>VXAX01005183.1:0-29705 GCA_013399835.1 Leptocoma aspasia | reverse complement strand
CTCCACAACACAGTGGATACTGCACCTGCAGAGCTCCCACGTGGAGCTCTGCTGCTTCAGAATCAAGAGCTGAGATCTCACTCTGGCTTAGGACTGAAGTCTGTCTGACAGCTGCGGCTTAGGGCACTAAACCGTTTCCTTCAAAAAATGCAGGAAGCGACTAAGGGGATAGAGGCAAGGCGGGCCGCCAGCTCCGGGGAGGGGACAGCGGGGACATCGGTGGCGAGCGCCCTTGGCAAAAGCCTAATGACAGACATAAATTAAACGCACTGATCCAGCGAGGGAAAAGGGGTCCCTGGAGAGAGGAGAGCGGGCTACCGTGCGGGGCCTCGCGTAGAGGCCGTGTCCCAAAGCGGCCTTAGCACACCCGGGCGGGGCCCGGCCGCACGCAGCAGCCCCGGCACCTGCCCCAGGCCCGGGGGACGAACCCCCGCCTCCTGCCCGAGCCGGCCGGCNCCCCTCCCTCGCCCCGCGGGACTCCGGCAGGCGGGATGTCCCAGCCGCAAGGGGAAGGGAGCGCCCGAGGTCCAAAGGAGCGACAGGGTCCGCAAACAATCTGAAAGTTTTACTAGTGAATTGCACACTTGGCGTGGAAATTGTTTTGTTAGTCGCTGACCTACTATGTAAGCACACAGCAGTGGGTTTTGGATATAGGGGTAGGGTGAAAGGGAAGAGAGAAAGGAAGAGATGAGCTAAAGAGGGGCAGAGAGAAAGAGAGAGAGCAAGAAAGAGGAAAAGAGAGGGAAAAGGAGATCACCAGTCCTGGTTCCAGCATTGATCCAGCTCGTGGTCCTAGGGGCCGCTGCCCAGGCTTGGGAGGGGTACCTTTTTATGGGTAGGTTTTCTCCACCGTGAAGAGAGGTTTCTCGCTTTCCGTGTGAATTAGTTACCAAGTGCAGTCCGATCTTTCAGATCTTTCTGGAAATGGGTCGGAGGGCTTTGGGAGGCTTGAGTGGTCTTGATCCCCCTCTATGCCCACTTCCTGGCTTCATCATTGCCGTGCTTAAACTGTACTGTGTTATGCTCATCTCCAGGAACTAGCACAAGGGTGTTTGTCCAGGAAAAGTGCTGCCCTACCTCTGCACAGCCCCCTTCTCCAGCCACATCTTGTTCTATTTCATGACATGTCAGTTCTGTAGTAGTTAGTTCTTTCTAACAGTGTGACAGGGCTTGACACAAATGGCACAGACTGAACGAAATTCTATTTAAACATAAGAAAATTTGTCTTTCGTTGGGCAGGTTGTCCTGAATGACCGTGGCATCTCTGTAAGTGGAGGTATTAAAAACCAGGCTGGGTGTTGCTCTGAGCAGCCACTGTAGCTGGGCCAGCCCTGAGAAGGGGTCTGGACTAGACCTTCCCCAGAGGTGCCTGCTAGCCTTGGCCGTTCAATGGAACCTCAGTCCTACAAGGCTGGACGAGGGCAGAGCCACAGTTCTCTCATAGCTGTCATCCTACCCAGCTGTGTGGGCCATGTGTACAACATGATCCTGGTAAATAGGTTCTTTACCCCCAGATCACACTGAGAAGCCACAGCCACAACACAAAAATGCATATTTTCATGCACACGTATATATATATGTACGTAAACTTGGCTTTACCCACGCAAGACTGGATTGATGGCCACCTTCCCAGAGATTTAGGAATAAATATTATGTTATCAAAAGTATTAAAGTATACATATCAATTGTAAATCTCAGAGATATGAAGCAAATATTAAAAACATACTAGCATCTATTCTCCAAAACAGAGCAGAACTAACCAAGGCCAGCACATGCAAAACAGCTGAGCTGATGTAAGGCTGAAAAAAATAATTTCCTGAAGTTTGAGCATATACCTTCATCACTGAGATTACATTAATCTAAATTTGTTTTATTTTAATTTTTCTGACTTTTTTTCCCACTGATTGAAGTAAGGCAAGATTTAAGTGCCAAAGACCGCGCTGCACCATGTGTTTTGAAGTCCCCAGAGAAATCACTTGCTCTCAGAGTGATTGCAATTTGCTGTGGCGTATGCCTGGATTGCTACACTCATTGATGGGTCTTGTAAAACTCTCCTCACCACTTTTGTTAGCAAAGAGAGAAAGAAGCTCACCAGTTCCACTGTAATCTGTACAAAACTGCTGGAAGAGCAGAACAGAGCTGACTGCTGTGTTTGAAACCTTCCTAGAAGGAAAGCCTTCCATGTGGAAAGAAGGGTTATCCATAAGATTTAGCTTCTAGTCCTGAAAATCATGACTCTTATCATGTTGTACACCACTGATCTTAACAAAACTGATCTTAACAAAACTCTGGAAAAGCCAAGAATCCAAGTGTGCAAGCCTCCAGATACAGCGTGTGTCAGGATCAAGTCTAGAAGCATAAGCTGCAGTTGTTCCAGAGCTCCTATTTCCTCCCTGACTGTAGCATGTGATGGAAATGTTGTATTGCTGTATGTTTACAAAACTGACTTATTAAGCTCTCATTTTTCAAAGCACCAATCCATCCTTATTTAGGCACCTGGTAAGCAAGCTAATTTTCAGAGGTGCTGAGTACTCCAACCATCAACTGAGCTGAATGGACATTTCAACTGTTCATTTCTTTTGATTTATGAATGTCCCACAATCTCTAGATGTATATTGGCCCTGGGATCTACAATGTCCTTTTCCAGGAACTTTCAGATAGAAATGTTTTTCTCAGATACTTTGAAATGCCCCAAATGGAAATTCTCAAGTAGGCCTGGAAAGGCTCTAGAATGACATCAGTTTTGGAATAAAAATAATGCAGTAATTTATAAATTTTAAATATTTAAAACTTTCTGTTGTTACTCATGCACATTTGATATATACTATTCCCCTTTATAAACAGAGGATATACTATATCATTATAAGCAAAAGATAAACTAATTAGGGATTTCTGTCAAGAGCTGATGATACTAAAATCTTACTTGCTTAAGAATTAAATACTTTACCTTCAAGCTTGCCAACACTTTTAAACTGTAGTGATGTCTCCCTGAAAGAAAATGCTGACGTTTAAAACACTAGACTGATCTGAACTGCTGCGGTGATACCATTTTAAACACTCAAATCTTAATTTCATGCACATGGGTATTCTCATTTGGGTCCACATGACTCATTAAATCCAGAAAGTTAAATGCATCCAATATGGGGCTAACCCTAACCCAATCTGAGGACAATTGTTTTCCACATTTCAGAGCCATTTGATTTGCATTCAGACTTCACCTGTGTGCTGTCTGTTCATTCATTTCTGCTGGGCCTGCTTTTTGTAATGCAAATATCTGTGCAAATGCAAGCATCCCTTTTTGCCAAACAAAAATTTCTTACTTTTGGTGCCAAAGAAATGCTACCTCTTGTCCACCTTCAGCTGCAGAATTTACTTCTTCCTCTTACCCTACACTAGTTTTAAGTGAAGGCAGTTTAAACTTTGCTCAGAGCAAGAAACAAAAGACTGTATAGAAAGAACTGTGATTCATTGTTAAGTAAAGGTTGTTGTTTAAAAGACAAAGTTATTTCCACATAATTATGTTTCATTTTACACTGTTTCAACAAATACGGGACAAGTTTATCTACTTTATGCTTCAGTGGTTCAAGCATTTACATGCATGGCTGTAAATCCACTGCTCTGCACATTTAAGAGTCACCTGTATGTAGGGATGCAAGGGTTAAATTTAATCCCAGTAAAAGGCCTAGTGATACATGTAACTAGCTGATGTACCATGATAATTATGATCCATTTTAAGTTATCTAGTTCAAAGTACTGTTCTAAGTTAATCACAGGCCAAATTACTGCTTTGTTTGGTTTTATTCAAAACAAAGCGTGCGTGGAACTGAAACAAATTGGAATATGGAGGCCAGACACAGACAAGTCAATCTGTCAAGCTGAAAAATAATTATTTTATGTTCTTGGTCATGACAGCATTTGTCTAAGCAAGTACTTCTCTTATTGCAAATAGTCCATTTTAAGGAAAATAACAGTATTCATTTAAAAGCACTCAAGCAATAGTGAAAAATATTCTAACCAGCTCTGAGCAGAGATCACTTTGTCCTTTGCACTAAACAAGGTTGCATCCCCTTGTGCACCTATACGTAACAATTATAGTTTTTGGCCTTACTAGAAATAGCCTACTGAGTTCCAAAGTTTGCCAGTATGTCAGGTGAAATACCAGTAAAAGAGAGAAAAAGAAGAAAGCAGAATTAGATGGGAAAATGTAGGCACACCCACAGAAACCATGGGATTCTTATTGCCTAATTTTATACTAAATGTGTAAATGTGTAGTTTTGATCTGATTATATAGTGTCTTTTTCTTCTAAATGGAGAGAAACAGAGTAGCATCCATCTGGACTACTTCATAAGTTTATGTCAGAGTTAGCTCACCTATCTAGAAGTAGATATCCAAATTAAAGATACCTCAGATGAAAGGTAAGAACTNCACCATCCTAAAACTGTGTTCTATTTCTCTTTAGAGTTTTCCTAGACCTCTGGTCATCTTCTGCTTGTTTTTTTTTTTTTTTTTTTTTTTGTCTGTACTGGAAGAGGCCCCTGTTTACACACAGTTGTGATCATTGTTATCACTCTCCCTTTCCCCCTGTTTTTGGTGCATCCATCACACCCTAAGGATAGATGAGGACCTTATTATGGGGTTAGCACAAGCAGATATTTATTGACACAAGTGTGCTAGATCTAAGAAATGTTACCGTTCCTCTGTTTGATCAACCAGAAAATTCACTTATTGGAGGTGTGTTGCTATAGCAAGCAGACCTTGGTCTGTTTATAGAAGCTGCTCAGAATGATGTATACTGTTTAGAGAAAAAAGTTGAATGAGTATACAGATTGTGAGCTGGCTTGAAATGAACAGTAGCAACACTTGTTTAATGTGCTTGATACATTTATCCACAGCAGTAAGTTACTGCAAAATATCCTCATTATGACTCAGACACTGGTAAAAAGCCCAAAACACACACACAAAAAAAACCCCAAACCAACAACAACATCCCCCCCAAAACCAACCAACCAACAACAAAACAAAAAGAAAAAAAAAACCACACCCAAAAAACACCCCAAAAACCAACCAACTGACCAAAACTCTACAAAGCCCCTGACATATTTTTTTAGCCAAACATATGAGACTTCACTAATATTTTCAGATTAAAAGTTGTTGCATCAAAAGCATTATAGCAGCCATATTAACCCTGCCTTCCTTTACTGTGTATTTCAACAAATTTCTCAGCCCCATTAGGACACTCTCAGAAAGCAAATGTTCACTTGAAAAGCAGAGCATGAATAAAAGCTATGAAACAAACTGTCCAGATTGGTCAGAAAGAAGGTAACACTTGAGATGGAATGTTACAGTGAATCTTGTACGTTTGATGGCATTATTATTGTTATTTTAGCTAGTGTTATACTTTTTGTTGTTATTATTATTAGCCAAAAGTATTCTGACAGTCTTGATGCTGCAATTTTCCTTCCAGAGTATCAATGGTTAAAAATGTAATATCTGTAAGGTAAAAAATGTTAACAATACCTTTCTACCACAGTTTATATACATGGATACATACATGTACATGTATCTGTGTATACTGACACAACCATTTAAACAATTTAAAAAAATATATATATCTTCCATGTAAAATATCTATATGCATATGTTTGTGTGTTGTTCTATTGAGGCTTCATTCCTTTGATGCTGAGGAATGGAATTTTTCCAAATTTTTCCAGCATTTGTGAGAATACTATTTATCCTAGAGTATCCTAGTGTATCCTGAAGTACTATTAATCCTAGGATACTATCCATATAATTCAGAAAATACCTCTTATTCTTCTCCTCAAACATCTTTAAACATCTATAATTTCTGTTGATCTGGGGTGATCCTATTTCTTCTCTCAGAGGAATTCTCTCTGAACAAACACTGTGATTAATGGTTTTATTTCTGCCATTTTTCCCCTCCCTGTTGTATACTAACAGCAATTCTATTATTAAAGCAACACATTCATAATTCTTTTATCCAGCAGCAACTAAGACAGCATTACAGAGGTCCCTTACGGTTAATTAAGAAATTTAAAATAGTTAACTTCTGATTTCAGACATACAAGTCTAAACCAACACGCTTATGCTCTTGCAGAAAACTCACCAGGTGGAATCTCAAAGAACAGAACTGTTTATAATTCTGTCTTCAGAGAGATAGTTCCATGCAGACTTAATTTCTTTCCTAGCAAATACTGTGAGCCAATCTGGGAAGCACAACTGTCACCGATAATGGTCATTTGTGCACTTCAAGCCCAGACTTAGTTTTGCAGCAGACCCACTGAATTTCTGTCTTTGGGGCTTGCCATTGCCATAAAAGGTCTCTGTCCTCCACCATTAATAGAATAGGACAGGGAACCAACAGCAATGGTAAAATAATTATGGAAACTCTGAGTGGTCTTTATAGCCCAGTCTCCTAAGGAAATAGGGCTTAGGGGAGCATATTGTTTATTTGTATTCATGTCTGAGTCCTCCCTCAGTAAGTGGTCACTGACTGCAGACACATTTGACGCAAGTTCATATTTTATGAGAGTGCACACCCAGGCTAAGGAAAGAAACATCTTTCAGGTGACATTCAGCTCCCCCTAAAACAGACACCCATCTCTGGACAGCCCATCAACTCTCTAAAATTCATGGCATCTGTTGACTGTAGGCTTAGTTTGGTTGCAGAGTGGGAACATCTGGCCATCCACTTCTGGTCTAGTAGGGCACTGTCTCCCATAGGTCTTTTGTCATAACCTCTAGTTGCATGTACATGTATCAGACAGCAAAGGGTACCTCAGATGATATTAGTGCCTTTCTAAGGAAGAAGAGGATTGTGAGATAAAGAAACACAAATTCTAAGTGCCTTAGTTGTGAGTATCTTGATGTTCAAATGCTGTAAGGCAGTGGAGTATCAATGTCATAGCCAAGATTTCTCTCTATTAATTATTCCTTCTTGTCATGCTTTCTGCTGCGATAGAGTTACTTTTCTTCTGAGTTGCTGGTACAGTGATGTGTTTTGAAGTTGGTATGAGAATATATCTCAATGTTGACAACATACTGACGTTTTCATTGTTGCTAAGTAGTGCTTACTCTGAATCAAGGGCTCTTCAGTTTCCTGTGCTCTGCCAGCCAGCAGATGCACAAGAACCTGGGAGGAAACGTGGTCAGGACAACTGACCCAAACTGGCCAAAGGATTATTCCATACTGCAGAACATCATGGCCAGTATTTAAACTGTGGGAAGTTAGCCAGAAGAAGCAAATCACATCTTGGGGACCNAGAACTAGTCTAGCATACATCTGTGGCCCATACTATATCTTTTTGTTTTTCACAGAAGTGATACATCACTTCCCAGCTACATGCTATATATATATGTATGTATGTATGTATATATACACAATGTATTATATTTTCTGCCTATGCCCATCTGTAGTCATGCATAGAAATCCCTCCATGGGGTCAGAAGCGTGGGCTGTGTAGTGGTTGTGTGAGAACCGAACTTTGCCTGCAAGTGAAAGCAGGGTGAGCTGTAAGCAGAAGGCACAGGTATGAGTGGGTTTAGAAAGAACAGCCAGGTCTATAGCAGTTTGAGACACCTGAGTTTTAAGTCCAAGAAGCCTCATTTCAGGCAGAATACAAACACTGCCCTCACAGATGAAGAAACACATTTAAGACAAGTTATTGGTTGTTCCACAGTTGGAGTTGCCAATTCCCGCAGAACACAGATGTCTTCTCCTGCTTCTTGCATAATGGCTGGCTTCTTTACTGTAACTGTGAGTTGTATCAGGAGAAGTAAAATAAACAGGGTTAAACAGGGTTAGAACATGGCCTCACTGTCCAGAAACCATCTGTATTGTATAATTGGTAGCAACTCCAGGTTTAGTCCTGTGCCATGTAATAAACTTCCCAGACACTGCACCAGCACAATGCCAGGGAGAACAAGACTTTGCCCAATAAGTAGTGTAAGCAGTGTGAGTTGGGTTTGCATGGCAAAGTTTTGGTAGTAGGAGGGGTTACAGAGGTTGCTTTTGTGAGAATCTGCCAGAAGCTTTCCCCGTGTCTGAGAGTTCCAATGCCATCTGGCTCCAGGACAGACTCTCCACTGGCCAAGGCTGCGCCCAGCAGTGACAGTGGTAGTGCCTCTGGGATAGCAGAGTTAAGAAGGGGGAAAAAACCTGCACTGTTGCAGACAGAAAGAGGAGTGAGACTACACAAGAGCAATGTTCTGCAGACACCAAGGTCAGGGGAGAAGGAGGGGCAGGAGGTCCTCCAGGCTCCAGAGCTGTGATTCCCCTGCAGCCCCTGGTGCAGATCATGGTGAGGCACCTGTGCCCCTGCAGCCCATGGGTGTCCAAAGTGGAGCAGAGATCCATCTGTAGCCTGTGAAAGATCCCACCCAGATGGATGCCCCAAAGGAGGCTGTCACCCTACAGGAAGCTTGTGCCAGAGCAGGCTCCTGGCAGGACCTGTGCCTCCGTGGGGACTCACACTGGAGCGGCCTGTTCCTGAAGGACTGCACCCCATGGAAAGTACCCACAGGAGCAATTTGTGAAGAACTGCAGCCTGTGGGAAGGATTCATGCAGGAGAAGTTTGTGAAGGACTGTTTCCTGTGGGAGGGACACTGTGCTGGAGCAGGGAAAGAGTGAGTCATCTTGCTGAGGATGTATGATGACAATGTGTGATGAACTGACCGCAGCCCCCATTCACCATCCCCCTGCGCCACTGGCAGGGCAGAGTCAGAGAAATTGTGAGTGAAGTTGAGCCCTGCCTGGAAGAAGGGAGGGAGAGAGAAATGTGTTTTAAGAATTGGGTTTATTTCTCTTTACCCTGCTCTGTTTTGATTTGCAATAAATTAATTTCTCCAGGTTGAATCTGTTTTGCCCGTGATGGTAATTGTTGAGTGATTTTTCCCTGCCCATATCTCTATCCACAAGCACTTCCTTATATTTTCTTTCCCCTGTCCAGCTGATGAGGAGAGTGACAAAGTGGCTTTGGTGGACATCTGGCACTCAGGGTCAACCCACCACGCAGGGCCACCCTGTGTTGGGGGAAGTGTCAGCATCATGCTTCTTCCCTTGGCTCCATGGAAGGCACTCTGCGTTGATTTATTTACTAGTTCAGACACAGCCATGCTTCACTATGGCTTATAATATGCCCAGAGAGAATTTTTGCCAAATAGAACGACTGCAAGCAGGCACAACAGGTCAGTAGTCAAATAAATCTGGCAAGGCTCACCTATTTCTAGGACTTGTGGGCAAAGATTGGGTGGGTAGATTTCATAGGCATGGCCAGTTCATGCACTGTGAGCTTGACATTTCTGGAAGTGTAAGACTTACTGTTCGTGAACAAAACTTACTGCAGATCTGCGTCTGTGTGAAATAGACTGTGTAACAACTGCAGAGGTGTGCAGGTACTAGTGCACCCATGGTGTCCATTTACCCAGAGCTACCAGCCCAGGCAAAGTGATTGCCATGGCTCCAAATGGACAGCCAGGCATACAGGAATCCTCGACCGTGTTTTTTTCTGACAAATTTTCAGGAAGAAAAAAGGGCCTTGTCTGCGGAAATGTGAAGATATACCCAAGAATTTAGGATTTTCAGTTGTTTCTGAGTTAATGGTTTCAGCTCCTATACCATATAAAACTTTTCACTTCACAACAGTTTTTCATTTATCTTTCAAAAGTCTCCTGAATTCATGTGCAAAATAAATCTTACTGGAAATTAGGTATTTGGTGAATTCTTAGCTTGCTGCATGTGTTAATCATACTGAAACTAGCTATACTCTCAGGTTACTTTTAAGTCAGACTGAAAATCAGTATTCTCAGTTGAATTACGTATTGGCTTATGAAGTGTTGTGTCTTCACTAATGCACTTAAGTCTTATTTTGTGAGCACCGCAGAAAGATTATATTGTTAATATACATAAAATTTTATTTCATCCAAGTATGTTCTCAAGGGAAATTCAAGGAGGAAAAGGGTCCTTGTTACTTGGAACATCATTAATTGTATTTTGTGACCTTCAAGGCAGATAATTAGGAGAATAACTTGTTAAGGTTTATGTACCGTCCATAGCTTTATTGAAACAAAGGACCTGTGTGAGATGCTGTTTCAAAGATTCTGTACAGATCAAGAATTGCTGTCTTTGACATAACCCTTATCAAGAACATCATACCAGAAATGAAGAAATGAAGAATTGGCAATAAAACATCCCCTGTACTGGATTTGGGAAGTAACCAAACTGATTACAAAGAAAGATTGTAAATTGATTTAAAATGTGAAAGGGTTGTATTAAACTTCAAGACTGCTGTACTGTTCCATATCTTTAGAAGTGACTGGCTGAAGACTGACTAGCCCATAGTCTGAAACAGACCTTTTATCATCTGTCTGCTGGATGGAACAATACAGGCATGTTTCATTTATTTAGAATCTGGCCAGGGGCCAAAGAAAGATTAAAAATGTAAGCAAGAGTCAGTGCAATGGTTGTAAGAGTTAGGCATTTGGACTGCAATATCAGCAAATCCGCCCACAAAAGATATATTCCTACAACAGAGGATTTTCATTTGATGTCCTGGAAAAGCAATTGGTATGGTAAGGACAGGCTTACCCATTACTCCAACAGCTGAATTTGGAATGCATTTGGCATTTATGAGAGTAAACAAAAGCAACTGACACACTTGAATAAGTTGTTTTGTGCGCAGCACAACTAATGAATGCAAACAAATTCTGAAAGGAACAAATTGTTCCTTATGGAATTCTGTCTTTGTTCTTCAGCCTCCCTCATCATAACCCCAGCTCCCCTGCCCAGGTCCTCTGCACTTTTTGAGCCAGCTGAGACTCATCACATGCTGCAGCTTGCTCAGAGCTGGGATGTGCTGTTGGCCCCCAGGCCTTGCCATAGCTGAGCTCACCGTGTCTCTGTCTCAGTGAGGGCAAGTCATCTGAGGACCTCTGTCCTCCAGAAAAACTTCATTGTTTTATAGATGCCTGAGAGGGGTTCAAGCCTGCCTGAGGGACCTAACTTGAGCTTAAATTCAAAAAACCCAGGGACCCAGCCTCATTTCAGTGTTCCTGCCCTACCAAAGCAACAATACATCATTGCTGCCTTTCTGAGACTAGGCGCCTAATTTTTGCAGACAAGGTCTGCCTTCAGAGAGATGCAAAGGTATTAATCTGTCTCCACTGACTGTAGAGGGAAATTTTGCTCGAAGAGAGCTTATTCTTCAGTTTTCTGAAATGCTTGGTCAAGTTAAAAACCTAAGGTAAGACTCCAATTTGAGTCTTATTCTTTCTAATTTGATTGAAACTGGCCATAGAGGTCAGGAGAGGAGGACAGACAGATTGCCCCGTTGTGGGAATTATGGGAAACTATACTAAAAGTAATAGCAATTAGGAGGCACATGTATTTAATATAGTGGTTTATGTGCTTTAATATTGCTCTAGATAATGTAGAAAAATACTGCAAAAATAGAATAAATTTTCATTTCATTAAAACTTCTTTTGAATAATTGAATAAAAATCCAAATCTTGTGTCTATATGGAGCAATTTAATTCAAAAATATAGAAGAGTTCAGCCCAAAATTTCATGTCAGATAAGGGAACTGATTCTGCTACATGCATTGTTAGTGAGTTGAACAGAAGACGAAAACTCCTTGAACACAAACTTCTGTAGAAAAGCCGTGCATCACCAGTTGAACCCAGCTTTTCTAATATACCTGTGTGTTCTGAAGGTACCCAGACCAGTAGCTGATGTGATTCCTTAATCTTTCTACAAAATATGTTGTTAATTTTTCCTTGACACTTGGGTGGATCAGAGATCTACTGTTTTATGATTTAATTCTCTTCAAATGTTGAAGCTTGTTTTGGAACATGTACAGCTCATTACATAAAAAGAGCAGGAGAACGGCTGGTTCAAAGGGAAGAACTGCTGGTAACAGAATTTGAAATAAGTCCGTTTGAATAAAAGAAGAAACTAGCAGAGCCTGTAGTCAAAAAATCTGACTGATTTCAAGCTGAAATCTTTTGCATATTTGGATAACAAAGAACACACTATAAAATGAAGGTTTGTGCCTTCTCATCCTCTTGGGATGAAGCTGGAGTGAGGAGATACTCTGATGGCAGTTCCACTGTGCTAGCTCAACCACAAGTGTGACTGGGAAGTGGGTGAGATCTCACAGGAAACCTGTTTTGAGCTCAGTTGCACAACAGAAGAATTGAGCTGTTTAGGAGTAAGAATACCTAGTTTTCTTCAGTGAATAAAGACTTTAGTGAAGGTCTGAAAACCTTGACATTCACAGTATGGAATGACTGTCTATCTGTTCATCCATGATTTTTTTTTTAATTAAGTGCCAGTTTGGCCAAGGTATGCATGAATGAAAAGTGCTAATAAATCTCTGATCACCTGGGCTGGCTTTGTCTCATGGACAGCACCCACAGGAGTGCTGTCCCCTCTTCTGTGAGCAGTGACATTGGCACAAGGAAGTGCAGTTTTCCTTGCCACCAACAACCAACCTGCCTTCAGAGGGCAAATGGCTGAGTTCCTTCACTTGCAGCCAGGCTTTGCTTTTCTTCTCTTCTCCACCATGCAAATACTCTCTAAGCCTTATATGGTCTGGCTCTAGACCCATCTGCAGTCACATTTTTGTTCGCAGAGTTGAAATAAAATTTTACAAGTCAGTTTTGCCTAAGCAGCAGAATTCCTGGGGAACCATCCTGGACTCAGGCAAAGGTATTTCCATTGAGGTATTAAAAATACTAAAGTGCTAAAACTTTTATCTGAGTATTTCTGAAAAAGAAGAAAGCCTAAGAAATATGGGAAAACTGACTGGGTTCATTTGTGCAATATAATTTTTGAATTACATAGAACACATCTATGACACTGTCAGTCCCTGGGGAGGCTATCTAAGTTCTGCTTTGCAGGATTTCCACTTTTAATGCACTTAGGAGTAGAGAGGTAAACCAAAGCTAACACCTTTTTTTTTTTTTTTTTGTAAACTAAGACTTCTATGCTCAACTCTTAAGTGATTTAATGTGGAAATTCTGAGGGACAAAAAGCAGAAAAAGGAAAGAACAATTTTAAATAAACCCACAAGAAATAAGGAGGATTTTGGCAAGGGAGGATAAAAAGATAGAAACAGAAAAGTGAAATATATCTAGTGGAAGAGAAAGAAGGAGTGACTGCAGGGAGCACCAGAAATTTCCTACCCATGGGACTGTATCAGCAGCTCAGACAGAAGCAGCTGTGCCCAGCAGAGACCCAGGTTTGTCAGAGACCCTAGGGCTGTCTTGACAGAAACTAGACCCAACTTCCAAATGCCAAACAAAACTTAGAAATGAGGAAAGCTTTTTACTTTAAATATAAAGCTTTGCTTTAAATAAAAAACTTTCAAAGGATTGCCCCCCTTCTCCTCTGCTGCGTGAGAAATAGAAAACTTTAGCAGTCAATGGCTGTTGGGCTGTATTGTCAAGGACTTGGTTATAAAGCAGTTTGGACAGCCATGGTGGATGAGGCCAACGGGGGATACAAATGGAATTACCTTCTTTCGTTGCATTTTGGTTTTCAGTTTTTATTAAAAAAAGCTCTTTAGCTGAGGTCTTTACCTAGGCTTTTTTTTGTAACAGAGATATAAAACAGTTTGGCTCCATCGTAACTGGCCAGCCAAACTTACAAGGTCAGGCCGTAAACAAATTTAACAACTGTTGTTAATTAAATAGTTATTGTAGTATAGATGGGGTCAAACAAAGGGTATGTGTGGGAGGGGAGGGAAAGAGAGGGCCTAAGTGGCAAAAGGTGGGGGAATCTTGGCTCCTGACTTAGAAGGCGTGAACAAGCAAAAACTCTGTAGAAAAGACCCCTGGGATATAACAATAACAGTTAGCATTTTGAATTTTGATGCAAATATTAAGAAATTAATAGCAAAAAACTTCAACTCATGTTCTCTCATTTACACTTTCCTATTATGTCAAACCACCTTGGTAAGACTTGGCTTTCCTCCATCAGAAATTCTGTATCTGCCTCTATCAGTGGTATCACTTCAATTACATATTAATGCCTCCCCATGCCAGGATGTTGTCCAAGTTCCAGCTGTTTGAAAGAGTTGTTACAGAATGGGAATTCCAGTTGGAGATTTATAGAACAGCAACAGGGAAAAGAAAAAGGAGGATTACATTTAATTTTTATACTCAGAAATGTGCTTTCCTTGTCATGAAAGTGGAACCCTGCCTGCATGTCTGCAGCCTGCCTTGCATACTGATTTTGTGTGTGCCTAGCTAAAACCAGTGCCTGTGATATGATCTGATCTACAGATCAGACTCTACAGAGGAAGGTAGGAGGAGCAAAATTTATGTTTCAGGTCTGTAAGGCATTTTAAAGTTAATCGGGTCCTTTGGGTCTGATATAATTTGTGTAAGATTGCTGTTGATGATTAGAATAGCTATTTAAGATTTTTGTTAATAGTCTGTTACATGGACCCAGTGGAAAGATTCCAATAGCAGTCTGTTAGTTTTTCCCTGTCACATTCAGGTTACAGACCTTTCACAGATGTTGTAAATAGACATCAATACTAAAAGGGAATATTACACAAATTAAAATCATAAGTGTGCTCGAACTGCCAACATAGGCATTTTGTTAAAAACATCTGTCACATAAAAGCAAACATTTAAGGCCATTATATTTATAACAATTGTTTTCATTTTTAATATGTACTACATATTTTTCTTTTCTTCTGTTGTTACTGATTTGAATATTTTTTCTTAGATTTTAATACTTATTTTTTTCCAACATTACTTATGTTCTTGACGATATAAATAATAATGTGGACTTTTAATGAAAAGAAATAAATCTCAGTGGTTGGAAATCTAGTGGATGCTTTCACAATGAATGAGTCAACTGAGAATCCAACACCATGTTCTCAAAAAAAAATATATAGTTAGCAAATGTTACAAACACAAGTATTAAGCTGGATGTCTGTTCAATTACATCCAGTTATTTCATTCTGTTCTGAAATTAATTTCTTAGGTGAAAAGGATAACTGACGTATAAATGTCCTATTCTGGGCCTTTTTGTTGCATTACTGCTGATGCAGCTGTTCTAACTGTACAAGTACTCACCACAACACCGTGCAATAGAGCCCCCCAAAGCTGGACAGCCCTGAGGTGCTCTCTAACTAACACACCTACTGCACTGATATTATCCACCCTTCCTTCCCCCTTTCCCCTGCTGCCTGCACTTTCTGGGTAGATCTGTGAAATCTCTAAGCCCAAGCTGCTCTAGGCTTGTCTCGCCAGTGCTGTTTCTACTGCAAAATAAAAGAGGGTTAGAAGCATCAGTGCCCCCATTTACCCTGCTTGCAGCTCCTCTCTCTCTTATGTTTGCTTTGGGGAGAACTATTTAGAGCTAAGGCAGAAAAGAGCTAACAGTAAAGAAGTGGGGACAACTGGACCTTGTGCTCTAGCTCAGCCTTTTCTCCTTCCATTTGTAGCAGCACACCTTCACATTTCCTAACAGCTCAAACTTGTCAAAAGATCATATAAATACAATGAATTATCACAATCAGGAAGAATTTGCTGCTCATGAAACGAGAGTCTTGGTCTGGTTAAAATCAATAGTTGCTATTTTCTTGGTTAACTATGTTCTGAAAACCACTTAAATATATGATCAGCTTTAAATTCATACTTAGCTTTTCCTTAAGTTGGTGAGATATTTCTCCATGTAAAGCATCCATATAATTAGGTCCAGTTGAAGAAAAGTTGCGGTATCTTGAGACACTGTTATTTGCATGGCACAGAGGGTGTGCTGGACTCTTTACAAATGTAGAGACACAGCCCATGGCCACAGGAATTGTTGAACCAACTCAGACTCAAAAAAAAAAAAAAGTCATAAAAAATATAAATACTGACTTCAGGTTCCACTCAAGAATGGAACAGATCTTGTGAAGAGATTATGAAGGTGTTCTGGTGTGTAGGATTGAGTAAGCCAGGCCTGTAGCATCATTGAAATGTCAGTTGGAAGAGATGCCTAGAGATTTCCTGGTCATGAAGTGTAACCTCCCTCCCAAAGCAGGATTACCACCAGTGCTAGAACAGCCCTTAGTCTGAAAGAATGTTGTGATTTTTTTTTTTTCATTGCTGTGCATCATAGGGTATCATTACCCTTTGAAAGTGTCATGTACAGCTTCTTCAGAATTATCCTGCATGTCAGGATCAGGACCAGGTCACTCAATAAAGGCACAATATGTTAAAAAGTGCAATTATTGTGGTCACAATAAAGCCAAAACCAGAAGTCACTGAGCTTCACTGAGTTGTTGAAACACAGTCAAGAGTCAGATAGTAAAAGGTATCTTTGTAGCATCCTGCTGCTGCAGGGTTCTGGTTTGCCATAAGTCCTACCCTAACTCTCTGTCACATCTGCCAGCCTCTGTAGATGCCTCTTTATGGAACCAGGGAATCTCAACTAGACACCTATTTTTAGGAACTCCATTGACAGTAGTAAATAGATTTCAGCTGACTGCAACGGGAGCTTACACAACATGCTGCCAGATAAATACCTGCATATAGACACCTTTAGGATCCAGATCCTACCTGGAGTGGCAAAGTGGGAGGTTTCTGGAAGAAGAGTTTTGAACCCTGTTTTGGAGAACAGTATGTTCATCACCCATCTTTATTGTGGAGGTACATATCCCATGTCTCTGTTGTTCCAAATGAAATATTAAGGAGGCCATGCTGTAAAAGTGTATGCATTAAACCAGCCTCACTTCTCTCACATATTCTACAGGTTTCTATGCTATCTAATACTTAACTGTATAATCATTGTAATTTAAAAAATTTGAGTATTTAGTAATAAGCATTGAATAGTATCTGTTCTATTGTATTATGTTGTTATTTTTCATTTAACAGAAGATCCCTGAGAGAAACAATAAGAAAAGATAGTGAGCATGCATAAAAAAGATGAGCTATTACAGTTTCACCCTCAAAAATTGACATAATGTATTTTTAGGGGTTTTCAGTGGGAAAACAATGGAAATTGGAAACACAATGGGTCGCAAATAAAGTGTTGCTCTCAAAAGAACTGCTTTTATGAACTGCAAACCAGAACCACCAGATATTTGGGCAGCATGTAGATAAGAGCCATCAGCAGCAAGGCACTAAACTGACAGATTCCTGTAAAGCACATAGCTCCTCGGTATGGGACCTGCCTGGCATCCTGCATGGGAGAAATATACAATTCCTGAAATATGTCAGTTCCTCTGTTTTCTGCTCATTTTAATTTTTCCGTGTGTCTTACTTCAAGATGCCTAATTTGCTGTGTTCAGCATTAGTTTCAGCAATTTCTCAGCATGTGTATGTGCCTTGTTCCTTTATTTCCACTATTTTTCTCTGTGGACACAGTTACTGCTGTTTGCAACATGAGTTCTGGTAGTATTGTCCATCTCTGATCTTTACGAGCTTAAAAGTGCATGAAGTCAGGCATTTATCTGCATGTCTTTCTAATTTATTACCAAATTATGCTGTCCTCTAGAACTTACCAGTACTTATGCTAGTAGGGATCTCGGAGAACAGGGTGCATGTACTTCCAAAATATTTATTTAGAGCTAAAGGAAAGAAGTTTTTTTGCTTGTTTTTGTTTATTTGTTTGTTTGTTTGGGAGTTTTTGAGTTTTTTCTTTTTTTTTTTTCCTTTTCTTTCTGGTCAAATGAATTGGAAGGTTTGGCAGGAAACAAAATGTAAGAATCAAACTGCCAGGCTATTTTTTTCAGAAAGAATGAAACAATAGAGTCTATGTTGAGAGGTAGCTGAGGGCCAGTGTAACCTGTGCAGGGGTCTGGAGGAGATTTCTCCCCTAAGTCATTTAATTGTATTGCAGCTTACCTTGCAACTAGACTCTGCTGGGATAGAGGTAAGCTACAATGGGGAAAAGACAGCATGCAAATACTAGCTGCAAATCCACTGACATCATCTCTCAGTAACTCTGTGTGCCCTTTTGTCTTGCAGAAAAGTGGTCCTTTGAAATCTCTTGCCTGTCAGCCAGAAACAGGTTGAAAAGCAACAGTCCCCTGGTACCAGAGGGGAAAGGCTGTGCTGGCCAGCACACTGGCAAAACACAGCTGCCAACTCTGACAGGCTGGGAAAACACAATCCCTGGGCCTTGTTCTAGGTCCTTCCAGACCTCAGTAGGCATGCTCATTGCCTTTTCTGGTGCTGGCTGAGATCATCTATGCATAGATTTTCCCAGTACCCCATTCAGATCCTACTTCAGGCACTCCCTGGCAAACATTATTTTGTAAACACTTTGTAGCACTCTGCCTTTGTGCCTGTTGTGTCTATGGCTGATCTCTTCCTTCAAACATACAGCTGCACAGGAACCTGTATTTATCCTCATATTCATTGTGATTTCCACTGTGTTCAGCTCTTGCAAGTGTCTTCTATTTGTTATTTTTCTGTCAAAGCCTTTGTTTGCCTAAGTCTTTGATCTCACGTATCCAAACATAAATATTCTCTCGAACACTGTACTCAGATGGCCAGAGGAAGGAACAGTCTTTTCAAATATGCATTGTGTCCGTATCTCAAAAATCAGACAAAGTCACATTCATAAAGCCAAGCATTATCCTCTGTTTATAAGTCAGCAAAGAGTAGGGAAGGTTCTTATCACTGCACAGAGCAGCCCTGTGCAGGAGGGGGGAGGTTCCAGAGAGGGTCAGCCCTGTGCTGGTAAGGTACTGTGGTGACATGGTGGGGGTGAACAGTTCGTGGGAGGGCAAGAAAGTCATGAAACCCTTTTCTGCTCCAGTCTCTTCCCCAGCAGAAGGCTGAGGTCCCTGACAGTCCCTGTAGTGTGGCTTTGGGGTGGGAGTGACCAGGACCAGTCAGGTGTGGCTGGGGAGTGCTGTGTGCTCCAGGTACTCTCCATGGTTGCTACAAGGGAGGCTCTTAGAGCCAGCTAGTTCTTTGGTCTCCCCAACAGGACAGTTGCCTCGTGGAGTGGGAAGGTAGGGATTTGGCCACTGTGATTCACTTTTGGGCAGTAAATTCGAGAGAGACAGAGTTGTGTTTTGCTTAAAAATGCCTGGACACTCTGGGAGTACTGTAAATGTTATTACTGAGCTATCATTTCATAGGGGAGAAGCAGAGGATGGGCTATTTTAGCTTCATGACTTCTGCTGTGGCATATTTATGCTTTCCATTAGAGGCCTCCTACAAAGATGACCTCCCTGTTTCTTTGGACTAAACAGAATGAATGCGACAAAAAACCCACCTCCAAAAAATGTTACCTGCTTACTTCTGATATGATAATAGATTAAATGCACGCTTAAAATTAAATTATATTATGCCCAGAAGCATAAACTGAGATCTGTTTTGTTAAGGATCTTTTTAAAATGGGTCAAATTCTAGACCCAGTTCCTCCTCTGGCATAAATTCCCACAGATTCAAGCACATCTGCTTCCATAAATTGTGGATTAATTTAAGGCAATTTAAGGTATAAGTTCTAATTCTGGAACAATTAGACTGTCTGTCTTCTCTGCAGAGATCCTAAGTCACTGAGGTTTACATGTTTTCAACACCTAGAAACTCTGTATCCGTACACTGGCAAAAGAGGAGGGGGCTCTGTGACTGGTCAGGAAGCTGTGTTTGTAATAAGTCAATTCTAGTAATTTCACCTTAGTTTTAAAAAAAACATTAAAATATGATTACAACTTGGTTGGCAAAGACAGTGCTGGAGGGTGTTAAAGAAAAGGACTCTGGTGGCCTTCAAGACATAGTTGTGGAGGGCATTTGTAGGCCTGCAAGCTTCTCTCCCGGGAGGATAAAGAGTCATAGGATGGTTTGGTTGGAAATGATCATCTAGTTCCAGCTCCCTGCCATGGGCAAGGACACCTTCCACTAGACCAGGTTGCTGAAAGTACTATCAAGCATAGCCTTGAAAACTTCCAGGGATGGGGCGTCCACAACTTCTCTGGACAACCTGTTCCAGGGCCACACCACCCTCACAGTAAAGAGTTTCTTCCTAATATCTAATCTAAACCTACCCTGTTTCAATTTAAAGCCATTCTCCCTTGTCCTAGCACTACATGCCCTTGTAAAAAGTCCTTTTCCAGGTCTCCTGAGCCCCCTTTTCGATGTTGGAAGGCAGGTATTAGGGCTCCCCAGAGATTTCTCCAGGCTGAACATTCCCACCTTTCTCAGCCTGTGTTTGTAAGAGAGGTGCTTCAGCTCTCTGATCATCTTCGTGGCCCTCCTCTCACCCACTCCAACAGGTCCACATCCTTCCTATGTTGGGGGCCACAGAGCCTGGGGACCCATTCTCTCACACAGTGCCTTCCCCTGCCATGGCCCAGCACGCATACCATGCTGGCCAGTACCAGGGCACCAGCCATGAGGAAACCAGTTATAAAGAGAAGACGAGCTGTGTTTTCTTTGGCACTGTACAAATTTCCCAAGTATGGTTGCCACAGAAATAGCTGTCAGCTACCCCATGAGTTTGCCATGCAAAGTGGGTAAGAAACTCAATCTTTATTTTGTGTCAGTGTCGTGAATGAACCGTCTACCTTTACATATGGCATCCATAGGGAGTATGTTCGGAATCTGCACTGCCTGCCCATGGTGCCTCAACTCCCCTAAAGTATAATTTAATCTCTCTTCTGCTCTTATTCACATGCTGCCATTCAGGCTTTCCCTGAGTACCTCATCAATGGAGAGTAAGTGCAGCACTGGATTTGGTCCTTTCACTTCAATTTTTACGGTTTGTTCTTATATAAACACATTTCAAGGAGTTTTACAAAAGCTGCATAATTCAAGACAGCTTTTGGCATGATGAAAAGAAAGTGAAAAGAGAGGAGAAAAGATCCTTTCACTCTGATTTCAAAATGAAGGAGTAAAAAGTGTCCCAGACATCTGAGATGGGAAGGTCCAGAAAAGACTTCTTAGCAACCCCCTATCTACATAAACAGTGAGACAGATGAGCCAGTATGAAACGCTGTGAAAAGCCACAGCAGCCCTGACACTACTTTTCAGGGTCTCAGAAGTTGAAAAAACCCCACCACTTTTTCGACATAGAGCTTGTTGGAAATTTCTTGCTTGGGCTGACCTTCCAGACAAGAAACAGTACTCTTTGTAAAAACCTACACTGGAAAGCACTGTTTTTGCTGAAGAAAAAAAAAAAAAAACACCAAAACAAAACCAAAAAATAATTAAAAAAAACCCACCACCACCACCACCACCAACAACAACAACAACAAAGTTTTTGTTTGGAAAAGTCTAATTAAATATTTCATTTGATGTTATCTATTTAGCCGGTTAAAAGTTATTTAAAGTCACTTGAAAAATCGAAGGGCAAGGCACTGTAAGAAAACATTAAAGAGTGCACATTGTTGCTTAAATGGAACCATACAACGATGACTGAGATGTGTTGTTATACCTCTCCTGCTCTCCAGCTGTTGCCCTAGACAGGTGCAGGTCTGCCACAGCCCTGTGTCTCATCTGTCAGCCCTTTGGGGGTGCCTTTGGATCCCTTACAGCCCCCCACTCTCCTTGGAGGCTGCAGCTGACCCAGACCTCTTCTTCCTTGCCTCCTTTTTTCAGGCCCAAAGCTGAAACTCATTCACCACTACGTGTTTTGCAGAAGCCAAAGATGAAGTCACAGAAATCTGACATCCATCTGGCTGTTCTGTCTGGTTCCCCACTCACCTGCTGGGCAGACTGCTAGGTCTGGTTTGGGAGCCCTCTTTAACTGGTTCTAGCTCTGCCATGAGTATGACCTACAGAATTAGCTTTACATATATTTCACAAGCTCTGGGTGGAAAATTCAGAGCAAAAGCAGACAGATACCTGGAGAGAGTCCCAGATCTTTGGGAGGGGTGAGGGAGAAGATGTCTGCAAGTTTTTTCTACTTGGGAACAGATAGAGTATGTATTGCATCCAGTGTACATATTTTTTACAAATGTTCTTACATTGAGTAACTATAACCATGCCTAATATAAACTCTAAATAACCCACCACATGGTATGAATCTATAGGTAAGTAAAATTAGAAATGGTTCAAATGAAGTCTTCCAGAACCAAAAGTTTCCTTATTTTTATTTTTTTTTTCCCCTCCCTTTTGTTGGCCTGTAATGGAAAATAGAAAATTATACCCCTGGACTTTTCACATCTTCCAATTAACTTGCAAGTATGACCATGGGGCATTCAGGTGAGTGAAGATACAGAGGATTCATTGTAAAATGTCCAATAGCCCATTGCAGTTTCAAACATGCGTGAATGAAGATCTACACAAGAAAATTAACCACTTCCTCCAACTATTCAAGAAAATGACAGCATCTTGCCTTATATGAACAGGACCAAAACATGTATATGTGTTTTACAATCCTGTTAACACATCTAATAAAATATGATTCCTTTTAGGCACATTGCCTTAATAGAATCATAGAATAAAAATGAGACATCGTGTTTTGTCTAAATTTCCACTCTAAGGAACTCAGTGCTCTTTGGTCAGGGACATACATTAGCAGTGTCAATTTAATTGAATTATGATTTTTAAATGCTTACCTGTCCAAACCATATTACATTAAATTAACAGAGCAGCAAAAAAAAAAAAAAAAAAAAAAATTAAATCTGGGTTAATTTTCGTATTAGAGTAGTGGGATGTTAATTTATAATGACATTAAAAAGCAAATCACCTACAGCAAACACCAGTAAGTTGTTGGTAATTGAGGTGGGATTTTTCCTATTGCAAGGACTATATTGTGAGGTACTTTCAGGGCCAGATATAGCTCTGATCTGAGAGGGGTCCTGCAATGGAGCTAGTCATGTGCTCCCATGTCATGCTGCTTCTGTGGCTGGTGATAATGTTAACAGGACAGCCATATCATTTTCACCTTTCCTTGTAATCCCATCCCTGATTTCTGCCATCAGTTTGACAGTTGTATTTTGGGGAGCTTTTTTCCCTTTTCTTGTTTCTTTTCTATTCACATTCTTCAGTTTGTCTACAGAAATTGCACATTTGATTGTCACACCTCTGATTGAAAAATACAATGTGAAAACAGATAATACTGTATTTGTAGAAGGGCTGGCATGCACTTCCATGGATCTAAGCCCAGTCCTGCAAGCTGCAGGCTCTTATCTAAGATGCAAAGCCACACTGAACTTAATAGCAGTTCATGACCGTGTTTGCAAAACAAGAACATGCACTGCACAGGCCCCTCTTGCTAGAGAAATTAGGTTTGTATTTATAGCCTTTGTAATAGTCTCCATTTTTACCTTTGGAAGAAAAACAAAAACAAAACCCGAAGTTCAGTATTTTCAGCAAATCTCTAAGGAAACTCCCAACTAAATAATGCAAACCATCAAGTTTATGGCTATGGCTGTTAAACTCAGTTGGTGTCTAATTGTATTACTGCTTTAGCTTGAGCTGTAGGAAAGGGACTGAGCCATAATATAATTGGATTAAAAATATAGTGTGCCTCATGTAGAGACCCTGGTCCTCTCCAAGACTAGATGATAGAGGGATTTGGATGGAAACAAATAGGCTGTCATCACTTCTTCCTATACTGAAAAGCTAACTGCACATAGAAGATTTTTCTTCCAGACTGACCTTATTTTTGCCTTGCCACTTCATCATGGATTCTTCCAGCCTTTTGTAAAAGGTACAGCCTTCCTTCTTCTCTGATTAAGCAATGGTGAGGCCCAGGGGTTCAGGGACTTCTTTTCTGAAGCTTCATCAGCATGGGCTGTCAACCTCCAGACCCCATATGTAGGTACCAGCACAGCCCCAGCTGTAAGGTCTGTGATATGTTCCTGGCAGTGGCATCAATCACTGCTCCAAGAAAAACTGGGGTTCCTTTGAAAAGCACCCTAAGCTAAAGGGAAATCAGGGCATCATCTGAAAGTTGGAACAGATATAATCTCTGGTTTCTGTTAATCTGGACCCTGGAAAAAGGCCTAACTGGATTATGAGTGTCCATTTAGCAGGCACCAACTGGCTTTAGTCTACACTGTATGGGACAAGCCTTCTCCCAAACAAACTGCATCCATGCCACCTTGACTCAGGATTTCCTGCAGGCCTCATGTGGCGCTTCTTTCCCTCAGGTGTCAGCATTATTCTGTGTAACATTTTCAGCTGAGCCTTTCCAAAATAGTACAGGCTAAGCCTGCAAGTGGTGTTTTTAAAGCAAGACTGTGAGGTCAGGTTTTATGCCCTGGACTGTGACATAAAAGCATATGAGGGAGTTTGACAATGAAAAGTCTGCTGAAATAGTATTAAGGAGTGGTATAAACGGAGTGAAGCAAAGCTGGCACAGGCTTGACTAAAACCATGATTGGGTAATATCTTGGACAGAGCTATCTGGGGTCTCTAAATAGCAGCAAAAATATATTTATATTTTATTTCTAAATAAGGCCTGAGAAAAAATAAATCAGTAAGTAGTGTGGGTAAATAAAGGGTCCAGTAGTGGAATTCATTCATGGTCCTCCATTCCTTAGCAGCACAGAAATACTCAGAAGTGGCATTGCATAGCTGTGTCTGCTGCCTGCAGTTAATATCAGCACACAAGGATAGTCTGCCTATAAGCTACACTGGGCCAAATGTTCCACATCACTGCAGGATTTAAGCTGTGCTGCTTGTACACAGTATGAAGAGAGTTGATACTACCCACTGAGTGCCCTGTGCTGCCCTCCCAGCCCAGAGAGCTTCTCCAGCAGCAGGAGCAGGGATGGAGGGACACAGCAATTCACCATTTACCTCAGCTGAAACTGTGATTGCAAATAGGGGGAGGAAGTTATCCACCAGGGCCCCACTGATCCATGTTCTGCAGGGACAGAAGTTCAGGCTTGCATCCACCTTCTTGCTTCTGGACTGCCTGCAGCGAGTCCAGGCCCCCCCTTTCTGGCATGAGGGCTTGGCAGTAAGTGTGACACAACTCTCGTGTACTTGGCTGGGCACCTGACTAGCTGTTGGTGGGTTTACCATGAGGACAGCACTAACGTCAAAGGGACCAGTGTGGCAGGATTCAGGAACTTGATGTGTACATCCTGAGCTATAATAATCCTTGAACCCATTTCTGTGGGCTGAAGCAACCTGAGTGTTTTTGTGCTCACTGCCAATGGCATCACTTTTCTACTGTCTTCCTTTTCTTTCACATATGGCTTTCTGAAAGGACTGAATAAAATGAACAGTATTACAGTTTTATTAAATAACTTTGGTTTATGTTAGTACATGTCTCAGGATTGCCAGCATATGTCCCATTTCTGGGTATTTTTAAGCTGGAGTGGGCAAGGCTCTGAAAAATACACTTGAGAAATCATCAGAGTTAGCAGAAGAGATGTCTTCCCATGAAAAATGGTGACACTGAGGGTTATCAAAACCAGCCTAAAACCCCTTTCAAAAGATCCATGGTTTTACCTCAGTGGCTTAAAGAAATATCTCCCATTTAAATGTTCTCTAATTCTGTAAATGAGCAATATTATTCATCTTAGGTCTGTCAGATAAAGAAAAAATGTATGTATGAATTTAATCCCTCAGTTGGTTTATAACCTTACAACTCAGGCAGGAGAGTCACAAATCCATGTAGACATTCAAGTGCTGACTTTTGCATTTGGATTTCTGATTTAGTTGAAAAATATATAAAAAACTTGTGTAGCCAAACAGCTCCCTATTGACTACACATCTGTACAGGCTCAAGAGCATAATATATTTCTGCAAAGATCTGGAATAAATTGTGCTCAATGAGTTGGCCCCTCGCATGCTTGTTTCAAGCAGGAGACTCGGATGAACTCATGTATCATGGGAGCATCCCTATAGCAAAACTATACCTCTTTGGTCAAATCTAGTGGGATCTGCCATCATAAATATGGAAGATTGGTAGATGCAGAAGTAAATAATTTTGGGGAGATGGAAATTTACTTACAGATCAATATTAGCGACTGCAAGCTACATTCAGCTTCTCAAGCATTAGTTTTACATTTTGAAAACTCTGCAATGACTCTGAAGAAAAGTACATTCTGTGGTTGGGATTCATCTACTTAACTGAGCCATCTAGAAAAGAGGCACCTACTCTGAGCCACCCACCTATAAACATCCTTTATAGGGAGTTCTGTGACAGTTTGACAACGGAAAATGTCCCCATGTGAGATTGCCTCTTTTTCCATTGACAAAAGGGAAAATATGCAGGACTCCATTTAGAGTGGTACACTAAAGTTTTATCCAGCTAAAATTAGGAATCTACAGATGAATGTGTGCTCACTTGGCCCCTTGCCCAGCCCACATGCATAAGTGGCAAGTGTACAGTACTGACAGCAGATTTGTTAATGGCTCTGTTTATGTAACTTCATCCACACCCCACTCTGAAGTCCTTACTCAGCCCCTTTTGTTATACAAACAATGTTTTATCCCTTTTATTCACCTGACCCGACCTTATTTCTTTAACAGTAGGATATTTGTATGCCATTCTTCTCCTGTGAACATAAACACAGTTTTATGTTTGCAGTCGCTAACTCTTAGCCAACAGCCAGCCTCTCCTTCACCTGCTCAGCTGAGCATTCACCCATAGAAACTGCTCATGTGTTGCTGTACAGATCTCAAGCATGAAAGTTTGGTTTTCTTTCATGACTGGGATTTTTTGAGAGCAGGTAAAAACTGTGCACAGATTTATGGTTTCTGCTGTTCACCCAGCCTAATTTTTGGCTCTGCTTCAATCTCTTTCTCTTCCTGTTTTCCCAAGAACTTTTCCCCTTTGAAAGCCAGCCTCATTAATGCAAATTCAAAACTTTTCAGAGAACTCCCACCCATCTTTTTGAGCCAGCTCACATCCTCACTAGGAGCCTTACAGGTCTGTCCCTACCAAGCCAGGCTCCTTTCCAGGCCCCTCTGGTCAGAGTCAGTTCTTCCTCCACCACCTGATATCCTGTGTTCAGCACAAGCTCAAGTCTCTCAGGTCTTTTAAGCTCAGTTTCCTCCCTCTGGACTCTTTGCTGAATTTAGGTGACCCATAATGTTTCCCAGAAGGTCCAATTATAGTCACTTGCTGCTAACATGTGGAACATCCTTCAGCACATCTGTAAGGTGAACTATGGCTAGCACAGGTGAGACCGAGCCTGTAGCAGCTCCCTTCCGTACCAAATAACATGCATTTAGACTTCCAGAAAAATGTAAACCATTCTCATGGCCCCTCTTCTAAAGACAGAGAACTATATTTATTTGTGGTTTCTAATAAATAAATACCTAGTCCTACTTAGTACTGGCTAATATTAATATTTCTACTCTTAGTTCAGTTGTGGTGACAGCCTGATGAACACTGTAAATTGACAAAAGTATTGCTAAGGAAAGAAATCTCTGATATTCCATCACTTGTTCATGCCTCACAGCATTCTTCCCTATGCTAGGACAGCAGCCTTCATATCTGCAAAATTAGTTTTTCTGGGGAGGGAATCCATCTGAAGTGTTTTTGCTGGGTAGGTTTAAACCTAGATCAGCTCCTCACTCCAGTTCTCTGCACAACTATGACGGAGGAGGTGATGCACAAGCAGGAATGTGAGGCCAGACTGGGAGAAGGTAAGGCTGTGTCTTTCTGCATCAATGCTCCTCTATACTGACTTTCAGTGTCCATTGAATTGCAGCTTCCATTAGTTTATCTGATGTTGCGCCTAAGGAAAATTACATCTCTTTCAGAGACACAGAAAATTTTAAAAAATCATAACCTTCTATGGTGGAAACTGTTCTGAGAACAAAACAGTCACTTCAGGTAATTGCATTTTCTTCAATTCCTGTCAGATTTTACACCCTAGATTTTATGTGGAGCTCTCAATGGTTTCAGAATTAAAAAAAAAAAGGTTTCTGTGACTTATGAACCATCAGTTAATCATTAAAAAAAAGTGTATACAGCATATGAAACAGTTAACGCAGAATGATAAAGCTGTACTTCACTCATACAGGACAAATAACAACCCTTTCTTTACTCCAATATCAACATGTTTACCACTGGGCTGGAGGGAAGACAACACCCCTAGGTATACTCTAAAGAATAAAGTTATTTTCACTTGCAGGAATTTTCATTACTTTTACCCTCACAAATACAGTACAGATGTGGATATTAGGAGAAAGCATCTGAAAAGCCATAAAACTGCTACTCATTTTATCATGTACTTATAGTCTCTATATGATTACACTGTCATTAGCTACAGCAGTGCATTAGTCAGCTGTGCTCAGCACTGACACATCACAGATGAACCACTCCGTGTGCTGCTCCTGTGGTGCTCTAAAGCTGATAAAACTCAGCAGCTGTTATTTTCACTGGCTCATGCAGCACATAGTGGGTGTTCTGGTCACTTTATAAATATCACCTTTACACTTCCAAATGCTTAGGAGCACATTTATTTCTAACAGAGTATCTCCACTTAGGAGCAATGTGTATTTAGTTGGTGTTCTATAAAAAGGTCGGTTCTGAGGGCTAAATGTCTCCCCAGCATGACACATATGAGACTGAAAATATTTTTGTGTTTGTATCCTAGAAACACACACCTAAGTCTGGTCAAGTGTTCCCCACAGGAAGAGCCACAGCGGTGGAAGAGGCTGCAGCACCCAGCTGCTGTGCCTGACCCTCGGCTGCCGAGTCCAGACCCCAGAGCTGAGCCAGCAGAGCCAGCCACGAGAGCTGTCTGCACACCAGTGCTAAGCCACCCATGCTAATTCAGGTGTGCATGGTTTTGTGAGTGAACTGGGCTGACTCCATGCTTTCAGGAGAAGAGACAATCCCAGCTGGCCTTCTGTGGGGACACGAACCTGTAGCAGGAGAATGGGAAGAAGCTGGAAAGGAACATTAGGAAAAAGAGATCTGGAAAATGCTGTCTGCCAAGGAGAAGGTTTGACCCTTCAGTCAATCCTTCACTCGTCCCTTTCAGTACAAGACAGATGTGCTATAAGGGAGCCAGGCTAAAAACGAACTTTAAAAAGTGATTCCTCAAGTAGCCAGTGGGCATGACTTTGTTGCCAAAAGATATTGAGTCTGCACAGGTTTAAAGGGACAGTGGACAAGCACTTGGAAAGGGATCTACTATGGGTTACTAAACAGAAGAAACTGTCACAGGCAAAAGAAAATGCCTCTAGCTGAGAAAGGTCAGAGACTGTGGAGACACTTTAAAGCTTACTTGCCTCTTCTCATTCATCAACAAGCATCACAATGAGGACACTGTTTTTCCCTAGGGGAGATCACAAATGTGGTCCCCTACTATCACAATTCAGGGAGATGGGTTGCCTGTTTTGGGGACACCTGCAAGATGAGTGCAACCAAAATGCTAGGGATGAGCCAAATCCAGGGAAAACACTGAGGGTATCCCCTGTGACTCCGGGAGTCAGAACATGGGCTTGAGTTACTCTCATCAAAACCATCACAGCTGTCAACATCCAGCCAAAGCAATGGACAAGTAGATGGCAGAAATTATGTCTATGCTGAAATTATGTCTGTTCCTGAAAGCCTCTGCTTGTTTTTCCTTAAGCATTTTACTGGGTCTCTGAAATTCTCTGGAGCACTTGTAATTGTTCAGTACCTGGCTTATGCCTAAGCTCTGTTAATATCCACTGGGCAGGTAGGTACTTCTCTGGATGAATACCTACAGGCTTGTCTCCAAGGGCAATTGCACAGCAGCAAAGCAATCCACAGCACCTCCATGCTTGGCAGCAGTAATTTCCACCTCTCTCTGTATAATGATGGTGGGGAAGGGAAGGGAA
>VXAX01005182.1:0-17460 GCA_013399835.1 Leptocoma aspasia | reverse complement strand
ATGGAAGAGCCATCTGATAAGCTCTGTGTGGAGAATAGGTTTTATTGGGTTTTATACTAAACAAGAAATTTAAGCCCAGATCTGTAAGGTGAGTTGGCCACTCAGTCTCACAGCATCACCTCTGTGGAGAGCTGCCTTCTCAGCTCCCAAACAAATGCCAGTGGGAATTAATGGCTTAGAACTAGAAACCATAACAGACAGTGAAGAAAAGGGAGTTGCTGAAAATAGCCTGAAAAGGTGATGCCAATGCAAAAGAACGCCTCTCAAAACCTTGCCCACATTAAACCTTCACCACCACACTATGCTATAGGTCTTTCTGTACCTGCAACATAGCTCCTGGGACCAGGATGCACCCCCCTTTCCATGCCAAATGGCTACTGCTCAGATGAGTTACGGGCTACAGAAGAGACAGCTCCTATTCTCACTTTTGCCTGACAATGCTAAACCTCACATGTCTCCAGAAAGTGCCCTAGATACCTGGTAGTCTGTTTTTCAGGGGAAAAGCTGGTTTTATAAGCCAAGCAAGAGTTGTGAGAGAAACTAAAACTAAAGGTTGGGAAATCAACTGGAAATGAGAGACTCAGTTATCAAAATTGGACAGGTAGGATTTGGAGCCTGGATGCCCATTCCCAAAGATCCCAAACCATTCGGCTGTAGTCCTACATCACTCTACATCTTATTTATTTTCTGCTAGCAGCATGGCTTAATTTGGAGACCTACGTAATTTTCCCCAGCTTGTCCTTCAAACCAGTAGAACCTGTGTCTTGATGGTTAGAGCAAATCTGCCAGGCTCATGGGGGAAGTGAGGTCAAACCTCCTGACTCAAGCCATGAAGAATGCAAAAGTCTTGCCTCATCTATGGCTCTGGACAGAAGAACTTCCATTCTACATGAAGGCCAATGCAGGAGGTCTCTGGGCACACATAACAAATGGTCCTTTAAAAAGGCTGAGTGAGGAATTAGCAGGTTTGTGAATCTCGACAGCCTTAGTCTTCAGCTGCAAGATGACTCATGCAACAGCAGGAACAAAGAGACTCTAATGTGCCCGGGAGAAGTCCTTCAGGCATCAAAGGAATTTCTGTTTCAAAAATTCAGACACTGGGAGGCTCAGACAGCAGACAAAGGGGCAGGTAGGCTTTGGATGGTACTGCCTAAATCTTTTGATCTCTCAGAGACTTGGTCTTTGCCTGTAAAAAGGAAAGTAATGTTTATCTTAGGGCTGCAAGACATGCTTGAGTAATGTTCCAATCATACCAAAGTCACTGAAATGCTCAAGTGAATGAGGTGGCAGAACTGGATGCAGATTCTAGGTTTGGTGGGGAACAGAACTCCAGGAGTTTCACTTGCCAGTAGCATTCAAGTTCTGAAGGGTGAACAGTATGTAGCCTCACCTAAAGATTAAAAGTCACAAGCATTAATTTTGCTAAAAGAAACCTATAAATTTTAAATCCACAACTATCAAACACCAACACATTTTTTTTATAATAAAAGTCTGAGAAGTTTAATTCATGATTGTATTTAAAACAGGCTAAATAATTTTTTTTTTTTTGGCTGAGATTTCACAAGGCCCAAGCATTAGAACAAACTTCTTAAATATGCACACGTAGTTCATGGGCACTCATGGCTGAGCAATTCTGGAGGAAATAAACAAACAGATGATCTGGTGTTCTCGTGGTCACTTTTTTCTTATATTCACTACACGTGTTGCTACTGCTTCTTTTGACTGTGCAAGAGAAATTCTTGGCTTCTGTTCCCCTAATTATAAAACCTGAAGACTTGAATATATTTTAGTTAAGGTGTGAAATTGTAATTTGTCTTCTTTGGTTTCTAGGTAGACAAACCCTTCTGGTTTTGGTACAAGTTTAGAAAAACCTCTTTGCTCTGGGAAGATATTTAAACATTCACTCCAGTTTTAAAATATATTTGAGGCTTGTTGGAGTTGTGATCAAACATTTCCCTGACGATTTCAGTGAAAGAACTGGGATATTCAGTTGGTTTGTGTTTTACTTACCAGGAAAGTCTGCAACAAGAAGCAATAAACTGAATTAGTGAATCAATATTTTAGACCAGGAAGCTGCTCTGAATTACATTTTTCAGCTTTTGGAGTATTGCATTAAGCTCTGAAAATGAGTCACTGGGGACAAAGAGTGGATCATAAGAATCCATTATGAGTATATTAGCTACATTGCATTTTAGTCTTGTAAAAGAATAGCTTCCCTGCTCAGCTGAAGGACTTACTGAAAAAAAAGGATACAGAAGCATATGTTATGTTGCTCCATGACTCCTTACACCATTTGTGCATGTGCAAACAAACTAAGAGATTGTTTTGTGTAATTTGTTCAACATGTATACATTTATCCATGTAGTTGCTCCATTGACTTAAAAGAAGGACTGCATATGGCTGTGTATCAACAACAGAGAAGTGGGTAAATGAGCAGAGTTTGGGGTTTTTTTCCCATGTTTGTATGGAGAAATCAAAGAACAAACGAGTTTGTTGTTTATTATAGATATAGTTAGCAGATGGAAACCATTATAGCCACCCTGCATGAAGTCCATTTATGATACTAAGAAGTAATAAAAAAAAAATTAATTAATGTCTCTATCTAAGAACCTCTGCAAAAATGAGAATTGTATTAAAAAAAGGATTTGCAGCAGGCATCTGTTAAATCTTATATATAACATTCACATGCAAGCATTACAGCTCCAGTGTTGTAAAGCACAAGACTAAAGGGAACAGCTGCACCTGCACAAACTTCTCAGGTCACTCTGCACCTGGACAGTGTTGAGGTACAGGAAAGGAACAGTGCCTACCCAGGTAATGGCCTCTACCTCTTCCCTTCTGACTGGGAATTTTCTGCCAGTTTATGCCAATTTATATATTGGTTTAATAACTAAATAAGACTTCTATTAAAATAAAGATATCCACCGATGTGGGAGATAGCAAGACATCTGCCCTTTATCTTGGGTACTATCCTTTAGGCTAGAATATCTTTGCAAAACTGCCCGTGTTTTCACTGAAGATTCATAGAGATTCAGGTTCATCTTCCATTGAAATTCAATATAATTAAGTTCCTTTGAAAATTTCAGATTTTTCCACTGGCAGTGGAAATAGTTTGATAAACTGCAGATTTGCATAAAAGAAAATAGATACAAAAAAATCTCCATTCAACAAATCCACTACTCCTCTAACCCAAGGGTAAGCTGAATACTTGTGCACCTGAATTAAATAAGAGCCAACCAAGTTGTTAAAAAAAAAAAAAGCCTGTATTTTTAATTGTTAATCTTTATTGTGTCCTGACAGCATCCTGTTTATTAAGTCAGGTTTGCACATAGACTCACAACCAAACACAGACCCTCTGACTAGTGCTGTGTCTGAGCTAAGAGTCTTTTCATGGCCTAGAAGGAAGTGTTCTCCTAAGGCACTCGAAATCCTGTCAGTCTGCCTTGGCTCAGTTCAGTACTTGTCGAGGTGCAGCCATCCCTGTCCCTAAATTAACCCTCTGCTCCATAGGCATGGATGCCAGCACTCTCCTGTGATGGTCAGCATTTGAATGCAATGTTATGCAAGATTGCAAAGGCTTCATGAAAAGCAATATATGTCAGCTTGCAGTGAAATGCTGAGGTTTGGCAACGCTGACTTCACTTGAAGCTTCCCAGAGCAGAGCACCCAAGACACCTGTACTGCTGGATCCAAGCTCCAGAAGGTTAACACAAAAAGTTGCCATAAGACTATCCCTCACATCAGCTGAAGCTCCAATAAAGCTTATATCAAGTAATGCAAACTATTCCATGACTGGAGAAAGTGTAGCAGAGCATTATGGATGCCCTCTGGAGGCCAGAATCCCTGATACATTGAGGACTCTCAAACCATGCTTATGTAGGGTAGAAGTATCAAAAAACTCTTTAAGCAATGGGCTGTTTGTTATCCTTGCAGTTAATTGATGGAGATAAAAAACACTGAAACAGAAGGATTACACAATGCTCTTCTCAGATTTGTTCATTCTGTAGAGTTTTATGGAAAGATTTAGTCATTCTACACAAGCAATTTGAACTGTGTTTTAATGTATGAACTACAACAACAATCTCTGTTCTGCAGTTACTTTACAAACGTCACACATTTTCCCCATCTCTAGCCTACTGAAGCTGGGCAGAGCTTTTCTCTCATTCAGACCTGTAACACCAGTAATACCATACAAGACTCACTCATAAAGCTCCTTTTAATCTCACCTCATGAAGTTATCTCTGTGTTCAGGCTGCAGGTCAGGCAATGCTGCCATCTGTTCAGCTTTGCTGCTGCAGAAATGGCTTTAAGCCAGCAGGTGGTGGGGTGCGAGTGCACAAGCTCAGCCTGACATCAGGATGCAGGGAAGAGGGAGTCTCTGTGCCACTCCTGCCCTCTCAGAGCATTGTTTTGACAAGTTAAGCAAATTCAGCATTATGTCAAAATATCAACTATTTACTTCAATAAAAACGGAAGTTACTTTTCCAGCTGTTTCCATGTTCCATTGCTTTCATTGCAAGCTTCTGTGAAAGGGCACTGCGCAGCCTCTGGCGTCTTCCTGGAAAGTTAGAGCTAAACAGCTACAATTGCTCATAATTTCGTAGGACTCCTATTATGGGGTCATGTTTTATAGTGGGAAATATTTTTAACTGAGTTTGTTTTTGTGTGCATTCTCTGATGAAAATCAAACCACAAGCTAGTTCATTATTTCTGCTAGGATGACGGAAATGGTACTGAGTGTACTGAACTCAGAAAATTAAATAGCCACTAGGGGACAGGAGAAATCCTACTATTATGGCCTACAATAAATAATATTTAATGTAACACAGCGAAGAGATGTCAAACCCAAATACATTGTTGTGTCTCTTTGGACTATGATACCTCTCATTTTGTCAGGGAGCTGCCCATCAAATTTAGTTATTTGGGTGGTATAACTAAAAATTGTTTAAGATACCTCAAAAATATGCAATAATGAATGTTACAAACCTTTATGAAAATAACTTGAAAAACTAACTGTGCTTAATTTTATCAGAGACAAAATTCATTCTAATTAGCCACCTCTACAGAAAGAGATAAATTACTGTAACTTAATTAGTGTAAATTAAATTAGTGTGTAAATTCTCAGACATGGCAGCTAGAGTTGGATTTGCTGAAAATAAATCAACGTTATCCAGAGAGAGTGAAAATTTTTAATAGCTTTAAACAAAATAATCTGAAGATGTTTGTGGACAGAAGAGTTTTTAGAAGAGTCATTCCTCTAAACTGTTCGGTTGTCTCGTGCTGTTTTTATAGGAATACACAAGAGGTCATAATCTCCTGATAAAAATTTTCAGCAGGTTACCTGATTCTCTGTTCAGAATTGAGATGTATTTTTATCCGTCAGAGCAGAAAACCTGAAAAGGACACAGGTCCAAGAGACATGGCACAAGTGCAGTCAGAGGGTGGTGTCATCTTCTAAATTCTCATTCTCCAGCTAATGCAAATCTGTTTGCCTGCTACTGTCCAGGCCCCTTCCTCCAGAAAGGGGTTGCTTTGGGGTTGTTCAAGGCTCGTTCCAAAGATAAGTATTGGCCAAAGTTCATATTAATTGATGAAATGCTTCATTTCCCTGTAATGAATGTTTAAACAGTAGGGACTTTGCTAATGCATTTTGCAACTGCATACTAACATCAGTGCCAAGGCAATACCACAAACATAGTCTGAAACCAACAGACGATAAATAATCTATTGCTGCTCCTGTTATCAGATATTGGCTTGCAATCTAATAGCTTTTACAGTTTTCCATTAGACTTGCTGGCCATTCATTTAGTCCCCATGAAGAGGTACTGTGCAAAACGGAGGAAGAGGGATGGTCTGGTCTGGACAGTTTCTCTTTCACCAAAGAAATTTAGCTGCCCAGTCTGAGCAGGTGGTGTGGGATGCCCTGCAGGCATTGCTCAAACATGTCAGAAAAGAGAGTAAATAAACACAAGATCTTTTGCCCACCACCAGGTTCAAGACTAAAAGCATACCTGGTTCCTCCTAGTCACATGAAGAATGGCCTAAATAAATTGTGATAGAAAACAACAAGAAAAGGAACATTTAGGCCTGCTTTCTGATTTTGGGGCCCTCAACCTTTGGTATTTCAAGTCGTCCCACAACAGTGAGGAGGTTCCACACCTCTGGGGCTTTAATTAGGACAGCAGTGAATGACCACATTTGCTATCAGTTTAAATTAATGACACTGCAAAAACTCTTTGAAAATTTTCATACAGAGTGCATACTTGCATGTAATCTAAATGAAAAGTGTTACATGGAATACATTAAAAAAAGATCACCTTTTCTTATAATCATAGTTGTACAGTATGAATTTAACCTTACAAGACAGATGGTAATGAGTAGGGAATCTCTGCCAAAATCCTGACATGATGGTGATATTAAAGACATTTTTGAAGGCAGGGAATTGACAGAACTGTAGCTCGGCTATTTTGACATCAGGCTGTTGGAGTGAGCCCAGAGGAGCCCACCAAGCTGCTTAGAGTGATGGACCATCTCTCCTATGAGGAAAGGCTAAAGGAATTTGGATTATTCAGCCTGGAGAAAAGGGTTTGGAGAGACTTTATTGCTGCCTTCCAGTACCTGAAGGGGTAACCTACAAGCAAGATGGAGCAGAACTTTTTACAAGAGCAGGCAGTAATGGCATGGTGTGGTTTAACCCCAGCCAGCTGAAACCAGTGCTNGCTGTTGGAGTGAGCCCAGAGGAGCCCACCAAGCTGCTTAGAGTGATGGACCATCTCTCCTATGAGGAAAGGCTAAAGGAATTTGGATTATTCAGCCTGGAGAAAAGGGTTTGGAGAGACTTTATTGCTGCCTTCCAGTACCTGAAGGGGTAACCTACAAGCAAGATGGAGCAGAACTTTTTACAAGAGCAGGCAGTAATGGCATGGTGTGGTTTAACCCCAGCCAGCTGAAACCAGTGCTCAGGACAAGGGAAAATGGCTTCAAACTCAAGAGAAGTAGGTTTAGGTTAGATATTATGAAAGCAATTCTTTACTGTCAGGGTGATGAGGCCCTGGCACAGGTTACCTAGAGAAGGTGTGGATGGCCCAATCCCTGGCAGTGTTCTGGCTGAGCAACCCAGTCAAGTGGAAGGTATCCCTGCCCACGGCAGGTGGGTTGGAATTAGATAAGCTTTAAGGTGTCTTCCAATCCAAACCATTCTATGACTGTGCTTTTCGTGGCCATCTCCTTTGCTCCAGCCCCAGCAGCTCCCCAGTAATTTGTTATTTATAAATCCCCCCCACCTGTGTGACAGCTGCTGCTGCTTCAAACTTATTATTACATATAAGGCTTATCTCAGTGAAATGTTTGATCTTGGAAATGAAACTTAGATGCCACAGCAACTGATCTTTGATGTTTACACAGAGGCACGAAGTGACACCAAAAACAGGGACAGAGATTTAGCTAGAAATACTGAAAGCAGGTAACGGTTGCTAGTTTAGAGATAGGTAGGCTCTCCAACTGAATGAAAAGTATATGGCAAAATATTGCCAAAAATTGCTTGGGTCAGTAGTGTTTCTCATTCAAAGAAATTGTATGGGGAATATTTTCTTTATTCTAAGAGCATCCATGCCACTTGCTTTCACTGCAATAAACACACATAAAGATGAAGTAAAATACTCCTCCTAACCAATATTTCTATCTCGTAAAATGTGGACTTTCTGTGTATAGTTTCCCACAAAGAGACAATGTTCCTAAATTTCCTTGTGCTTTTGAAAACCTCTATATCATACAGAAAATAGGCATAGGAAGATTTCCTAGATCCAAGGATATTAGGTAGCTCTAATTCACTATATTTGGAAGAGGCAATGGGAATTCAGATGTGAAGGCTGCAACACGAACACCAGCACAAGAACTTCTTGATCTACCCTACAGACACAGTCAGCAACCAGATACACCATAACCATGGGAGAAGGATATAAGAAGGGTGTGAGAGATATCTAAAGGAACTGAGGCAATTATATATATGCACAGAGGTATTGGGAAGCAAGGAGCATATACATGGGAGGTGGAATAGAGGCTGTGTTATGAAAATGAAACCAAGGGCATTAGAAAACTCTGGCTATGCTCCTCCTGCATAATACAAGACCTCAGGCTCTCCTGCAATGATGAACATGTTGGGACATTGGCAGCATTCTTCCTGGTTTTTTAAGATATTTATGCTGAGAGCTTTTCCTCTTAAGACAAGGAAATTCCTGAAAGACAGACTCTAGAGGAAACCTCTAATGCTTGAATAATTTTCCACATGTGAACACTACTGCATTTTGAACTGTTCAGGATTAATTCACCTCCACTGTGAACATCATGACCTATAGTTAAGATGCTCTAAGAAGTTCCTAGCAACCAGTCTCATTTGATCAATGAAGTATTATTCTTTTGTTGTGGTGCTGAAGATTTTACTGTACACGTGAGTCAACCATTAAGCCTTGCTCTTAAAAAAATCAATAAAGAGAATGACCATCATTGTGGTAAATGACTCAATCTTAAATGTAATGACTCTATAAGCAAAATTCATCCTAACTCAACTTTCTTTCAAGTTAACTTTGGGGTTACATATTTCATTTATCAACTGTTTCTTTATGGTAAATATAGTATGAATGATACTAAAAAAATCTTGAAGTGTCAGAAAAAAATTTAAATTTTTAAGTGGAGTATCTCAAGATATTTTAGCCTATAAAGAGAGTGTAAAGCCCAGATATACTTTCCTTTAGGCATTGATTTTCTTATACAGAAGAAAATTGACAGAAAATCTCTCCAATTAATGTAGGAGATGCAGTCAGCCATATCACAATGGTTCATGCATTCCTTTTTCTGTGTCTTCCTCTGCATTTTCTTCCAAAATTTAACTTGAAATTTCCTGTCTTCTCACCTAATGTCTGAAAGCCATTCAAACTCTCAACAGAAAAGTTCTTTTAAAAAATTCATCTTTGTCTTTTACCTTCATGGTAAAACTTATGTCAGGTGACCATACCAGAGAAACTTTTGTGCAGGACCCAAGAAAAAGGAGACTTAATTTACATTTTTAGAACTATTATCCTAAACTTCAGTCAAAAGCAAAGATTCAAAATTATTATATGATCTCTTCTAAAACACAAGGTTCCACAAATCGCTAGCAACACAAAAATTCCTCACTAAATTATAGCACATTTTTCAAAGCATTCCCATCTCAGTTTGAAGCTCACAGATGGACATAAAAAGTTCCATGGGGAGATAAAAGGAATACATTAGGTTGTTCTAACAGTTAATTGTACTAACCTGTAAGCCATCAGTCCTCCCTCCTCTTCTTCCTAGAATTTCTTTGACGGTCACTTTCAGCCGTTGTTACAAGTTGGTTATTAAGCCCTTACCCTGCTCCAGTTGTTAGACAAGTTTGATAATGCCAATCTGTTTTCTATCACGTGACTTGCATTACAGGTCTTTATTGCATTTTTTTATTAAACAACATATGAAACTTCCTTATGAAGAGAGTTCATTTCCCTAGAAACCTGACACAGAATCTTTAAAGGCGTGTGACTCATTTTCTGCCTTTCTGCAGTTTCGAAATTAATTTTTTTAATGTACTCAAGATTTGAGTAATTATTCAATAGAGGTCAGCCTGTCCCAGTGTCTAAAAAGTAGTTCTTGTGGGACAGTGAAAATTGTTCATTTCCAAGGACCACAAAAAGAAGGCTTCTGTTAAACATTTTGCAATAATTATTATCTCTGTTTCAAATGGACTTAAAGTTTTACTATGACTTACCTCTTTATGAATCTTATTCAGTTAAATTGTGATTAAAAGGTCATTGCGATCACATTGGATGTATCCAGGCTCAGGAAGCACAGCTGTGTTATCTGTGCTCAAGAGCCACTTCTGCACATACTTTTGATGAAGAGAAATTGAATAAACGAAAATAATCTAAAAAACAAACAGAGGAGAAACATCCAGACTATCTATGTAGTTTTTCTCTCTTAGTGGCACAATTGCAGACCTTCTAATACAATTGCCAAGAAGCTAATTCCTTTTGCCATGGTCATTTACAGCTTTCAGGACTGAATTTTAAAACCAGATGAAAGATTTAGAGACAAAAACCCTACTGACTTACAGAAAACCTTATGTTCTGACCATAAATCCCCTAAATGCTTCTGATGTCTCCATGCATGCGGTTTCTCTGTGTCTGAAATAGTGGGCCAGTGAATCAGAACATCAGCAAATATCAGGTCAACAGTACAACGTATTTACGCGTGTACTGTCCCGCTCCTGATAGCCAGTTCCTTGCCTCTGACTCATTTTTGAAGGCTAAATACCTACCACTTCCTCCTATCTCATGGAATAATGCTGAAATACTGGATTCTCAAAGATATCTGCCCCCTAGGTCATTCTGTCTGGCCATCACAGCTGTGGATGTGGATCCTAGAAGGGGCGTGTCACCTTTTTCAGTGGAGGACATTGACCTGATATATGAATGTGTTGGGAGGGAAGAGTACAAGGGTCCTCCTCCCTCTTCGAGGCAATCACAGAAGAGCGTAAGATCAGAGGAGACTGTCAGAGCTAGCCCCACATGAGCACATTTATGAGGCAATTCGCTCAGAGGAACTACACCTATCAGACATCCACTATGCCCATTCCCAGAAAGTTCTGGACACTGCCTAACACTTGTCAAAGATGACGCAAAAGGAACAGAAGCATAGTTGTGTAAAAGTCAACAGGGCTTAAGCTCACACTGACCTCTTGGTTTAATGCTAATAGCTCACAGAATAGATTATCAGCATCTTGGTACTCCTAATCTCACAACAACTTGCAAAGTGGATAATGTGTTTATTTTAAAAATAAATACACAAGATGCTGACATGCTTGCTGTTGCCTGTGATTGATCATACCATGGTTTACAGAATGACAGCATGGTTGGAATTGGGAGCAGCCTTTTGAGGTCATCTTGCTCAGACCCCCTGCTCAAACAGGGCCACCTGTAGGCAGGAGCTCAGGACCACATTCAGTTGGCACTTCTGTATCTCCAAGAATGGAAATTCCACAATCTTTCTGGGCAATCTCTGGTAGTGCTCAATCACTTTCACAAGAAAAATGTTTTTTCTAACATTCAGAAAGAATAGTGAATCCTGTGTTTCAATTTATAAATACTCCCTTGGTGAATCCATTCTGAGCACTCATGATGATTTTCTTGTTCTTCATGTGCTTGGAAATAATTTCCAGGACTATCTGTTCCATCACCATCCCAGGAATCAAGCAGAGGTTAACCGACCTGTAGTTTTTATTTCTACTGATGTTACAGGACCTCAGTGACTTCAACAGGCTTTAGCTCAAGTCATAAAGAAAATGAGAATAGACCCAGGAACCTTACCCTTTAGTGTTAGCCACCAAATATACCTCTTAACATAAGTGATTATCTACATTTATCCAGTAGTTGCCTTCTGGACACAAGACAAGTAGACCATTTGTTTGGACAGCTGAGTAGTGAAGCATCTTCCAGTATCACCTCTGAGGAAAACAGAAACAATAAGAATATACTAAATAGTCTTATTACAAAAAGGCACAAATCTCTCTTACTACAAAGAGCAAATCTGCTACATTGCACAATTCAGAGGGATTTCCATAAATTTCTGGCTAGTACTTAAATTGAGATATTTCTCTCCAAAGTACAAAATATGCTCTCTGGATCTGACTGGCTTTCTGGTTTCTGGGGATTTTTTGTCTGATCACGTATCATCTCTCACTTGCACTCCCTCCTCCATTTTCCTAGCCCTGCAGTGAACAGACACTCTCACTGTCATATCCTTTTCCAAGCCTCCTGGTATTCAGCCTCTTTTATTAAAATGTCATCTAACTTCATTATTTTTTAAATATAAAAGGGAAAAATCTATTCCCTTTCCATTGCACTGATTTATTTCTTGACTACATGCACCATTCCAAAACATAGCCCAATTGTAAGAGGGCAAGATGGAAATTCAACTTGCACATCACATCTGCAATTCCTTCTAGGTTGTGTGACAGGAAAGAGATACTAAATATAGAAATTAAATCTCTTCCATAGTTAATCTTGATAAAATTAAAATTTTAATATTGGAATTGAATATCTAATGTGGCATTTAATCAGTATACTGATGGGATCATGTTTCAAAATATGAAACAGAAAATAGAACATTTAATATTTTCTACCTCAGAGTCTTTCTTTTGGGGTCTGTATCAGTTTTTGCTTAGGTGTTTGTAATTCCCTTCATACACCTTAACAGACCAAACAGTTTTAATCTACAGGAAAGTTTGGCCACAGCCCAGATGAAGATGTGCTGCTGGGTCTCTTTTGGCATTTATAACACCTGGCACAGGCCCCCAGTGGCTGAAAATTGGCTTGGGAGACACTGCAAAGCAAAACTGCTGCCAAGCCAGCAGCAGGTTGCTGCCTGGCATGAGCTACTCTGTGCTGATTTAAATCCAAATCTCCTCAGAACAGCTGGGCTCTGTTGAGAAATCTTACTCCTGCTTGGATGCTGCCAATGACGTACTCTTGCACACACATCCTGCTGCAAACCACAGCTGAAATATCAGAAGACCTTGTACCTTGTACCTTCTGATTAAAAGGTCATTGCGATCACATTGGATGTATCCAGGCTCAGGAAGCACAGCTGTGTTATCTGTGCTCAAGAGCCACTTCTGCACATACTTTTGATGAAGAGAAATGGAATGAATGAAAATAATCTAAAAAACAAACAGAGGAGAAACATCCAGACTATCTATGTAGTGTTGGAAGAATTGCTGGAAGCCCCATGACCTGCAGCTGGGGAGCTGTCTTCTGTGTTCCTTTCCCTGGATGTTGCTTGTCTCCTTTATCCTGCATATCGCCACACTTTGGGAGCACCCTCTCATCTTGTCAGGATCTGGAGGCTCTCAGGTCCCCTTAGCCCTGGGGAGCAGCTGGGCAGACCAGAAGGCTTGGGTGAATCCGTCACCTCCAGGGGCCAAGGGGCTGGAAGTAGCAACTCTCTCCTAAAGGTTTCATCAACTACCCTCCATTAGCACTCTGCAAGTATTGTTGCATGAATCTGGAAACCTCACATCATTTCCATACCCCATTCCTGTATGTCTTTCAGGGCTTCACTGCAGTTCAGCTAATGGACATATTTGAGTTCCCCAAGCAAGCTGTGTTCCTCAAGGTACCAAAGCTCCCAGATTATTTTGTCATAATATTGCTAATGGCAAAGGCTTGCAAAGCTGTCTCTGAAATATATTTCTTCACCCAGATGCCTTAATAATTTATAAAGTCAGCAAATCACAGTGTTGGCACAACGATGTTTTAATATTAAGCTGCTGTAACTGGACCAGATACATTCTGCTGAGTCCAATGAAAGGCAATTGCAATAATATGACAGGACAGTTGAAATATTCAGTACATTTGGAAAGACGGTTGGAAATCCAAATATTTAACAGTTTACGCATTGCTTTTGCAGACACTTAAGAAGGATTTGATTTGTCTGAACACAAAACTAAGCTACTAATAAGGTCAAAACCAAGTTATGTATTTACAATACATAGCACAGTGTTACATAAGAGAGCAAGCCCCTCAAATGGACTATATGCATTTCTTTCACAACATGTTGTATAATTGTAAAGTAATTCTCCTCATCTACATCTAGTCACATCAGGCACATGGCACAGGAGATAGAAATGAATGCAGGAAAAGATATCCAGTTGAATAAACTCACTTTCAATAATTTTGCCTCTATAGGAAAAATGGCAATCACAAGCAGTCAGCTCTGGAATAGAACACAGCAGGCTCCAATAGCACTGACAAACATCGCATGTATGCTTTGGGATGGAGAAGACCAGTATTATATGAGAGACATAGAGCAGAAAGTGCCACAGCTCTGTGCTTAGTCTGTATGGGCACCTGCAGCAGGAGTAGTTTTCAAGCATGTCAAGTTTTACTTCATTTCAGAGGAGCCCAGAATATGTGAGCAAAGAAAACATAGAAAGCATAGAAAATATTCACATATTTTATGAATAAGAAAAATGACATTGCAGCAAATAGAAAAATAGTGGGTGCCAGACTGAAAGGATCATAGCTGGAGTAACAAAAATAAGGCCTAGTAATATGAAGCATAGTACACTTGTACTGGCTTTCTCTGGAGCAGGGTTAAGGTTTTCCACAGTAAAAGAATTTTGGCTGGTGTCAAACCACAACAACACTGCAAGGTTAGAGTTTTATTAAAACCTAACAGCCATCAGCTAAGGTGATTACAGATTCACAAGCACTATCTTTGTCTACTTTCATTTGCATTCCAAACCAGGCACTATGACATTTCCTGTCCATGTTTCTAAGAGCAAAAGGCATTTTATGTAGACCACAAAGTTTTGTCCATATCTCCCATTATGACTTTGCACAAACCCTTCTCCAGTTTCCTTTGCTAGCCACCTCCTATCATTAATACTGTCTTCCAGACACTGGTTTCACCTTTCTCTATATCCAATCCTTCCCAGAGGGCTATCCAGCAACTACTGTTGCTGGATCCACCAACAAACTAAATGTTAAATTATCCAGTCAGTTGACTTTGACCTTCTAACTGCAAATTTGAGGTTTCATATTTGGAATTTGAAACAAAACATTTCCCAGCCTGGAGCTAAGAAACACCAGGTGAATATCAGATGAATGGAAAAAAGTAGAAAGGTGTTTCTTCTAGACTAGAGAGAATTTTCCAACCAACAGTGATGAGCTGCAGCACCTCAGTACACATATGCCTTTCAAAGAGAAGTACACTTAAGTTCTAATACTAAAATAATTTGTGCATATAGACACCAACTCAACAAAGCAGAAGTCTGCAATGGAGCTTAAATCATGCTTTGGCAAAGTCCCAGCAGAACATAAACATTTCTTGGAATTGCAAGATTGACAATATCCTATTGAAATCAGAGGATCATTTCTTCAGTTCAGATGCAAGTCCTAACACACAAACAATAAAGGCCTATGGCTTTGTGCACCTGCACTGTGCACTGCACCCTATCAGAAGCATAGGCTTAGCCTATCATTCTGCCTCAAGCCGTGGCTTGCCTGGCACCAACACCATCCCCTTCCCAAACTCCTGCAGTGATGAGCTGAAGGAAGAGTCTGTATCCACACTCAGAGGCAATTTCTCCACAGATGCTGTTCTGTCTCCACCTGCTCTTCATAAATGTTGGTACTTGAAATGAGGTAGGGGTAGAGTAGCTCTGCAGCCAGGTATCTGGAGTGCCTTCCAAGCTCGGCTGTGGTGCAGCCAGTCATGCAGCGCCAGCCCTGTGGCTGCCCACGCTGACAGTGCTACAGGGCAAGGCACCCAGGGGTGCTGCCTGCGTGGGAGCAGGGCTGATGGTGCTGCTGCAGAGCACACAGCTCCTCCTCTCTGCCATGGTGGGGCCACCAAACCTCACAGTCCTGTCATCAAGGAGCAGAGAAAAATTCAGAGGAAAATTTTATTTCATCAGTGTCACACACATTCCAAAGCTGATTTTAACCACTGCTGTACGAGTGCTTGCTTCTTGCTCATGTTGTCTAGATCTTGTTTCCTTTAAGTTCAGTGAAGACCTCTTCACTGAACTCAACAGGTCTGCTTCACAAGTCTCGCAACCACCACACATTTCTGATTGCAAAGTGCTGTATTCTGGCTCTGTGTTTGATCTTGTGTCTCTGTGTTGCCTGATCTCAACAGCTATAGCACCCTGCTGCTCACAGCCAATGGGTCCCCTTTTTAGTGCAAGGGATAGATGTCTGCCTTTTGAAGCTGATTGTTTCCCAGCTGCTGCACTTTATTGCAAGCAGAGTTAGTTAGAAAAGCAGGTGAAGAGTTTTATGAGAAAAATTATTTTTCATTTAACTTAGTCATAGAGGTAGTCAGACTAGATGCACACAGAGATCAAGTAACATACATAAAATAACAGTAATTGAAGTTCAAGATCTGTTTCCCAGATGTCTACCCAGAGAGAGGAGAAAAAAAAGCAAGATTTACACAGATACTCAGCACTGGAAAACTCTGTGCCAATCTCCTGATGATGAGGGACACAAACACCAGAGACAAAAATAAAAGAACTGATAAAACATGGTTTTATCTTGTCCTGCTGTCTTTTTAGAAAAAGTGAATATCAATTAAGTGTGAATGTCTTCGACTATTCTCCCCCTTTGGAAAAAAATACTGCTGGAAAAGCTTTCATCTTCCAAATGAGATGCTTCTTTAAGAACTGCATTGGCTGTTCGCCATATCGGGCTTGACTCCTGTTTATTCCTTTAGCAGTAGTTAATGAGAATGTTTGTCTGATCAGGTTGTCAGAGTCAACAGAATACAACAGTAAGAGAAAAAAAACCCCAAACAGGCTTGGTGTTGACTGCCCTGCCTGTCTGCCAAATACACCAGTCCGGGAGAGTCACCAGGTTTGTTTTTTCTGCTGAGAGCCACGGGATTTATAGATTACAACAGGGTTAATGAGCTTTGTTTGTAAACCCCAAAGCACACCACACAAACCCCATGTGTTCATAGGGCAGCCTCACCTCCAGGACTGGGGAAGACTGTCACCGGCCAGGGGCTATGTACAGTCACGAACAGGATGGGACTGCTCAGAATGCGCCTTGAGCCATTTATTTTCCAGCAACACTCTCATTACAATGTCATGGCAATGGAAAGATGCCACCAGCTCACATCCCAGACAGCAGACAAGGAACTTAATGTTACAACCTATTTTATAAGTTTTCTAACCAATCGCACAAAGCAAAAGCATTTTGACAGTAGTTCCATCCAATCGCTATAAGCACACGTACCTTCAGTTAAAACAATGCTTGCTTATTGAGAATACAATACCTGTTTGTAAGCCTTAAAACAGAATGCACAGAGCTCCATTATTAAGCTTAGAACTTCTTAATATCTGCTATATATACTTTTCTGCAGCTTAGGGAGTTATTCTAGACAAGCATTACTACAGAACCATTGTTCTAATTGTCCATCCTCTTATACTTTTTATATAACTTTTCTGCAGACTTATTTTATGGTAACTGCTTAGCTCTAATCACAATTCTGCTGTCTCTGAGGCCTGCCTTTTGCGGCTTTCCCAAAAACTCTCTAATTTTATGGAATCCCACAATTCCCCCTTTCTGTTTACCTAAAAAGAAACCGTCATAACCACGTCGTTTATAAACTACCTTGCGTTTCATAGCTCTACTATATCATATCTGCTTATTACTTACTTAAAGCGTCTTTTTGCTTGCACTAAGCATTGCTATAATACAACACAGCAATTTTAATGCTGTTGAAGTCCAGTCAGTTCAAAGGGCATGTCTTATAACAATTGCAAGTTATTGCTTGAAAAAGTCTTGTCAATTCCAAGGTCTTAAATCAAAATCTTCCTCCGTGTCTATACCTTCATCCATCATCTCTGTGATATTTCGAGAAATCTTGGTGAATCCATCTCCT
>VXAX01005181.1:255988-296952 GCA_013399835.1 Leptocoma aspasia | reverse complement strand
GTTGTCTCCTCTGGTGTGGGGGTGGTGGGCGGCTCGCTCTCGGTTGCCGGCTCCTCGGTGGGGTCAGGGGTTGGGTCCTGCGTTGCGGGGAAGTCTGTCGGGGCCACTTCAGTTGGTGGTTCCTCTGTGGCCTCAGGGGTTGTCTCTGCAGGTTCTGTAGTTGGAGCAGGAGTCGTCACTTGGATTTGAGGATCTACAAAACACATACTAATTCAGTTCAGCCATTGGAATTACCATGCAGGTAGGTATTGCCTATAAATGTACTATACTCATTTGCTATAGGTGCTTCCTTTGGAATAGCAAGACCTTTTTTAACAGCCAAACTAACCTGGACCGGGTGAAATGGGAGTTCCTTCTGTCTGCATTGGGCTTTTCAGCAGCTCAGCTCAATTTTAGGTGATCCCTTTTGGCCAACCTGGTGCTGCCCCAGGTGCAGGGTTTAGTTTGGTGCTTGTGGGTCAGGCTGCTTGGGGTTTCCTTCCACCTTCATGGAAAGGAAGCCACTTTGTAAAATAGTCCTTCTAATGAAACATTTCCCTTCTCAGTCTGTTATTTTGATTTATTCCACTGCCCTACATTATAACTTAGTCTGCACCAACAACCTGGAATTGGAGGAGGGAGGTAGGGAAGCAGGAGGAAAATCATTCCTGAACACAGAGCCCTGACTGCATCTCCTGCTGTATCTTTATTCCTTGGGTTGTTTTCCTCATTGTGATGTATTTAAGTCTCTCTTTACTTGTATTTATAGTTACATTGATATGAATCAAGCTGTTGATATTCAGCAAAAAGAACAGTAAATGCTTCTGCATTTCCATCTCTCCCTAAGTATTCTCTCTCTGAGATTTTGCAGTTTAGTTCTGCTTTCACAAATGTGTGTTTTGTATGAGCAGAGTATTGCAGAATAGGTTTCACTCCCATCCCACGTGTCTGAAACACCATAAGCCAGCTGGGATCCTGTTAATGGTTATCTGAATTTCCTTAATTTTCTTTCATTTAACCCACTATATTGTTTTTGGGTTGGTTTTTTTTTTGTTGTTGTTGTTTTGGTTTGGTTTGAATTTTTTTGTAACAGGAAATTGGAAGAGCAGAAAATAAGTACTCAAATTTAGAAGAAAAAGTGTGGGGGGGCAGATTAAAATATTGACTGACTTCTAGTGTCTTTTCAATGGTTTTTCAAGTTCAAACTGGTCTCCTGAGTTATCACTTCAAATGCTGGAACACAGTACCAAAGAACACAGGAAAGCAGCATATTTTCCAGTCAGAATAAATAAATAAATGTGTTCTCTGAGGCAGTGTAAGGCCTCGCTTGATCGAAGCTAGAAGAACCTGCTAGGACATTTTCCTGTGCTGCCAGTTCACCACTGTCCCACCCTTCCTGTTCCAGCCATGGATGCTGTCCAAGACTGACAATGGTCTGTACCCTGTTTAGGAGGATGTGTCTGAAAATCCAATAGAGAGACAGGAGACATCACCACTCTGCACCATCTGTGCTGAGTGAACTCTCCAAAGTCCTGCGAGCTCGGTGAGGTCATCAGTTTATAAACCAAGTGCTTCCAAGCTTGGTAACTGTCTGGTAATGTCTAGAATCAGCTTTCTATTTCCAGAGCAGAAAAATGGTCTTTAATATTCCTTCAGGTAACACCCATCCTGGTGCATCCATATACTTGCCTACCTTCCACAGCTTCCTCTGGTGACTCTTCCTCATCTGTGGAGGACCTTTTAGATGTTGATTTGTTTTCTGGAGGCGTCTCTGGGGTTGGCTTTTCTGTATGTGCAGAAAGAGATAAGTGCTCCCATTAACAGATTATTTTATCTTTATAGCTGCTTGGTGTCAACTGTATAAGTCTGATTACAAAATGTCAGTGACCATCTTCCATTTGAAACTAAGTTTCTTTTTTATTTACAGGATTCTTTACACAATTATTTGTGTGAAAAAGAGAAAAAATACTCTTTGGATCCTGAGGTGTTTCATCACAGATGGGAGCAATATTTTTCCTAGAAGTTTGAGGTGAGACATTATTGACTAATGGCAATTTTGAGGTGGGACAGGAGATGAATTCTGAGTGGAACTCTATGTTCTGAAAATTTGTCTTTTTTTTTTTCACTACAGATGACTTTTCACTACTTGACTTTCACTGCAGGTAACTAACTCTAGTGGAAATAGGAGAGCTGTCACATTACCCAAGAATTTACTTTGATAATCTCCTTGCAGTTCTTCAGATGTGATAATTCTACACAAGTGACTGTTTTGAAGAGACATTTTAAAAGAAGTGGCGTCCTTGAAGGAGACAAGAGCTACAAAGCAGGTATGGACCAAGAAAACAACATGGGTATTAAGCTAACATCCAGTAGACTGACTTTTAGGAGAAATAGGAGGTTGTGTTCAGATTTTCCAGCTCTGAAGAGTGGATGGAAATTCAGTTACATCCAGTAAGAGCCAGATAATATTTTGTCATTAATTGTTGGTCAAATTGTATAATTGGAAATGAGCTACTAGCATAGCCTTGTAGAAGGAACTTGTTAGTTGTGAAGGAAATGTGATGGAGCTCAGGGAACTGGCCAAATTATTTTGATCCAACCATGGGAGCTGGTAACTGCCAGAGAAGTGTGTAATCAGCTTTTTACAAAAGGAATGGGATTTTTGCCTCCAAGGGATGACCATGGTGTCAAAAGGTTTACTTTCACAGTGAGCTCAAAGCAAGGAAGGTTGGGTATTGCACTGTATCCTGAAACCTTTATTGAGAAAGAGAGAGAAATTGTTGTTGTTGAAGCTGAATGATTCCTTTGAAAGCCAGTTGTTGGGGAGGGGAACGTTTTGGTTATGTGTGTACATGTATTCAGGGAATAAAGAGCTTCTGAAGGACAGGAAAGGTAACAGTGAGCTCTGGATATACATTGTACACTTGGCTTTACTGTACAGAAAAAAATGTTCGGAGGACGCTGAAACAGCAAATTTATTCCAAGAGGTTTAACAGATTTCTCAGTTATTCACACATAGTATAAATAGTAAAATACTGAGTACAGTAGTTTGGGGGATTTCTGCTAGATTTTTTGACAGAAATTGATAGCAAAGTTTAGAACAATACAGAAGAAACTCTTTAAAATTAGGAATGGTTGATTAATTCTTCATTATATTTTAACTGAAGAAGTGAAATGGTTTAACAGTGTTTTATGAGTGTTTGGGTGTGATAAACTCAGTAGAAAGAGGGAAATATTAAGCAGCCTCATAAGCAGCAAATTCACCTCAATATGTTTCCAAGACACTTCTCTAGACATTCAGTCAAAAATGCTGAATACATACTCTATTTCAGTCTAAATTACTGTGCAATTGTGTGGTAAAGCCAAGCCACTATCCCAGCACTTGGGGACCACTTGGGTGAAGAGAACCAAATGATAATTGTGACTTATGTTGCATGTTACACTGCAGGCTTTGGGAATTGGCTGCCTTGGAGGTGGGCTGCTCTGTGGATGCAGCGACCCAGTGCCAAGCCACATTTGTCAAGTGTGTTGACAGAAATTATTTTAGGTCTGTAGGTACCAGAAAGTTTAAGGACATGATGAAATTAAACATATTCTGTTGTAGTTTTTTAGAGTTCATTTGCTGGTGTCCTTAAAGCTACATGAGGGTGGGACTGCACCTCCAGATCTGTGCCTTTGTGGTCAGCTGAAACCCCACCAGGCTCTGCAGAAAAGGACAGAACAAAATAAGTGACTGCAGGTCAGTTTGATTCTGCCCTGGACTGAACTTGCAGCCTAAAGGTAAAACGTGTGTTTTCTTAAATTTTTTCTTGCTACACTGTGAACATGTAACATCCAGTTCCTCCCTCCTGCCCCACAGGATGGGTTTCTGTGTTGGACTGCACTTCCCATGTTGGATTTGAGATGGGGAGAATCTAGGATGTGCATCTCTAATATGCTGCCAGTGACTATGGTGACCCCAAGCAAGGGGTCTGGAGGTCCAGGTAGTGCTGTCCTGAGGCACAGAGTAGCCATTCCCCACTTTTGGATGGGTGGGGATTTTAAGGGAGTTGAACCTTCCAGAAAGTAGAACCTTCCACCTTGATTTTATAAGATGAACTCAGCTTTTTGCTGCAATTCATTTATTCATCTGCCTAGTGGAAAAGGTGCTGGTGACAGTGGCTAAATGCGAGCCAGGTGTGCCCAGGTGGACCAGAGGCCAATGGCTCCTGGGCTGTCCCAGCCCTGGTGTGGCCACAGGCCCAGGGCAGTGGCTGTCCCCTGTGCTGGCACTGCTGACACCTCAAGTGTCCAGTACCAGGCCCTTGTGGCCAGAGAGACCTCGAGGGGCTGGAGTGTGTCCAGGGAAGGGAACGGCAGGGGCTGGAGCCCCAGGAGTGGCTGAGGGAGCTGGGAAAGGGGCTCAGCCTGGAGAAGAGGAGGCTCAGGGGGGACCTTCTGGCTCTGCACAGCTCCCTGACAGGAGGGGACAGCCAGGAGGGGTTGGGCTCTACTCCCAGGGAACATGGGATAGGACAAGAGGAAATGACCCCTTGGAGCACCAGGTGAGGTTTAGGTTACCAGGCTGCCCAAGGCAGGGGTGGAGTTCCCATTCCTGGAGGAATTTAAAAGCTGTGTGAATGTGGCACTTTGGGGACATGTTTTAGTGGTGGCCTTGGGGAATGGTTGGATACACTGATCTCAAAAGGTCTTTTCCAACCAAAAACGTTCTGATTCCCCAGTTTCTCTCATTGAATTCTATTATTGATGTGCAGACTTTATCCTTACACATGGTATTCTGAGTAAGGGCTCTGATAGTTAGAGCATGACTAGTGCCAAAAGAGCCTAATGTAAAATACAACTTCAACCTCAGAATTCACGTTTTGGTGATGGCTTCCAGGAAATCTACCTGTATGTTTCCATAAAGCATTCACGCTTGAGAAATTGACCAATTTGTGAAATTAGGTTTTGTTATTTTTGTTCTGTTTTCTTTTGTCCTGTTGTTACCGAAGCCCGCGCAGTTTTGTTTACGGTAAAGCAAAGCACCTCTGTTTACATATGTCTTTGAAAAACAGCGATGGAGAAATGTCTTACCCTCTTTACAGTGCTTGGCATAGTCTGGGCAGCACTTGCCGTATCGCTCGCAGTCGGCATCGCAGTCACACTCCCTTCCCCTCTCGAAGGATTCAAAGCAGCGTCCCTGGCAGGAGGCGCCTGTAGGGGCAGAGCAGCACGGTCAGGCTTTGGGCCGGCTCGTGTGGAACGCTGGGACCTCTCTACAGTGAAGTCGTTTGCTCGAGCTGGTGCCAAGAGCAGCTCCATAAAATCAGGTGCTTATCCCGGTCTGATCCAGGATTTGTCTGTTACTGTGGGGTTTGGATCAGGCAGTGCCACCAGAAGGGCACTGTGCCATGGCAGTGACCATTGGATTGACAGAGCAATAAAACGTGACCTCCGTGTTCACTTTAGCCAGGTCCCACCGTAGGAGGCTTCCACTTCCCCAACCACAGAATGGCGATCTCAAGAGTGATATTTAAATTCTGGGCTGGGTTTGCAGGAAGGTGTTCACCAGGGTATCCCTTTGCAACAAGAATGATGTGTCTACCAAAGCATTTCTGAAAAATAATTTGCCTAACTGGGTCACAACCAAGTGTACCTGGTGTGTCCAGGCAAACAGTACAACCTAATTGTGTGAACGAGTTAACCAGGTTACCCCAAGAGACCAGTTTGGAACTGTTCAATACAGTTCTTAAATTACTAGTACTAAAGGACTACATACCAGGTTCTGACATGATTAATAACCACATGATTTTAACATTTCATGTTTGGTTAACTTCTGAAAGTTCACTGACCAAACTGCTATTTCATATTAAATAGTGACTATTTTGTGTTAGAAAGAGTGTGCACAGCTATTAGACTTGAGAAAAAGCACTTTCTCTACGTACATCTCTATTGAGGTAATTGTCTCTGTGGCATAAGGCATAAAATCATGTTTTACAGTTAAATCACTATCTAGAAAAATTAGGATCACTGTATAGGCAGATTCTGAACATCTTTGGATTAGTGTACTTGTGGAATCAGTGTTGATGCCAGTGGATTCATCCCACATGCACATGTGAGAATTATTTTTATTATCTTGGGGAAATTTTTATTCATAAATAATGTCTGGCATTTCTGTCATTTAGTCAGTCTTGATTCCACACTAACTGGACAACAGTCCTTAGGCAGACTGCCTGCATCCTTTCAGGATGGCACCTAATGTGCTTGCCTGGACTCACTGATTTAGAGTAGAACAGGGAAGACTTCCTCTAGCCTAGAACTTTTGGTTAAATGTTGTGTAAAAGCCAGAATGCCTTTAGAATCTGAGTCACGATGAATAAATAGCCTACATAATTATAATGCCTCACTCTGCATCTTCACCTGTGAGAAATGCTGATTTCCCCCACAAAGCAAAATGAGCGTGGGGAAGACTGAAGGGCAACGTATCCCCAGTGTGTGTCAGGGCAGCAGAACTGGAATTTTAGGGAGTGCTAGGTCTGCCTTTTGAACAACACTCAGTGGTGTTGCTGGTTCTGAGAAGTATTTGTTACTCCTGTAATCCTACTGGAACCACAGTATAGTGTAACAAGCTACTGTTATCCAAATCACTGACATTCCTGACATTAGTGATTCCCAAGAAAATGCTTTTAATGCTCAGTAAAGAAGTTTGAAAAACCTGTTTTTATTTACATTGCACAGTTTTGCCTATAAGTAAAGCATAAATTAATACTCATCCAGCCATCTTTTCCAGCAGACTCTGGACATGGTTCTGATCCAGAGTCAATTTCTGTCCATGGAAGGGCACCCTGGCTTTGGATTAGACCCTACAGCATCCACACTTCTTAAATTTGAGTCAGAATTTCTTTCTGCAAAATTCTGAATTGGCTTTTACCGCTTTTTTTTCTTTGTATAAGAGACACACAAATGCAGTACAAATGCACTAAGGAGTAGAAAACAAACAGTAAACTGTTTTTGCCCATTTTGCCTAGTTCTGCTTTTGTAAAAAGCAAAATTCTTTGCTTGGCAATAACAGTTGGATACACAATTTTCTTTGGATTGCAAGAGGTTATCCTGAGTATTTGGGGGGGACAGCAATACATGTATGTGAGAGGGAGCAAGGACACAGCAAACCAACAGACATTTAAGCATTCAGAGAGGAGATGCTGGTGTGGTAGGGAGCTGGGAGGGGAGTTTTGAGGAGAGGAACTGGCTGTGTTTGGGAACTTACCCACTGTGCAGACTTTCCTGAAGTCAGGGCAGCACTCCATGTAGTGGTGACAGTTAAAATCACACTGGCAGTCATGCTCTCTAGAATACCCTGCCCCACATCTCCCTGTACAGCTCGATACATCTAAAATCACACAACACTGGTGTAAGCATTGCCAAACCACAACGGTCCTTAAGGAAATGCTCAATGGAAAAGGACTAAAGTTTCTCTCTTTTTTTTCCTACAGAATGTGGTTTCTTCACTCAGTACTGCTGAGGGCCTGCTATGGGGAGCAGAAGTTTACTCTGACCCAGCCTGAGGACCAGCAGCAGCACGTGTTCAGGTTAGAGAGTCTTCCACTGAGCTAACTTAACCCATTTCTTCTGAAAACTAAGGAATCCTTGAGGATTGGTTCTGTAGTATGACCACAGGCATCCAAACTAGCCCCTTAGACAGTATATCAGCTCTGCTGATTTATTCTCCAATTTGATTCATCCTCTGTATGGTAATAGGTGTGCAGCTGCACACCCATACCTGACAGAGCCCCTGGGTGTCTGATTTTTACTGTTGGTTATGCTGTTCCTAATAACCCATCTAATCAGGTTAGCTTGCAAACTGGAGAGCACTGTCACAATAAATACAGGTCCCTGAAGCCATTTTTACTGGAAGTTTCAAAATCTGCCTACTCCCTACACTATATTTTTTCCCTGGTGTCAGGAAAGAATTTGGTATCAGCTCTAAGGTTAAGAACAGTTGGGATCTAGCCCTGTAACTCCTATGAGGTACAGTTTGTTAATCAGAAGTTTACTTACTAGCAGACTAACAGAAAAGCTCATCCCACAATGGCTTTACTGCCAGACTGCTGGGAAATGCTGGATAATAAGAAATGGTGCAGATAACAGGTGGTAAAACAGGACATCAGGAGGTGTCTTGCTTTAACCTGTGAGCATTCCAGCTTGGCAATGCCTTGCTACCTTTTGCTGCCAAATCAGATATTCACCCTGCAGCCCTCCCCTTCCCCTGTGAAAACTCTGCTAACACAACCAGCTAACAGCTTCTTCTGGAAATGAAACATGCAGGACCACAAGTGAAGCATCCCTAAATACAAACAAAGAAGCTGAACAATCAGCAAGCTCAAACAGATAATCAGCTGAAACATTGAGGAACAACAAGGAAATAACATGTAACACAACACAACACCAAAGACAATTTCTAGCAGCACACACTCCACGGGTGTGTGTGTGTCTGAAGGAAGAGCATGGGATAACAAATATATCTATCACATATACTGTGATTTTCAGCCAGTACTTGTAATGCTTGTTACCACTTTGCTACAAATAGAAAAGTGGAACCAAGGGATAACTGGGGACATTAATGGACTTGAGTTACTGGGCTATTAATACAGCAGTTGAAGAGACAAGATGGCCATCTTCCTTTATGGATATATGCCCTGTATATTGAACCCTTCTTCCTTTATGGAAAGAAAATAAGTCCAATAATTATATGGTTAATATCTAGTAGCCCAATAGTTGCACCTCTTCATTCGTTTCTTTTAAGTTTATGACTTGTAAGTTACGAAGTTACTTGTAAGGAAAATGCCTGAATGGTCCTGGTTGCTGTTGGCAAAAGTCTTGATTTTTGCTGAAACTGGTGGGAAGGCATCACTTATCAAAGGGTCAGTGTAAGGTCTCATCTGGAATGGGGCGTGCCCTGGGGAGCTGCTTGGATACAGGACATTGTGCCTTCTGCTATCAAGTAGTAATAAATCATTTTCTACCAGCAAGTAATACCCAGTGTTATCCCCCTGAAAATTTGAGAGCTATCAGAGAACTGCAACAGCACAGGATTTGACAGGTGGCATGCTCTGCTTCACCATAACAGTGTTACTTTAGTTAGGAATCAATTATAGAGCTTGGAGTATCATTAGACGAATAATTCCCCAGATTTGCCTCATTGGTGTAATAATCGTGCATTTAATGGGAAAGCAAGGTAGAGACATTCCTTTCCCTGAGCTTACTGAAATATTTCTAGCCAACCTTTGTGGATATTCTCATATTAGATTCTTCCCAAATCAAACTGCAAATCACTAAATACGTCAGTATGAGGGCAAGAGGCTCTGTAGACTGTCTACAGAAAAATTAATAGGTTCATACACATTTTGCATTACATTTATATTTTTATGTTATTCCTCAAAAAAAGAGGACCATGCTACACTAAAATTTATTTATGAAAATATTCAGTGATGATAAAACTGAATTATATTTCCTGTCTGAATAAAGTTCTAGAACTTGGTATTTTTATGAAGATGCATTTAAAATATTCTTAATGTGTGTCAGACACACAATCCTAGACACACTCCCTTCAGCTTTGTGTGTTACATTACCTTGAGAAGACACTTCTGGAATCAAGGACAGTGAAAGGACCACCAGGGATAAGCAAAGTATGTTCCATATGATCATAACTTTCAGGTACGACATCATTCCTATAAAGAAATAATCTCACATCACTATCTGCAGTTCACTTAATTCATAATTTAAAAAATGCAGTGTATATCTTTCTATATAAGACAAATTTGATAAAAACATAAAATAAATAATAAAACTGTTCAATGAAAAATTGCTAATTTAGAATTACTCCATAAATTCCCTCTTGATTATTAGTCAATTAGCTGTTAAATTCTGTAGTAAGACTATAGAAATTAATTAGTAATAGACTATAGAGATTAACAGGTTATAGAAATAGATCTTTGTAGATTTCTATTACATGAAGACTACAGTCACAGTCATCTTCTAACATGGATACACTTATGCACGACAATGTTTAAAGTTGTAATACTGGTAAATGAAAATCTATAATAAAACCAAATACTGACAGAACATTAGTTATTCAGCAACATAGTTTTATAAACCGTAACCTAACATTGATATATGTCAAATGGAAACATAGGCTAAAAGTAAATCTTCTTTCAAAAGGAAAACATTGGATTTTCTGTCCCAGTTTCTTGTTCTCCTATTGAAGAAGAGCTCTGGGTAGAGACAGGTGTAGCACTTACCTAGCAGAGAGTGTGTCTGCTCCCAGGGCTGTTCCAGAGTCCTTATATATTGCTTTGGAGCTGTGCTGGGGTCAGGTAATTAGGCAGCTTGTTAAACACACCACCAATGACAGCTCATGACAGCAAACTTTCCACAGGGCTTGGAAGAGGGCCCAGATGACTAGACTAACACAACATCTGGAAAATACTCCCATTAAGAAAAACGATTACAGAAAAACTAAATAGGGACTTACTAGTCAAAACACGTTTTGATTACTGAGAGAAACGAACAAATTGTCCTCAATGCAGCTGGAAGGCATTAGAGATATTGCAGAGCAATAAAAAATCATCACAGGCAAATGCTGAGTGTATTTTCTTTCCTGTCAAATGGAGCTTAGGTGACAGTAGCCTGAAATTATGCAGTTTTATCTGCTACTGTTAGTGTATCTTCTCCAAAAAGTTGTGAGAGCTAATTCATACAGACATAAGTAATTCACCACTTGCTCTGAATATTTTGTACTTTCCCCTGAACTGAATGGAAATGCTGCCAAGGCATTGGCTAGAAATCAAACAATTGAGTCAAATCTCAAAGTTATTGAACATATGATATGTAATACATCAAAAATGAATGAAAGAGCCCTTAATTGTTTTAATGGTCTTTGTGTTCATTGGTTCCAGATTCAGGATAGTGGAAATGGTAATTTGTAACCCTCAGGGATAAAGGAGGTTTTAACTGAAACTTTTATAGTCCTGACTGTTGGGGTTTGGGAGAGATTTTTTATTCAGAAATTATCCTAAAGGCCAGGGAACTTTAATACTTCTCCTTTGTGATATTACTTGTGTCCCAAAGTAGTTCTGTTAACTCAAAATAATAAATATGGTATTGTAACATTGATCCCAGTGGAGGAAAGGACTTCAAATGAGAATGAGTCTCTTAAGGAAAATAATGTAAAACAGGAGTGAGTTTAAATATGTGTTTGAATGTTTCCCTCACTTGGTTCACTGACTGTACAGCTTTAGTAATTTTATGCTAGAATTCCTAATTTCTGTATTATCACAATAGAGAGATTTCCATTCAGTCTTTCTTCATTGTGTGCAGATGGAATAACTATTTACTTCAGTTAAATGGAGTAACTATTACTTTACTTTGTGGAAAAGGGGAGACTGAGTTTTATGGAGTTTATTCAAGGTCATACAAAAATAAATGTATATTACATGTCTTGTAATAAGAGTTTCAGGGCTGTCTTTAGTGGAATATAAGCTTGATTTTTTTAAATGCTGGCTTGGGTGCCTGTCTATGATTATTTGAAGCCTGGGGAAGAAGTACTTGTTAGAGTAGCCAGATAGGATTGACATGATGAGAAGTTTCCTAGAAAAGTACTGAAATCCTTATAACTTAATTAATTTATAATTTGATCAAGCAAAACATTTAAGACTAAATTAATGAGTGTATCCTTACTTTGAGATCCATGACATGGAGGAGATTTTTTTGGCTTTTCTTTCAATTCACAGCTGGTGTAGCTGTGAGTCCCAGTAAATACTGGCTGGCTACCTGAGGTGAATATATGTATGTGTGTGTGTGTGTATGACACAATTAAAAAAAACAGAAAATCAAAATTATTATCATTTTTCAGTTAACATGCCAGGGCTCAACTGAGTCATACAATTGGGTACATACACACTTGAAATATGGGTAGTCATGACTGGCTGCTACATTGTGTTATGGATGTTCCTTTTGGTAGGATTGTATTTTTAATTTCTCTTCTGAATTGAAGTTTTGAGTTGTTAGAGATCACATGGAGTTGCACAGTTTGAGTAAAAGAATTTCATAAGTGGATCAACAGGCTGGGAAGAGCACTTAAGACACCTTCAAATTGTAGTGTCACTGTGGCATTGAGATGGATGGTCAGACAACACTCAGGTGGGGGCTGATCCTGACCAGCTTTTGCTGGTCTTCCTTTTTTTTTAGGCATGAATTTTGAAATCCTGCTTTAAATTCTTGTTATGGATTCTCATAGGTAGCAAGAAAAGCACTCAGGGCACACATGCTGTGCAGAGTGTGCTCCTGCTGCTGTGCCCAGGTTGGAGTGCCAGGGAGAAAGGCCCAGAGAGGAGCAGGGAGCTGCATGGGAAGGGGAGGGAGAGCTCCATCCCAAACACAGATATAACATAGGAAAGTACAAAAATGTTTCATTTCCTTCCTTTGATTTCAGCTGCCTTTAGGGAAACAAGACTCATTGCATTCCTGATGAGTAAATAAGGATACATGGCTTCACTAGCATTTTAATTCGTCTTAAAGCAGCACATGGGACCTAATATTGTGGTTAGTCACTCCAATCAAAAAGAGAGAACCTTATTTTTTTATCTGATTTTTATTGCTTCACTTAGATATCAACTGGCCAGTCATTTAATTTGGCAAGGCTTTCAGGCAACGTAAAACCTTGGCATGTGTATCCAAAATCTTATCTGTACTTCCAACTTCCCTAGTAGATTACATTTAAAAAAAACCAGAAGAGGTAAAAAAAAAAAAGCCTTTCCTTACAAACCCTGCTTTGCCTATGTACTGTTATGATCCCAATTACAGTACAATTGCTGTTATCTTCTATTTCTGGATGAACAGATTCCTTATGATGCTTGTGACCCAGCGGTGCCTTTTCAGAACTTGGCTTTTCCACAAGCTCATCAGTCAGTCACATTTATGATAGTGGTTTGGGGATGTGATCATATCCACTGGGATCACATGGGAAATATAAGTCAGTGAAATACCAGACAACAATTGTTGGCACGATCTGGGCCTGGTCTGACAGAAGCTTCACTGCTTTTTCAGTTCCATCATTATCCCTTTGTAAACCCATCAGGATCCTCGAAATACCTTTGATTTTTCAGATGAACACTAAGTTACCTTGGATGCTCTGAGTCCCTGTGAGGGATCAGGAAGAGCTGCTGGGGAATCCCAGCAGAAGTGATACAGACAAACTGCGCTGAGCAAGAGGAAAGGGAAAAGGTACTTGGAGTAGTGTTGGCCTGTTAAATATTCACTGAGTAGTGAACCCTTATTTCACATAAAAGGAATCATAGAAGGAATGTAATTGCAAATTAAATGAGAATGCTGGAGGTCTCACTAAAGTTACTAAGAAAAATTATCAAGAATCACAGAAAACTTTTGGTCTTGCAGGAAGGACTGACAGACTTCCAGGGCTGGGAGGGCAAGGAGGGGGATGGTGTAGAGGAGGTAGAAGCCTTCATGTGGGAAGCTCGTGGGATTATGATTCTGGGACAACTTGTAATTGATCAAAGGTGCTTCCTTGCCCTGCCTTCTACAGTCTGTCACTTTCTTCCGTGCACAACTGACTGCCTTTCACTGGCATCTTATCTGATTGTGAAAAACAAACAAAAAAAAAGTTAATTTGAAAAAGCACCTCTGGCTTTTAAGAAGAAGGAATATTAAAACCCTAGCTTTTCCATGGTTTACGAGTAGCAGTAGTACTGCAATGAATTCTGCTGCACCAAGGCTCAAAATGCTCACATACATCATCCAGCTGATGTAAATATAGATTTATTGTATTTCCAATTCTGAAAAAGTTAGAAAAATTTTTAAAAGTAAGAAGTGGAGAGGGAAATATGACTTAGATATTATATTTGTTCTCACAGAAACCTCAGGCGAGCCCCTAACGATAGGTGGAAGATGGATAGAATCCACAGGTTTGTGTTATTTTTACAGTACTACCAATGTCAGTAGCAGAAACCTTTTTATTCCAGAAAAGCCTTTAAACTCAGTATAGCTGCAGACATTATGGAACATCTTGAAGAGCAGAAGGAAGAGAAGCAGATTTGCTGGCTGGTTACATCTATGGATGTAAGAGACTTCTCTGGAGCCTTGGCCATAACAACATCACTTTATAGCTGTCATAATATTTCTCAGTGGGTCCTCACAAGTTTCTCTAAAATAATTTTAAAGGTTTTTCTTCCAAAGCTAGACCATGGATTTATCTGAGCTAGACTGGAATCTCATTTTATGTGGAATATGTGCTCTGATTCATACAACAGGGCAGGCTTAGTGGCAGAAAATGACTGGTTAAAACCTTTTGGGGAATGTCTGGCAGAACAGAACCTCATTAAATAAGAAATATTCAACTTCTCTTTCTTTTCCCCTACATGAATTATTCCTCTCTGAACCTGGGCTTAATGAAATGGTTATAGATTTGAATACAGATAGCTGATAAAAGTGAGTACTGTTTCATAAAAAATATCTCACAGAATGAAATATATTTTATATTGTTTGTTCTTTTTTATTCATATAGTGTATGGACTAATCCTACTGAATCACAGCTGCAAGAAAAAAAGAGATTTAACTATAGGAAGAAAAAAAGTCAAGCAACATTTGATTAACATGAAAAATGGCCCAGGATAAGAAGAGTGAAGAAAATTAACATGAGAAAGGTAAATCTCGGAGAGCAAGAAGTTATATATGTCTGTCTATAATGTAGGAAATTATGTTTAGCAGTTAAACCAGAATTCTCAGTTCAACAGTAGGAGCTGAATTAGCACTGGCTCTTGGAAATCTTGGGAATGAAAGCTGCAGACAATGCTTTCAGTTTAGTTATGTCATTACTCCTTCAGGACAGATAGCAGAGACTCCCAGAAACAGCCACCACTTCTCATATGGCTGACAAATATCACCCTCAGTTTGGCAAAAGAGCAGTGAAAAGGTGTCAGACGGGTTTTTTCAGACTTGGTATGAAGTAATTTTCTTGTAACATGAAGAATCATCTTTCTTAGACATCATACTCAGACTACTATAAATAATTCTTTTCACACATTTTCAAGCTTTCACTTCTGATGTACTCATGCAAAAATAATCTGTTTGAATGTGTATATGCAAGGGGGGGAATCTTCCTGTATCAGCATAATTGTACAGAAGAGTGATGAGTAGGTTTTAATGTATATGGCTCTGAGAAGAGGTTTTTTTTTCTTTTTCTGAACTTTTCTGCTGTTCCTTGACTTCAGAGTGAGAACTGAATAGTAACTTCTGATGTACATTCAACAGGAAGCTCTCAAAGGTCAAATAGCAAGCTCCTGTGCAAAAAACTCTCCTGGCACTATTGAATACTGTATATTAATGGTAGTGGAGAAAGCTTTGCTTAAAGCAGGCTTGAGAAACCGGCTTTCTTTCTTACTGTAAACATTGTTTTACAGGAATCTGAATTATTTCTGTGAAATGTTCAGTACTTCTGTCTATTCAGATTCTGTTGTTTAAAAGACACCTACAGTGAACAAGGGTTGCCTGGGTGTTTGGCAGAGTGAATTGTCTCAGCATGATAAATCCCCTTTTCCTTGGCAGAGGTAAAGGTATTTAAAACATGAGAAAATATTCATTTCCCCTTCAGTTTCAATGACCTTTGAAATTGTATTCTCTTTTAAGTGCTTTCAACATGAACTCTGCCTCTAAAAAATCAGTTTTCTTCTCAGACCTCCTGCAAGAGTTGCACAAGCACAGCATGATTGCAGCAGCTCCAGGCAGGGCACTGAGGCTCAGCAGCTCTGAGTTTGTACTTAAAATATAACAGGAATTTTCTGTCTACAAATGAAACAATGGCAAATATGTAAATTATTCAGCAAGGCTACGTTATATCAGAGGTTGTGCAGTGCTGATCTGATGCAGGAATTATCTGCAGCAAAGGCAAATTTCTTGACCTTAACTGATGAGGGAAAATAAAATTTAAAAAACCCCCAAGCTGCAGTTGTTACCCAGATATCTTTCTGATATATCAGGAAATTTCTAGGCATTGGCTTCTGTTTGCCTATAATTAAGTCTGTGGTTAGAGCTGAGTATTAGGTTTTAGAAATCTAAAACTGAAAGCCCATGTGATTACCTGTTTCTCAAGGGCACCAGCATGGGTGGTAGGAGCTCCCTTCAGAGAGTTCCTTGCCTGTCCTAAAGAGTTCTCCTTCCCAGCATGGACTGCCAGCACTCACAGCTGTTGAGGCTGGGGATGTAAACTAGTCCCCATATCCTTCCTGAGGGGTGACTCTGCTGGAGGCTGGGGTCAAGGTCAAGCTTTGGAAAGATGAGCCTCTGTGGATTTTAAAAGCCCAAGGAGTTAAAAGAGGGCTGGCAGCTTTTCTGTTTCAATGATTCATCTCCCTTCTAGACTTCAAATTAATTTTATGGTTTGAATTGAAGTTAGATTATAAATCAGTGATTCAACTTTGTGGTGTTCAATTTTAGGGAGGTGCCCTGGCACAGCCCTGCTGCTCTCATTTACTGTAGGGATTGATCAATATACTGATATTACTAAGCATTTATTTTGGCTCACAGTCAGGGCTTCTGGTGTTGGAGCTCCAGCACTAGGAGGTTAAAAGGCAGGCTGAGGGCTGACAAAGGTCACAGGAATTGATCTCCACAGTAAAACTCAGTTTGGGGTCTTCATGATATTAAAATTTATGGCTAACATTCAGTATATGCTTAGTAATAGCATTTCAGTGTATTTCATTAAAATTCAATTTATATATTTCAGTTTTGGTCTAAATTTTCAGAGATTTGTGTGTTTCAGTTGCTTTGCGTGTTACTGTAGGGATTGGCCTTATTGTTGAGGTTAGTCTAAGGAGGTGGGCTGGAGTCAATATTTAGGGTTCTACAGCCCGAAAAATGTCAGCAGACATGACTCACAGCCATGTATTTTACTTTTATAAAGGGACTAATCTCTGCCTATAAGGAAGACTGGATTTAACAATTCAGAACATCAATATATACATTATCTGGGGATTGCAGAAATAGAATTAGAGTTAGGAGAAATCTAATCTGGTATTTAAGATCAGGGTTAGAGGGTTTCAAATTAGGATTATGAAATCTGGAGCCCTCTGTGGTATAGGTTTTTGGCCATTGACATGTCTAGGTTTTAATTGGGGATTGCCTTTGTGTTTAGAGTCTGAGGTCCCAGAACTGGTTTTCTGGTATACTTTACAGAGCTATAATTTGTACTGATGTCAACCTTTGGCTGTAAATATGTGATATTTAAATATGTAATAATATTTTTTACTGCATAGATGGGTATGTTATAGTCTGGTTTACCATTTAGGAAACTACAGTGTCAGAAATCCATTTCATTGATTGCTGTTATTGGTATTACTTATCCTACCAGGGCTTAGACTAAACCCATCACAAACTGTAGACTTAATAACAGCCAGGGAGCAAATCCTTGTAATGTTCTGAGAAAGAGAAAACAGAAGCATCTCTCCATCCCAGCTCACTCACTCTCATATAGAATATATGAACATGATGTAGGTCTAGGAGAAGAATGTGGGCTATCACCTGCTGTGCTCTGGGACGTGTTTAATCACCAGTCAGCAACAGAAGAAGACACTTTTCTCTTCCCCAGGGCACAGCATGGGAGTGCAGGTGCATCTGACAGGCTTTTGTACCCTGATAGGCATCACTGGCAAGGGGAAAGGATCACCAAAGTCTGGCAACAGTTTTCTGTAACTGACACCTAAGAATGAGTCGGTGTCACCAAACATGGTCTGCTCTGTTTCTGTCACAGTGTTCTCTGTGCTGATGGCTCTTTAACTCAACTTCTTGAGGGATTCTGAGCTATAATGAGGACTGAAAGGAAAATAAAATCTCTCCAGTAGAGAATCGAGCAGTTTGCATCACTTTCTGACGGGCTGACAGGTTTATGGATAATACCTGCCTGCAATAAAAGCCTAGTTTGAAGAAAGACACTTGGCTGGACTGTGAAGATGCCCTTTCCAGCATAGACAGTGGGAAGGAACTTCTTTTTATATTTTTTTCCTCTTATCCCAAAAGATTAGAACAGGCTTTGAATGTCAGGTTCTGACATGAGGAGGGAGGTTCATTTGTGAAGGACATGCTAGGAGAAGGTGCTTAGGGGAAGTAGCAGGTCATCCTTACAAGCTTCTCTTCTTCCAAAGGAAAAGGAGGGTGCTTTGCAGACCAAACAAGAAAAAGTCCTTTTCCCTCTGCACCTAACAATCTTGTTTCACTACATCATCAGAGATGTATCTGGAGGACGGGACTTTTTACAGGCAGCCTTCTTTTATTCACTTCAGAATGAGTCATATGTTTTTGTGACCAAAGCAGTTGGTTTGAAGATGAAAATTTTAAATTATGCACCACCCTTAAGACAATTCTATTCCTGAAAGATTGAGCTCAGGATATTGGCAACATCCTTTGCTCAAAGTTAGTTTTCAGAAAATAAGAGAAAATCCTAGGGATCCTGGTAAAGAATATGGCTTGACATAAGCATATTCTTACAAGAGAACATAATTTATCCACAGTGTTTATGGGTGATGTGCCTGAGAAACAAATATCGTAAAGGCTCAGTCAGACTGGAAAGAAAAGAATTTGCATAACTATGATAATATACAATAACTGCTGCTTTAAAGCATGGCCTTCCAGAAATCCTGCCAGTAACAAAATGACATTGCTACTTGCTTCCTTTTCTGCTGAGGAGTGAAAACCTTGAGCATGGGGTGGAGGTGCATGTGCCAAAATACAGACAATGAACATTAGAGCCCCTGCTCTGCCTGTGCTTTAGTAAATGATTCAGCCCAATTCTTGCTGCTGGTCAATGCAGGATGTGAGAAATGAGCAGGATGGAGAGACACAATTTATGGGAAAGCTCAGTGTAACAGCATGCCAAAGCCAATCCCACAGGAGCTTAGTGACTACACTGTGATGTCAAATAGCAGTGAAAATGAACTCTCAGATGAATGTGGAGGCCATGTGAGGAAGAACAGCCCAAAGAAAGATCCTACCATGGTCCTTTCCTGGTACCTGATCATAGGTTCTTGGTTGTCCTGAATACACTAAAAGGAAAAGGTGCTGGAAAGGGAAACATCTTGCTCAGCCTTTCATGCCAAGCTCAGTGGAAATTCAGATCTCTTGATGTTTTAATTACTCTTTTTTTCCTTAATTCTTCAAGAATATAGCATACATTTCAACTAAGAATATGCTCCAAACTCACCAGTGTGTTCAGGAGAAGAGCAAGTCCTTAAAAGTGTTCAGAGTAGCTCTTAGATTAAAGCAATTTGATGTAACTGTGATATGAACACCACATTTTCAAAATGATCCTTAGAATCCATAAAGTGGGCATCTACTAGAGGAAGAATTGCTAGAAAAGGTTTAAGGATGGAGAAGCTAAAACAGTGGGAATGCAGACTATCTGTCAAATTCTAGGAAATTAATTTCAGAATGCCCAAAAAGATGCAGCTTCTATTTGCAGATAAAGAGTTCCTGTGAAGACACTGTATCTTAATAAACCTGTTCTCATGTGAAAGTATGAGATGAGTTTAAACTAGAAAGATGTAAATTATACATACAGATAAGGTGCTTCTCCTTGTCTTTTAGGCATATTTGACCTTTTTAGTTGGGTTAATGTAGTACATAGTCTCATTTGTCTCTATGAATATTTTTTAGCTCCATTAAGCCTAGAGAAAGATAAATTTGTAACTTTGGCTTGAGTAAAATTAGTTTTATAGGCTAAGGGTTTCAGATATCAGAGATAAGTATTTAAATTCCAAATCCACTTGAGGCTTACTTTTAATGCATTACAGTGATTTTTATATACAAATACTAGAGCAATGAGCATAGGCTAGGTTAAAGGGGTTTATTTCTGAAATAGAACACAGATAATACAGAATATTTTCCCAAGCTTATACCAAGCTCTGATGAAGCTTGAATATTAATTGTGCCTATTTTGCCCAGAGTGAAGCCCAAACAGGAAAACTCAGTTATTTGCAGTACTTTATAAATGTGATGATGAATATTTCCTTTAGGACCCTGCAACAAGTAGTTACTTAAATGATCCTAAGAAAGGATCATTTAACTAGGAAAATTTCCTAAATTAGTTGCTTATGTCAGTAAATATATACATAAAACAATAGATGTTATTGGAATGTATTCCAGCCTATTACTTCTAGGTGAAAAGCCACAAAATATCCAAGCTTTTTTTTCCCATCTGTGTATAATAAATTTAAAACCTTAGGATGCTTTTAAATTCCCAGTTTACAGCTTCACAGTGTTTCACAGTGGTTTCAGAATATGTACAAATACTGAATATTGTCTTGAGGCTTTGCTGAGATGGTTGTGGTGTTTCTTTGCAGTATTCCTGACGTGCCAAACATGAAGGATAGACTATTATTGGACTATCCTGCTTTGTAGGTGGTGTCCAGATGGGATGAACCCTTTTGTTTCACCTCAAGTTTACTGAAATACAGGTGGCTAGAGGGTGCACCATGCCAGGGGTGGCCTTGTGTTTTAACCAGCTGCATTATTAGATCCAGTGAGAAGTGGGGCCAGTTCAGGTGAATTTTAAATATGGCATTAACGAGAACTTAGCAGGAGGCAAGCTGAACCTGGGCAGTGAAGATCAAGGAGATGCTGGAAGGCATAAGCAGAGACTGAGAGGCTCTGGGCACTCAATGAGTCCCTCGGTGTTGGTGGAGATGATGTGCTGGTTTGTTTGGCCAGCGGGGCGTTGATGGGAATGGGCTGGGCTGCAGACACAGGACATGAGAGCAGAAGGAGGATTTGGCGTCAGTGGGCAGCTACCAGGCCGTGGGCAGCAGGCACTGCCTGGAATACTCACTCATGGAGGGGCTGGGAATAGCCCTCCCTGACAGCAGATAGGCTTAAGTGTTTTTGTCTTTGGGAATCCTGAGGGATGGGGGAGATGGCTGTGGAATTTGCAAGGATTGCAGAAGTTTGGCACCATTTTCTGCTTGATGTTATATTCATAACATTCTGTTCCAGGGCTCTGGCTGGGGCTGATGACTCTGCCTTACCTCATGGCAACGCCCTGGTGCTCTGCTCCTGAGGGCTCGGGTTACTCAGTGAACTTCACTGTGTGGCCAGATAAAACTGCCCCATTATTGTGACACGCTGTTCAAACTCTTCTGGTGACATTTAGACCAGCACAGTTCAGAAATTCAAGGGCCTGGATTCGGTGAAAGCAGACCATGGGGCTTGGTTAATATTTTTAGACTGATGTGGGATACTGTGAGCAGCTTTGGCTGCCTGAGCACAAGGTACTCAAAGTAAGACAAATGAGAAGAGGCTGCAATAATAAATAAAGTAATGGAAAGATGCAAGAGGAAAGCACAGAGGAGTTTAGTTTGTTAATTCTAGCAAAGAAGGGCTTTGATTTCTGTGCATAAATATCTCCAGGCAATAAGGGTCTGGGGGACCGAGAGGAAGAGCATTATTTGAACCTTTACTTTAAAAAAGCCTTTAGCAACAGCAGCCAAGTCCAGTCATTTTAAGCACTTTGTAATTAAGATTGCAGGAAATTAGACCAAGGCTCTTAAGCATTATATCACTGAGACTTGGGAACAGCCTGCTGACCAAATGAATTTGAAGATAGAGTTGGATGCATTTTTGAACGAGGTGGAAGAAGGATCTTGGTGGCAGGAGTTCCTTCCCAGTGTCCATCCCTGGTGTCCTCTCAGTCTGCATTGCTGTAGGAGTGCAGTGAAGCTGAGGCTGTAGCAGGAACCTGAGGTGATTTTGGAAGGCTGTTGCTGTAAGACAGTAGAACAGGGACAGTTATTTTGGAGACATTACTTCAATGTAAAAGGATCTGATGTTTTTCCAGTTACAAAGTCGTCTATCACAGCCGTCTGTCAGAGTCTTCTTGGGGCAGCCAGTAAAACCTTGCCATTTCAGAATTAATGGAAAGGCAGCAACACTCATTTCCCAGCTTTCTGGTGCTGCAGAGCAACTGCCAATGGCCCCAAAATTTTACTTCAGCGTCTCCTCTGCTAGGGTGATTTCTGCTTTCTCAGTGGCTTGGGGTGAGAGGGGAGAATGCCTCAGTCACCCTTCTGAAATTTGTCCTTCCATGTCTGTGAGCTCTGTCATTCAATTATTGGTTTCTCTTGCTAACTGAAATTTGAGCAAATTTTGATGAGAATAAGAGTCAGAAAAATCACTCCTGTAGTTGTAAAACATAGGGTGTGTACCATCTGCAGCTTTCTGTGTATAAAATTGTGAAAAATATTAATTCCTGCTGCTGAACATTTTCCCAGCCATTGGTTTGTTTTGGGTGTTTTCACTTTCAGAAGCAATGTTTAAGTAGATAATTGTAGTTGCTGTTAGAGCATTTTGATCACAGTACTAGTTTCCCTTCTAACCCAGTTGTGAAACCAAAGCTAAAATTTAAACGTATATCTCAATGACAAAGATGATCTCTCTGAAACACTACTTTAGGTTAATACAAGATAATTTAAAAGCAGCTTGCCTAGTTTGTAGCAAAATCACATCATTAAATTGTGAAGAGTGAGAAGGTGTAGATATTTGCCATTAGTTCCTCTTTATAACCTTATAGCTTATGCCCTAATGAAAGGAAATATTGATAAATAAGATCATGATGATGTTCTTTTGAAGTCCATTCCAACTTTGCATTTGTTAATGAAAGCAGTTTAATTCAAAAGTATCACCCTTAATTGTCTCAGTTAATCTATTAACACTTCTTTGAACAATTAAATTGTCTGTAGAACATGATAATCTGTAGATTTTGCTCCATTTTTCTCTTTCCTTTTCTTCCCCCTGTGAACATCATGCATGTTCCCCTTCTGGGACCTTTACTGTCCTGCCAGGACAGTAGTTTGTGGGTGATTCATATGTGAACTTCAGAAAATATGGACATTTGGTGATGATTTCAGGGATATTATGTTACTCCCATCCTTTTAGGCTTTTTACAATTTTATAATCACTTTATCTGGCAGTGTATTAAAGAGCATTGCAAATAACATTTATTTTGAGTGATTACTCTTGCACAAGACTGTCTGGCAGATTGCAGGCATTTACAGATGTTCTGATTTAAAAGTACTGTTGCTCATCTTATTAAAGAAAATGTACCTAATGCAGGACCAGAGCAGCTTAAAAATAAACAATGACTGCATAATAGGTAGATGCAAGCAAAGATTATCTTTACTTACAAAATCTGTCTATGGAAAACTGGAGCAGGAAATTGACTGAATAACTGACCTATCAGTTCTGCTACAGACACAGAAATTATAACTCTCAAAATATTTGGGGTTTTTTGTTGTTGTTTAAATACAAAAGATTTAATCTAAAATCTCAGTCTTCTGAGAACCTCTGTCAATAGAAGAGGGCTATCTTACCTGTGACCATTCAGGCAATAGCAATGGTTACTTTTCATGTCAGTCTCCCTCAAAGAGAGAGCTCACTTGGAACATGGGGACACAGAATATAATACTCCAGGTGAAATTGTATAGTAACTAATAAAAAATAAGAATGCATGGCATGTAGGCAGTGCTTTGTCCAGGGACAAATGGAGTTTTTCCCATCTCTGTGTGAGAACATTAAATCTCATTTTATTAATTAATTAGTTAGATTAAGCTAATTAATATAACCTTATTTCTGCCAACAGTCTTATAAACACTAGAAGTATATATTCCTTTTGTGATGGAGACAATACTGAAAAAAATAGAATTTCATCCCAGAAGTTCAGAACTACGCTCAAACCTGTAACTGCAGACTTGCTTGCTAAGTAACAGAGCTTTTTGATGCTCTATGTTCTGATATCTTAAGAAAAAATCAAAATATTTAAATCCCAATTATATTTACAAAAAATACCTGTCCACTGTTTCAGCAAGTATGGACTTAAATTCTGGTTTCTGTTTTGAAGCTGTCCCAGTGTGCTGTGGGCTTGAAAGTGCATTGATAAGTGCTCATGTACTCTGAGTAGCTGCTCAGGATGTTGTCAGGAGTTGGTGACAGCTCTCACTTGAACTAAGTCCATACTTCCATGGTGTAAAGTAAACATGACCTGGTGTTTGTGGATGCCTTTTCTGATTTAAATGTACCACAGGTCTGTCTGTGACTCCTGGGAGTTTGGTACTGCTGAGTCCCTCATGCTCATAGATGCCTCTGACCTAGGGAACTTTTGTCTCTGTGACCAGCATTTGAGACCTGCAAGTGCTGGTGGCAGCATCTGATATTCATGGCAAGTCTCACTGGGCCACCTGCAGTCCAAGACTTCTGATGCCAGTGGGTCCTTCCTTGGGCACCACTCCTCTGTCACTGTCCCCTCCCGTGGAGCAACAAGGGCTCTTCCAGTCAGTCCTGCTAGCTAAAACTCTGGTTTTTGGTAGCACTGTTCATATGTTCAAGAATACTTCTCCATCACAGGTTTTGGTGTGGTACCAGTGCATTCCTTGTAAGATAACATATAGAATTGTGAGCCAGAGGAGCCCCCTGTTCTTCCCCCAGGAGCACATTGCAGAACAGGTCCTAAAATCCAAGCACAAACACCTTTGTCTGTAATAGAATGGAGTTTATTTGGGCAGAGTTTGTAAAACTGGAAAAAACAGCTCAATAACCAACCCTCTGGTAAGGGAAATCATTGTGAAAGTGCTGTTTACCAACATGATGTTATACTGGAAGGTGTTTAATAGCTTCCAAAACTAATTTTTTAGCTAACTTGTACAGAAAATGGTGTTGAATTCCTTTCCTGTTGTTACACATTTCACTATCTTTCTTGTATTTATCTCTAATGACACCCCAACGGAGGAGTACTCTGGAGAAAGAGTTGAAAGAGCAACATGAAATTGTTCTGTGCAAGGAGCGAACTCCTGCCAAGTGAAAAAAGGCCAATTTGAGAGGAAGACCAAACAGATCTGGAAGTGTAGCAAGGCTGATTCCTGGCAGTAAAGCCAGGCTGAAGAGGACTTGAAAGGAAAGAAGTAGCTGCTTGTGTTTGTAGACTAGGATCAAGGTCTTTGCAGCACTACTCAGAGTTATTGTAAGTGGGAAGGAAAGGATTTGCTGTAGTCAGAGGAGAGGTTATTGCTGTAATTGAGAGGTGGCTGCAAAGTTGATGCTCAGGTACATAAAGCTCAGACTTTGACTTCAATGTAATTGGGACCAAATATCTAATTTGAAGATGTTGTCTGGATGTGTATCTGAGTATCAGAAGCATTTGTTGAAAGACACAAATGATGACAGAAAAGTGGGAGAGTTTGGAGTTTGCCAAGTGGAACAAACATCCATCGTGTTTTTCTCAACTCAGCTTTAGGTGGTCAAAGGACTTTGTCAAAATACTGCAAAAATTTGTGGAAATGGGCAATTTACTCACGTGGCTCTAAATCATGAAAATGTCTCAGACTTTAGCATGACTGGTTTAAATTCCAGTTTCAGGCTGGAGATTTGGTGATTGTTATTTTCTATTAATTCCTTTCTAGCACACAAGGTGGGAGTAAAACCAGTGCTGTGTGATTTATTTAGATAACCAGCAGGGCTTTGTAAACAAACAGGGGCTAATCTGGCAGCGCTGAACTTCACTGCTGAACCTGACTGCCCAAAAAACAGCTTTACTTCTCCACAAAGCTGATTCTCAGCTAGGTTCAGCCTGTTTCCATTAGATGCTCTGCTGGTGCATTTTTACATACTGTGGTAATTCATTCTTCAATGAGCCCTTCGGTCCTGTTTATCATTTTCAAATCTATATCAAGACCATTTGGGTTACATCAGCTCTAAGTAAAACCTAGCTTTTGCTATTACTTGTAGTATCTGCTAAGAACTTTTCTATGTTTAAGAGAGATTTTGATTAGCTGAGGTGCCCAATTTGAAAGCAGTTGGAGTTTTTTAGCAAGGTTGTGACTGGCTTTCATTGGATGTGGCTTTTTGGTAATTGCTGATGGCTCTTTGCTTGTCCGTAGTAAAGCTACTACAGGTGGTAAAAACACCATGATGTTACCTTGCTGTGCATTTGGGCTGGTGAACACAAACCACTTCTGTCTTAGAGCCTCATCTATTAAAGGACAACATTGTTTATGCATCCAAAAATTTTTCAAAACATGAGCTGTGAAATGTTAGCAGTAATACTTTGGCACAGGATTTGCAGGGTTACACCCAACTTGAGGTTCTCTATCAGTCTCTGCATCACTGAGAGCATTGCAGAGCAACCAGTAAGAAAACCACCAAAATTTCCTTTTCAACAAGGCCACAGCAGCTGAGAAAAGCAGACTGGCCTGAAGGATTGGTAAATAGTGAATACTGGTGAGCTAATTCTGCTCGCAGACAGATGAGGAAGGATGAGACAGATGAGGAAGGATGAATAAATTTGATGCAATCAGAGTTATTTACAAGGTTTATATTAAAGTCCAGTTCTTTTAAGTAGAAGAGAAATTGAAGAAGTGATGGTTTTGTTGCAGATTTTTTCAGCCCATCTCCTTCCCGTAAGCTCTTGACCGTGGGAGTTGCTAGGACATCTCAGCAGAAACCATCTGGTTCTGGTGCAAGGAAGCTTTGTTCTCCCCTGCTTATCACTGGGGCTCCTGAAGGCCCTTCAGTGTGTGTCTTAATGTTACTTTCTCATGTTATTTTTGCTTCTTCCACTTCAGTCAGTCATGCAGTGGCACCAGAGAACTCTGCATTTACCTCTCTGGACATGGGTTCCTTTGCCTACTTTATGTGAAGAGGCAGTTGTTCCTGTGGTATTTGGGAGCTCATTCTTCTCCCAGATTTGTAAACCTTATTTTTTTACATCTACAGCAGCAGATTCCAGAGACAATGCAGCTAAAATCCTGTGAAGGAACTTTGATGCTGTTTGGACCTGGGCTCTTTTATGTGTTTATCAGGGACAGTGGTAATGGGGAATACTCATGGGATTCTTTATTTCAGGGATGCTGGTGGGCTTTGCCTCTAAAGCTGGAGACCCCAAATTAGGTACATTCCTTTTGTGAAGCTTTTACATACAACTTTGTATTTGCCAGTGGTTCTGCTACAGTTTCACATAGCAAGAGTTTGGCCTTGCTTGAATTATGGGCTGTGAGTGCAGGTCTCCTGATACCTCTCACGTGTTTCTGTGAGTGGAGTCCTTGAGACACTTCTGTGAGCGAGCAGGAGGGCAGGACTTGATTTGTGTGAGTGCTCTGCAGTAAGCTGTTAAAAGGTGTGGAGGGGAGCTTGTCTCAGTCCTTAGCAATGAGAAGTTATTAATAAGGAAGCCAGCTACATCTCACTGCATTGCAAGACTACTTAAGCTACCCAGAGCTACAGGGGATGTGCAGTGCTTACATACAGTGAAAGAACAGATTCTCTTCTCCTTGCACAGCATTACTTCAGAGAACTTTTTAACCTTTGCTCTGTATTCTGAACAGCCCCTTGGCTTGGTGATCTTTGTGATGCCCCCATTATTTAGCTATTCATAAATTATAATTTGAATCTATCTTAGCACTGAAGAGCACCTTTTTTTTATCCATATGCCTTTATCTGTAAGCAAGTCTCCTTTGCTTCCCTTTCTAACACTAAACTTATCAAAGTGGAATAATCTGGCACCAGTTGTGCACTGAAGATGTGAATATTGAACCCAATGATTGAGAAGTGATTGGAGTTGTGTTAAGTATGTCCAGACATGGAAATGTGTTTATAAAAACCTGCAGCCAGCTAGAGATCACCTTAGTCAGAGGGCCTGGCTGGATGCATTGCTTGGATGTTGAGATGACTAGAGCAGTGCTGCTGAAGGTGTGATGCCTAAAGACCTGTTTAGCTCTGGCCATCTCTGGTGCTCCCTTGCTGTCCCAGCTCACACCCAGAGGCCTTTCAGTCTGCCCAGGGTTACAAGGGGCAAATGAAGTAATTCACTAAGAGTTCTTGTAGTCCCTGTGGAGCAGCAGCTCTGCATGAATGGGCAACTGCTGCATGTGCAAGAGCTGAAACTGTCTCCAATTTCTCCTCAGGAAACAGAGCTGCACTTAAGCCATCCAGACTCACCAGCATTAATGGAAGTTGGTGAAGAAGGTGCTTTAGGTTTCCAGACTTCATTGCGGTGCTGAGTGATGGCAAAGAGATCCATTTGTTTTTGGGCTGAATCAAAGCTCTCCGCCAGAGCAGAGGCCGAAGCCCTCGAGGCCAGAGAAGCCTTACCTGCCTGTAGGATTCTCCACAGAAACAAAACACAGCACTGCCCAGCAGCTTTCACCCATCCATGCATTTGTACATCCCATATCCTGACAGAGGCAACTGGAAATGTGCCAGGTGTCTCTTCTGCACCCCAGCCGGGGGAATCCCACAGCCAGTGCTGTGTGTCCTGCTCCCACTTATGTGCAACAGCAGGGCAGGCACTGGGATTCCAGCCTCGTAAGATAATCCACGAATTTCAACTGTTGCACTGTGCCAAGTTTTTACTGGCAGGAGCCTTGGATTTGAGCTGCCAGAGCTAGAAACGCCTCTGAAATCAAAGGGCACCAGAACTCCCCCTTGGACCCCGGGAGCAGCGTCCTGCCTGTAAGTGCCCCGCCGACGTGGGCAATGACGGCTGCATTACTCAGCATCCGGCTCGGTTTCGCACCCCCTGTCTGGATCTGACTTGGAAGTGGACATTTCCCAGGCAGCGCAGCTGCTCTGGTCTTTGCTGAGCATCCATCTCACCTGATGACATGTTTTTCCTTTAGCCCACAGTGCTGTGGATCCAGCACAGGCTCATTACTGTACCCATGCAGCAGCTTTTTACTTCAGCCAGTGTGTGAAGGAAAACAAAACCCCAGTGCATTTCCTCTCTCCAGGGGCTGGCAAGCTGGATCCCTACAGAAGATGTGATGGGCATTCCTTACCTGCCTCTGGTTCCTGAATACCTGTCTTTTATGGTGGGTGTGAGATACAGAAGCCTGATGCTGTGGTGGGGTTGACATTAGGGCATCAGTCACCTTTAACAGATGCTGGTTGTGAATTTTCCATCCTTTCTGGCCCCAGCTGGCCTTGGTTTCATCCCTGAACTCCTTTTCCTGCCTTACTCCTCTCCTAGACCTTAGATTTGGCAGGAATCACATGGTTTTTTGCAAAGAGCTGTATTTAACATGTAGTTTCCTTTAGGTTTTACCAAGAAAGGATTGTTTTGGGAGGAAGAGTGAGTCTGGTTGTGCTCTGGCAAAGGCTGTGGTTTAGCAGATGTTTTCCTGGAATACAGGCATGGGCTGAGTGCTCTGGGCCCTGCTGCAGCAAGCAGGTGGCTGGGATCCAAGGTGTGCCCATCGGGAGGTGAGCCTCAGGAGACTTGTGCCCAGTTGCTGGGATGGCACCAGATGTCACCCTGAAACCACCCCTATGTACAAATTCCTCACTATGGGAGATAAATCCTCTTTTGCCATCTTCCACAGGGTATGTTTGATCCTGGTAGTGTAGTTAATGAAATGTTGCTATGTTTGCACAGAGGTGAGGGCCAGGAACAGAGGCAGGAGCCTGTGGCACAGGACAGTGTTTCAGGGATAAATGGGCCAGGAAAATTGCTACTCCTGAAAATCCAATACGCAGTGGGAACAGTAGGCTCGTGCAGAAGGAAGGTAAGCACAGGCCTGAGGTAGCAGTGGAGCGTTAACTATCTGTTCATTAATTGCTCTCCCTAAGACCTCTCTTTAAGTATTATTTTTCTGGTGGTGGGGTGTATGTTAATAAGAACATTGTCATATATTGCTCCTAGCATGCTGTTATTAGAAAGTTAGTTGTTTGTGATAGGAGGGCATTTGCAAATAATTTTGTGACAAATGATGTGGTGACCATATCAGCCTTTTATGGGATGGTAGTGAACCTTTAACAGTGCAAATATTGTTGCAGACTTATGGAGTGGCTTGGACAAACGTGACTGTACAGCCCTGGGACACCGAAAATTGCATCTAAGGTTTGGGCAGCCTTATCCAAAGTGATAACAAACACAGTAGCATATTTGTTGTATTTAAAATTTGGATTTATGAAAGCAGGATTTTTAATCTTTAGCAAACACCCATGTTCATGTGGGCACATTAATATGTACTAACCTGCCCCTTGCCTCTCAAGTTAGACCAGGAAAACTAATGATAAGCAGCAACTTTTCCAGCCTGTCAGCAACAGGGCCAGGAAGCCCATGGAGGTAAAGCAGCAGCAGTACAGTTGCTCTGAGATCTAATTTAACATACTTATAACCTTTTTAATAGTGCAGAAATTTGTAACACAGTTCAAGATGTCCAGAGAAGGCCATGGCACAAGTTCTCCTTTACTCAGCACTTCTCTTCTGAGTCCCTGCATGAAAACCACCACACTCACAATTACCCACATCTCACTGGTCCCTCAGTCCTGGCATCATGTCAGGGTAAGGAATACCTTCCAGATGGATAAGTAGCTCCTCCTTGAGCTGGCTCCTGGAAAGCCTGGATGAGAAGGCAAACTTGAAGCCACGGCTGTGATTAAGTAGCTTCCATCTGGTAAGTGACTATTACTTCTTTCAGGATCAGATTGGTCTTTAAATGCTGTCAACTCTGTTGGGGTTTTTTCCCTTCTCACAAAATACGTCAGAGTAGAATTTTTTGTGTTCTGGGAGTGGAATTAGATTCCCTTAAGGACATCACTTTTAGTCTGATTCTTATCCATAAAATACATTGAGGTAATTACCTGTACCTATTATAACTTACTCTCATTTCTCCTTCCCTCAGGTCTTTTTCATGGGATTTGTCTTCTTTGAGCTGCTTTTGTTTTTCAAGTCAGGTTTCTGAGAAGCAAACCTGTTCAGTTTGAAGTCTGTAACTCAGATAAATTTGTATGAAGTGCAGAGCAATTTTAAATCATCCTTGTTTTGCAGGACTACTTCACTTGGTACACTGGAAAGCGAAGTAAAAACAAGGGGACAACAATTGGGGATGTCTAAAGTTAGTTAATAGTATACAAGAGTAGAGACAAAATTCTACAGGGAGACAATTTGTCCCTGTAGCTAAAAATCTACTTTAAAGCTGGTGATAATCTCCTATGACCCCACAGTGCCAGGAAGAGGGAAAAGAGCTGGAGCTGCTCCCTGGTTTACTGGGCATGGTACCTTCTGCATTGTTCCCTGGCACTTAGGGCAAGAGCTTTAGAAATGGAAAAGCATGTTTTCAAAGATAAAACTCCCAGCAGTCTCAAAGGTGATGGGAACCTTTATTTTGATTATTTTCATTGTACTGACATTGTCCTTTTATGCAAACTTAACTGTAAAACAGTCTTGAGATACTGCATAGAAAATACACATAGGAAAAACCACATATATACACGTCCATAAAAATAGAATACATCTTGGCAAAATTACTTGTGTACAGTGTATGGACATTATTGAACCAAACTTACATCACCTTTGGAGAAAAATGTTCCATGTGCGTAAAACCCCAGACCATTTACTGAGCTGGGAGTATGGCAGTGGATAGGGGTTTGGGTTAAATAAATGGCTATACCAGAATGGCAGAGTAAAAACGAGTTATAAAATATCTGCTCTATAAAGTAGAAGAAGCCATTTTGGTTTTTTCTTCCAAAAAATAACAACATCTCTACACTTGCATGGAAACCAAAGGTACCAGTTCCAAATTCTCCTGTAGATTTACTAGCTGTGAACAAACTTTAATGTCATTTGTTTCAGCATCTGCAACCCTTGGGCACAGTGGCATTTGGTGGGTTTGAGCACAGAACATAGTATAGCACAGCCCTAATTCTACTGGGTAATTGATAAGGAAAAATCTAATAGATATAAAATTTAAAACACTTAGCAACCTTTAAAATATGTAGACCACTTGAAATTATGGGTTTATTTTCTTCAGTTACTTTCAGTGGAGGCTACTCCTTGCTTACTGCTTTGACTACATGGATTTCTCTGCTGGTTTTCAGAACATACTGTGGAAAATGACTCTTCCAGTGTAATAAATAAAGCAAGTGGTAACAGGTCCTCAAAGCCGTGGATCTTCCTCTTGAATTGGAGCAATGGAATTGGAGAGGCAGCCTCCAGGAAGCAGGGGAGGAGAAAAGAGCGTAGCACCCTCTGAAGTGTGGTGGTTCCCGCACGGGGCAGGCAGTAGAGTCAGGCTGAAGCAGCAGCACCCCTGGCCCCGGGGAAGGAGGCTGAGCCGCAGGGCTCAGTAGGGGAAGGCGGACACGGCGATGTAGATGATGAAGGTGGTGCGGTACTCGACGCTGCCGTCGGCGCTGTAGGACAGGGCCCGCACCCCCATGCGGTACGTCCGGGGCTCCCGCAGCGCCCGCGTGGTGAACACCACCCCCTTCCAGTTCTCATCCCTCAGGGCAAACGGCACGGCGGGGTCCTCTTCTGCCATCAGGAAGGTGGTCCTGGGGTGCATGACTTGGTCGTGAGTGTAGGCCACCAGCCGGATCAGATCCTGCCCCGCGGCGATGCCGAAGGGCAGCGACAGCAGCTTGTACTCCAGGGCGTAAGTGCTCAGGTCACACTCCAGGTCATTGGTCGGGCAGCTTTTGAGACAGAACCTAGGAAGAAGCAGAAGACTTTAGCCCAGGGAGAAGGCACAGTATCTTAAGTACTGGGATAGGTCTTAGAGGAGAAATTCTTCCCCTCTTTACCCTGTTGCAGATTAAAACTTCTAGAGAAGTGCTCATAGACTCTTCATCCATTGTTCCTTTAGAGTTGCAGCCCAGTTTAATGTCCCTTTTTGCCTCAACAGGATCATTTCAGAAAGATGTTGGCTACACTGATGTCACTGACGCCTTGGGTAAGTTTTAGTGACTCCGCTTTTAAACATTAGAATGGAAAGACCTAGTTTAAAATGTTCTGGGCAGCATTTGAGGTATGTGTCTGTTAGGCCGTAAAATAAAGAATTTGGAATGAAGTTAAAAGTTAAAACATTTAAAAGTTAAAACATGAAATCTTTGCTAGTGCAGTTAGCCAGTGCTAATGGCGGTCGAAGGACATGACCTCCATGTCAGCGTAGATGTCACTGTAGCTGAGTTTGATCCCAAAAGATGGTTTCTGACTATGAAACAAGCTACTTTTCTTTTAGGATATTAAAAGATTAAAAGATTCAATATGGGGTTTTCTCCCAGAACAGGGAAATAACAAAGCTGAACAGGAACTTAGCATTATTTTCATGACTAAAAGAATATATCTGATGCTTTGAATCTGATGGCAAGTCAGGCCATTAGAGACATTCAGATTAGATGTTAGGAAGGAATTCTTCCCTGGCAGTTGAGGCAGTGGCACAGATTGCCCACTACATCTGCCCCCATCCGTTGGAAGTGTCCAAGGCCAGGTTGGACAGGGCTTGGAGCAGCCTGGGCTAGTGGAGGGTGTCCCTGCCCATGGCAGGGGTGGCACTGGATGTTCTGTTAAGGTCCCTTCCAAGCCCAACCATCCCAAGACTCTATGATCTCTAATGCCAATGCCTTACCTTTAGCTACTGTGAGTTCTACTGGTATCAAGACAAATTTTCTTCTTTAACAAGCACCGGTTAAGGAGCTGAGCTTGGGGCAGGTGAGAAGGGGCTGAGAATAAAACATACCCAGAATGTGGCTCTCGCTGGTAGTTGGGTGGACAAGGAGTGTCTATGCACTGGTAGCTTCCTCTCATGTTGAAACACATCTGATTTGATCCACAATTTACGTTCTCTTCTAGACACTCATCAATATCTGGATAGAAAAACGTGCAAGGGATCAACTGCTGGTAGAAGAATTGAAGGGTGAAAACCAAAGTGGGTGAAGGCTGAGCAGAGCCCAGAATGTGCCTCTGTTTGACCCTAGAGCTTGGAGCTCCATGCGTAATGTGAAGTCACAGGGGAACTGCAGAGAATTAGAAGTTGCAATTGTCTAGTTTGCTGATGTTTTATGAAACAATAAAGCGTGGAATATAAAAACTTCTTAAACTTGAAATTTTGAATGCTGACTCCCACACAGCTAGTTCAGAGAGGTGGCTTAGCCACGTGCTGGGCCTGGTTTGTGTCTGGTTGCTTTGCAGACCTCCCCCTGAGCACTGCAGGGATGGCTCTCCATACCTTGGCAGGTTTTGCCGTTGGACATGAGGCGGTACCCCACAGGACAGGCACACTGGAAGCTGCCCAGGCTGTTCCTGCACTCGTGCTGACACGTGTCTCTGCTCTCACACTCATCGATGTCTGTGGAGAGAAGCACCAACACCTCAGCATTCCCTGAGCCTGCCATGGACACAGGTACTTTTCCCCTATTTATGCACTGCAAATGTATGGACAGAGCTGGTGGGAGTTGTCTGGATCTTTTTTTCTGATGGGGTTGAACATCTAAGACTAGAGTGTCCTTTCCCATTACCTGTGCCATTCCTTGTAACTCTGCAAGCACTGAAGTCAGCTTTGAGGGGCTCCTCCCCTTGGTGAAGAGCAGCTGTGACAGATCCCAGCTGAGGAGACCAGTCCTGAGACAGAGCTCTGGGAGAAAGGGGGATGTGCCACCTGTGTCCACTGCCAGGGTCTTGCAAACACAGTACTGCCCCCAAAGCAATTTGAGCTGCCTGATAATCAATCAGGTGTTAAGCAACATGCTTAGAGAACACCCACACTCCTTATCTCACCAGAGGAAGCCTTGTCACTGGGGGTGTCTTCCTTACAGTCACTCCCTCCTCAGGCAAAGCTGTTTCCCTTTTAAACTGACCTTGCCCGTGCCAGAGGGATGAATTAGGCTCAGTAGCTGGGAAAACTGTCACTAAATGCTCTTCTTTTCTTTCTTCTTTTTTTTTTTTTTTAAATCTCCCTCTCAAATACAGAAGTACCAGTTATCAGACCACATTATGTAAAGTTTTCAAAGCACATTAGCATGATTTAGACACAGATAATTTGTAATCATAATGGCTTTTGAAACATCTGCCTAGCTCAGGAGAGCAGTAATCTCATGCATGACTTCAGACTTGCATGGCTAAATCAGTGGAAGGAAGGTCTTTGCTTCCCCTCTGTCTGACTGACAGGGGTTGCATTAGATCAAAATGCAAACAGAGAAGAGAAACAGATGTGACTACAAACCTCTATGCTGTTAGCAAATCCTGATGATTGCCTATTGAAAGAATTTTCTTTAACAAAAGCATCATTTGAGGGTATTTTTCATATTAAACAATAATTTTAAAATTTAGATATTTATTCAATTAAATGAGTTTCGTGGAATATTAATATTATTAATATTCATGGCATATTAAATAATTCCAACTGGAAGCTGGGATGAAGATCCAAATTTGAAACAAACCCTTCCTTCCCTCAGAGTTGTATTCCTGGGTCTCTCAATTATACTCCTATACCGTAACAATCCACATGGATGTGACTACTTAAACCTCTCTGTAGCTTAAATACAAGGTTTGATGTCTTCTCCATGCACACTGAATTACATTGCAACCCCTTTTCTTACATAAAATAATAATAATTTAAAAGCTTCTCTGCCTGTTGCCCGTGTGACAGTGACTGATGGTCCTGTGGTAATGCTGGCCGTGGCCCCAGTGTGATCAATTCCAAAATGTTTATTCCAAACTTTTCTGACACAGATTACTGCTGCCAATGGGAGTCTGACAGAAGCACTGTAACTAGACTGGGGCTACTGGTGGTTTTTGTAGTGTGAGAAGATTCACCAAGGTGAGCTACCGTGACCAGGAGGAAAAGAATAACACAGGGAAATACTTTGCAAACGGGTAATAAGCAGCACAATTAACACACAAGGTTATAAGGAGGTTTGAGAACATTTTTGCTACAATGTGAGCCAAGACAACAGAGACCAGAACATGCAGAACCCTCTGAGCATTGACCAGGGTAATAGAAAACACAACCCCAGCACCACAAACCCTCAGCCCCTTGTATATATCACACAGTAACCTAAGAATAAGGCCCAAAAGAGTTGCATAGATAGGACTGACATTTACCTACACATCTGGCATTTCTTGCCTCATAGCCTTCAGGACAAGTTTCTCTAAGGTTCCTTCTAGTCCTGGAGAAAGGTATTCTGCTGTTCCTATACTCTGAGAAGGAGCTGTAGAGATTTGAGGAGTGCCTGTAATAGTGCTGCAGTTGCTGGTTGTCTCTCCCAGGGGAGAACTGAGCATAGTTATAGCTACTGTAATAGGCACCCGAATTTGGCACCCTCTCCAATCCGGCGCAAGATTTCCCATCACCCAGTAACTGTTGCCCAGGTAGACAGAAACACTTGAAGCTGCCGGGGGTGTTGGTGCAGTGAAGTGCACAGGGTTTAGGCACTTGTTCACATTCATTAATGTCTGCTCATGTGACATGATCCAGAGCCCCAAACCATGTGGAAAGGAGAGAAAACAAACAAACAACAACACATAACTATACGTATATATACACACAGATACTTATCTCAGTCTCAGGAACAAGCTGAAGACATAAAAGTGAGATTTGGAGGCAGTAAAATGTGGAGAACACTAGGCCAAGCAGGCAGGATCCACTGTCCTGGACAGTAGGAGACCTTCATTCTCCCACAGGCTGATGTGACTCTGCTCAGCAGGACAGGAGCTCTACCAAAGCCTTGTTTCAGCCTCAACTGCTCAATACTCTCTTAATAATTGGGGTTTTTTCCCTAAGTGCTCCACAGATGAGTGGAAGAAGCTGCTGGTCCCTTCTTTAAAAGACAATGCTTAACACAGAGCATTCCAGAGAAGTACAGTGCTAGAAATTCCTTACACCCCACACCAAGGGAAGCACAACAGGCTCTGATGGGGTTATTGTGCCTTGTGTTGGGGGAATCATAGAATGCTTTGTGTTGGAGGGACCTTACAGCTCAGCCAGTGCCACCCCCTGCCATGGGCAGGGACACCTTCCACTCTCCCAGGTTGCTTCAAGCCCTGCTCAGCCTGGCCTTGGACACTTCCAGGGATCCAGGGCCATCGGCCTCAAGAACAGTTTCAAGGCTGCAGGGACAAGAGGTCAGGTGTGTTCTAACTTTTGATGCTGTTATTGGTCCTTCCAGCTGTGACAGGTTGGAGATTTAAGAGCACATATTAATTCACTTTTGGACAATTAAAAAATAGAATTATTTTTCCTTTCCTAAACCATGTCTTTTTATTTTTAGTTGTTTAAAAATTGCAGTCCAAAGTTTATCCATCCTTAAATCAAAACTGAGTACTGAGCTTACAAAGTATGGAAAAGGCCTTGAGGGTACAACATGCTGAGTGCCCTTTCCTCCAAAACTATAAGTGCTCTTGGGACTGCAGGACCTTCTCCCACACTACCAGAAAGAAATTTTCTATAGTTTTTACCAAGTTACTTCAAGCTCAGCTGGAAATTTGACACATACTGTGTTTCTTTTCAAACTTAGTATTTCTTCACCAGAAAAAGACAGAAGTCTGTTAATTCCAAACAACACTGCAATGACCAGAAATAAAAAACCTGCTATTAACATACATCACAACACATCTATAATTGACATATATTACAAACATTCTCCTATTAGAAATTAAAGATGATCTTAATGGCAACTCAGTAATAGTTTAATTATTCCATAGTAGTGTGTATTCTTTAAATTACTACTGTAAAAATGTCATTAAGCCAGTGTTGTTACAGTTTCATTCGGATCTCCTGTGAACAGAAGCTTTTGAGCACAGCTTTTAACTCCCCAAGCCACAAATTCATGAGAATAGTATTTAAAAATCAATACTGTCAGAAATATAGAACATCAGGCTGCATTTTTATGAAGTGGTTAATATTTGATACATTTAAGGTTTTAAACAATTTAGGGGGATATTAATAATTAAATGCTTTAAGAGTTGGAAATCCAGAAATAGTAATTACAGAGTGTTACAATATTTTCTAGCTGTTATTTGGCAAACACACAACTGAAACTTCATGTATTCATAGAATTATCCTTAAGAGTAGAATTTTCAGGTGTTACAAATGAGAATTTCACTTTAAGTATGACAACAACTGATCTGAATTTTAAGTGCATTAATCTTAGTATGTGCTGAAGATGAAAAATGTATTATTCATATCCATGTAAAAGAAAACAAACTCATTCTTTCCTTAGCATTCAAGTGCTGACTTTTACATTCTGTACCTGCCTAAAATAAATTAACACTGATGTCTTTATGACAACCAATGTCCTTGGAACAAGTTGTGGATAAGCAACAGAAGATTATCACAGAAATTATGAAAGACAACAGGTGAAAATTTGAGCCATTTCTTTTGCAAGAGCAGCCTGTGCAATACAAGCAGAGCTGACTGCAGGGAGTCACCAGCGTTGGTTCCAGGGCTGTCCCTGTGAGAAGAGGCTACTGAGGCATGGGAACCCTAATGTTTACAAGAACAAGGTAAAATTACTTTGAAATTGAAATAGCTACATTTTCAGGCTTTTTCTAATTTCAAAAACAGTATTTGATTTTATATTCTAGATAGCCTTGCATGTGTACTCTGCATTATAGTAGCTTTTAACAAAGCCCTTCCACCTATGTGGAAAGGAGAGAAAACAACACAGCTCCCAGAGATGCTGTAATTCAGGTAAATGGGCAGACAGAGCTCTGCAGGGGTCACAAAGGAGCATCTTATCCCCATCCAACAAACAAGAAAGGGAATTGTGGTACAAAGGGCTTTTACCCAGGGTAAAAATGGCACAGGCAGGGACAAAATTCACTTCTTCTGTTTCTGTCTGGGCCCGCTTTTTCAACTCCTCCCTGTGCTCAATGTCAACAATGACAAAAAACCCCTGGATTTTATTAACAAAACTAATAGTTTGGATCAATCTGTATTTTAAATATATTTTTAGGAATGGAAAAATTCAAAGGATAAAAATACTTTAGGAGGGAGCTTTCAGTGGCCCTTGGTCAGAAGGCAGCTTTAAGGCTGCTGGTGTTTTGTAAAAACCTAGAGTCCTAGACTTTACTTGGCTTTTTCCTGTCAGAAGTTTAAATGGCTTAAATATAAGTTAAGAGTCTGGGATTGGTTTTATTTCAGTACAGAGGCAGATGGTGGAAGTAGTATCTTGGTCTACAGCCAAACACTTCTCAGTGCAATTCAATCTATTTTAAAAAAATCCCAAACATTCCTGGCTTTTGACAGTCCAAAATCTTAGGCTGTTAAAAAAATTAAATAAGAAAAAAACTATTTATCACTTAGGAAAGCTAATCTTGAAGAAGTCATCAGGGAGGAATGCTTTTCTGTCATGATACTTAGCAGCAACCGAAACCAACCTCACTTGGTGTCACACACCCATATTCAGAAATCCTCATTACCAGGGCAGGTCAGCTCTTATATTTTAAATATTTGACATAATTGCAGTAAAGGTGATTCTAAATGATCCTACTGCCTTCCTGAAGTCTCTTAAATGTCAGGGGCAGTGCTTATCCACTTGCCCTGGCCCCAGACATTAAACTCTCTTGCTCCCCACATCAGAGCTCCAGAGCCTCCCTGACTGGGAGAAAACCCTGTGTGGATTTATGTCAAGATGGCACAGGGAGTGACTGCGTGCCTGGCATTCCTGCAAGTGCCAGGGATCCTATTTCTTCCCTGCTGGGAGCCACCCATGCCAGGAGGGGAGCACTGAGGGAGAAATGCAGATCAGGTCCCTGTGCTCTGCCTGCTGGGGAACACCCCTGGCAGTCCTGATTGGTGGATAGGGGTATTTGGGATGTTCAGGAGCCAGACTCAGTTCTGGGTCTGTTGGGCCTCTTGCAGCTCCTTGGGGTGTGCTCCCTAGGGGAACCTGCATGACTCCCTGTGTGACTGCCTTCAGGGGTGAGCCAGGGCAGGCCAGGGCATAGCCAGGCACATCAACAAACCCCACCTGATTTTTATAACTGCAGCCTCCTGTGGAGTGGTCACTTGCCACATCCATCCACCAATGCTCTGAAACCCTCTTACACTTTGTTTTTGAACAACAGCCCCAAATCAATCTCTGTTTGGAACCACTTAGCTCTGACTGTTTGTTTAGAATGGAACGCTTCATTTTCGATGGGCAATCTGGAAATGCAGAGCAAACTTCTCTCTACAGCGTGGTCTCCCACAGAGCTAGCACTGCTGGTGTGTTGCAGCAGAAAGGCAGGCAAAAGCAGAGCAAAGGTGTGAGGGGAGCGAGTGGCAGCTTACCCACGCAGGGCCTGGCCGTGCCCTGGGCGCGGAATCCTCGCGGGCAGACGCAGCGGTAGCTGCCGCGGGTGTTCTCACACAGCTGGTTGTAGCGGCACTGGTGCGACCCCGACCGGCACTCGTCAACATCTGCAGCACACAGCAAGGGAGCAGTCACAGCTCTGCAACGTCCTCGCCTGCTCCAGCCTTGCAAGTGTCCAAGGACAGGCTGGATGCGGCTTGGAGCAACCTGGGATAGTGGGTGGTGTCCTTGCCCACGGCAAGGGGTAGCAATAGGTGATTTTTAAGGTCCCTTCCAGCCCAAATCATCCCCTGATTCCACTGCAGCAAAAGCTTTGGTACCACCTACAACATCAGCTGTGCTTAAAACCCTCCCTGATAAGCAGCAGGGACCTGTGCTCTTGATTGAGAGCTCCTGAGCCAAACTATTAAGAAATCATGCACACAACACAGAGCAAAACATTTCAGTCAGTGAATAACTGAGAGAAATCAAGGTGTCACCAACCGAAAAGACACCAAGGGAAGTCTTACTGTTTTTGCTTAAGAACAGTGGAAAACTAGAGGGGGCAAGGATACATCTGCTTTTTAAGACCAACTACAAAAAAATGTTAAATACAGATGCTCCATAAGCAAAAACAAGTTGGTGCTTTAGTATGTGCAAATATTAAAAACTGGAGATGGACAATCTTCAGGATTATTTAAAAAATAAACATCACTGTCCCTGTGTTTCCCATAGCCACACTGTGCATCAATGCTTCTACTCACCAATGCAAGTCCCATTCTCTGCTTTGGTCATTCCACTGGGACACAGATCAATGCACTTATAGCCACCACGGGTGTTCTTGCAGAGCTGATCAGGCCTGCACACGTTCTGCCTGCACTCATTGACATCTTATTCAAATAAAAGCCAAA
>VXAX01005181.1:230136-247382 GCA_013399835.1 Leptocoma aspasia | reverse complement strand
CCCAGAACAGACACCTGGGATATCCCTGATTCCACACACCGCCCCGGGACAGACACCCGGGATATCCCTGATCCCACACACTGCCCCAGAACAGACACCCGGGATATCCCTGATCCACCACACTGCCCCAGAACAGACACACATCAAGGATATCCCTGATCCACCACAAAATGCCACAAGCAGTGGCCTAAACAATCAGGACTTTGACAAGCAAAGATCGACTCCTTCCTTTCTGTTTTTTAACTACATCACCTCATCACCATCATGGAACATCAGAACTGAATGCTTAATCATATCTGGAGTTTCTGAATTCCCTGGGTAGGATGGAGGCCTGAGCAGGGCCAAGGCAGCCTGGCTAAAAGCTGCCAGAGAGCAGCAGCCAGAGCTGATTTTCCTGCCAAAGCCTAGAGAAATGGGTCTCAGGCCCATGGATGAGTATTTGGCATCACAGTGGCAGCAGAGCCAGGGAAAAATGAAAAAATCAAACATTGCATATTGTACAAAAGGGAGCACATCAGTGGTGAAGGCTCTGAATAAACTACAAGCTGTCACATGTGGGAAATACTCATGGGACAGGAAGGAAACATGAACATTCAGGTAGCTGGGAGCAAAATGTGGCTAAAAATTATAACAACAGAGGAAAATATACAGATAAGGTTTTAAATTATTAACCATCATTTTTACATATCTTCAAACAGTTGGTGGTTTGGGTTTGGATCTTGGGTTTGGATCGTTTCTTATTTTAACTGGCTTTGCAGAACAGGTTTAGAGTAGAGAGAATTTACACTGTGAGGAAGTGGGTAACAAGTACTGGAAAACACTAAAATACAAATTAATATTTTTACTGGTGTAGAAAAAAGAATTGCTGAGATTTCTTACACTTACTTTTGTGATTCCTGTTTCTAAGAATTTGTGCCATTCAATTAAAACAAAAAGTAATTAACAACTAAAAATAAGCTGAGATAATTTGTGTTTGGAGAAACAAAGAGACCTGTATGTGAAGCCCCTCATGCAAATAAGGTTAAATTACTCTTCTCTTACCTGGGCAAGGCCTAAGATTGCACATGACTGACTCCAGAGCGCTGCCCTCACAGGGCTTCCCTCCGTGCTGAGCCGGGGGGTTAGTGCAGGTCCTGCTCCTTGTCCTGTTCCCTTGGCCACAGGTCCTTGAACACTCTTCCCACAGCCCCCACTCCGACCAGCTCCCATCCACTAAGGATCAGAAAAGCCCAGTTTTCATTAAACAATACTTTTGCAGTATTTATTGAAATTTTCTCTTTCTTTCCAAAATTAATTACAACTACTTAGAAAAATTAATCTGCCACGAAGATCCATGGTGATAAAAGTTCATTGTTTGGGCACTTAATGCAAGGCACATTGAAAGTATAAGTTCATTGTGGCTTTTCAGTACTTAAACAGGGTTTACAAAATAGAGGGAGGGAGACTTAGATGGGCAGACAGTGATAGGACACGGGGTAAAGGTTTTAAACTAAAAGAGGAGAGATTTAGATTGGTATTTGGAAGGAATTGTTCCCTGGGAGGGTGGGAAGGCCCTGGCACAGGGTGCCCAGAGAAGCTGTGGCTGCCCCTGGATCCCTGGAAGTGTCCAAGGCCAGGCTGGACAGAGCTTGGAGCACCCTGGGCTAGTGGGAGGTATCCCTGCCCATGGCAGGGGGGGGCACTGGATGAGCTTTAAGGTCCCTCCAACCCAGCCCCTTGTGGGATGGTGTGACTGCAGCAGTACCTGGGCAGGGCTGGCGGTGGCAGCTGCGCAGGTCGGCGTGGGGCCCCTGGCAGCCGCGGCCCCCGTTGGCTGGCACGGGGCTGTCGCACTGCCGGACGCGCTCCTGCACGCCCTGGCCACAGGTGACGCTGCACGCCCGCCATTCCAGCCAGCTGGAGAACCCACCGTGCACTGCAACGGGAGCAGGGATGCTGCTGGGCACTGCTGGTGCCTGCAGCTCCCTTAGGCCGACACAGAGAAGTGAAAACTGCACCTCCTGATCCTTGGAAACCCATCTCACTTCATGTCATTACTGTGCAAAAATCTCTTACCATAGTTCAAGGACAATTACTGCATATGCTCCTAAATGCTTTTCTTTAGAGGCACAGTTCAGTTATGATGTGTTCTGAGGATAGGATCTGGTTCAAGACCCTTTCATTATAATTTTTGTCTCTCACCCTTCACAGCCTCTGTCTCTCCCAGCTGGATGAGTACAATAGAATAAAATTTAATTAAATAGAACCTCACTGACACTTCAGACTAGGTTTACCTTAGACCTAATGCTTATAAAGAAGTTAAGATCAAACATCTCATCCATAAAATGTGGGGAAGATGAACCTTGACCACATTTGATACAGATTAATGCCGTCATCTACCAGCTTCAAAGCCACTATGATGTTTTGTGCACCTACCCTGCACAGTCAGGGGCACTGTGACGAGGACAGATCCCAGGAGATTCCTGGCTACGCACTCGTACTCCGAGGTGTCCTCCCTCTGCAGCGCGGCGATGCGCAGGGAGCCGTTGGGCAGCAGGGTCACTCTGTCGTCACCCAGCAGGGGCTGTCCCTGGCGGGACCAGCTGATGGCAGGAGGGGGCTCTCCCCTGGCCTGGCAGTCCAGCACCACCGTGGCACCAGCTTCCAGCACGGTCCCCACTGGTTCAACAGTGATGACTGGGGGGCCTGGAAGAGAAAGGGCTCTTTGGGCAACAGCACACGGGCACAGGCTTGATTGATTTAGTGTTAAAGCGAGCATAAAGAAATCCTAAGTCAGTCTACTTTGACTAAAATTATTATTGCTGATCCCCTGCTGGCAAAATAGAAACACAGAATCCTTAAGGTTGGGAAAGACCTTCCAGATCACCAAGTCCAGCCATCAACCCAGCACCAGCACCAATGTTCACCACTAAACCATGTCCCCAAGTGCCACCAGACACATGTTACAATACCAACAATAAGCTGGTTTGAACATCCAGCAATCTGAGGACTAAAGCAGAGATTAAGGCCCAGCTATAAGAGCACATGCTCTTCTTTATTGCTAAAAAGGGTTGTTCTTCATAAAACCCACAGGAAGATGTTATTTTTCATGTCCAGAGACAACTGAGGGGTAAGGAACACACCCACAATGCTTGAGGCTACAGTAGGAAGGGCATGTTCAGAAATTATCCCGCTAGCAAAGAAAAACTCTATTGTATTATTTTTGCCAAAAATAAATATTGTCAATGAGAATTAGGATTCACCTCATGTAAGTTGAGAGTCTAGTTTATTCCAGTTGTATTGCCTGAGCTAAGAGAAACAGGCCCTTTCAGAGAGTGATTCAGTTCATTCCACACTGGTTTCTACGATGAGGCTCAACCACCCTTTACATCCCTCTCCTCTTTGACTTCAATCCAGAATCAGACCAGACTCTCATATATTCATGATGAAAGGTGCCCAGAGAAGCTCTTGGCTGCCTCATCCCTGGAAGTGTTCAAGGAGCAACCAGCTCTAGTGGAAGGTGTCCCTGCCCACGGCAGGTGATCTTTAAAGTCCCTTCCAGCCCAAGCCCTTCTATAATTCTGTGGAAGAGGAGATGAGTGCAAACCTCCAGGGCAGTGCCCAACCTGAAGCACTCCTCCAGGAGCTGCCTGCAGCTCCTCACAGGCAGGTTTTCACTCCCTTAAGGGGCATTAAGCCTCCCTTTGAGCCTTACTCTGCAGGGTCAGTGTCAGGCTGCGCTCCACCACACCCACGTCATTGGTCGCCACGCACTTGTAGTCACCAGCATCTTCATTCTGAGGAACAAAACAGGGGCTCAGTCTGCAGGGCCCCTCCTGGCAGGGAATTTTAACCCCAAATCAAAATGCAGACATGAGTACATGGGGAAAAATAGGGGTCTTGTTGTTCGGATTAGGAATTTAGATTTGGAATAAGAGATGTGCACATGGGAGAATGCAATTGCTTTTCAGCTGACCTGTAGAACCCAGGCTCTGGGTCAGGAGCAAAGGTCCCATTTAACTGGTCATGACCAAGATCTCACACACCAACAATTAGTATGTAAATTCAGTCCTTCTGACAAGCAGGGAGAACTCTGACCTCCTGGAGATTTTTGCCTCAATAACTTGAATCTAATTCTAGTCTGAATTAAAACATTTGTTAAAGGTAAAAGCAAAAAAGGATGAATGTCTAGCCTGACTCTTTCAAGCCAATATGATCAGGAATACCTTTATCAATCAAGTTCAAAGCAGACCCTCACAGTATAGGGGCAGGACTCACCACAGTGCCATAGATAGCAAGGGAACCATTGACAAGCTGTCGGATCCTGTTGCTAATCTGAACTCCCACTCCTTTTCTGCTCCACTGGATGGTTGGAGGGGGATCTCCCCTGACTTCACAATTCAACATGGCATTGCCACCCAAGGGCTCAATTCGGCTGGAGTGATAGTCTCCTTTGAAGACTGGAGGCTCTGAAAAAACAAGAGATGGCAGAGAAGTAGTAGAGCCAAAATAAAATGTCCCTAATGAGAACCCCTGGCAGGGATCACTCACCTCTGACTTTCCAAACGGGGAATTTCAACCTGATTGGATTTTTCCCATTTAGCCATTGGCAAGGTATGATATAGTTGGGGGAATGGCTTTGAACTGATAGCAGGCAGGTTCAAATTGGATATTAGGGAGAAATTCTTCCCTGTGAGGGTGGAGAGGCCCTGGCCCAGGTTGCTCAAAGAAGCTGTGGCTGCCCCTGGATCCCTGGAAGTGTCCAAGCTCAGGTTGGATGGAGCTTGGAGCAGCCTGGGCTAGTGGGAGGTGTCCCTGCCTGTGGCCGGGGGTGGCACTGGATGAGTTTTAAAGTGCCTTCCCACCCATCCCATTCCGACTCCACTATCCAAACCCAGTGGTTACATGGAGCTGTCCAGCAACAACCACAATTGAATTTCACGTACCTTTGACATACACAAAGCCAATGGCCTTGATGGAGCCCACTGTGTTCTCTGCAGAGCACACGTAGGTCCCAGAGTCCTCCTTGGACACTCTCTCGATGAGCAGCTCACTGCGCCCATTGATATCATCGTACTGTGCTGGAGGGAGAGCAGGGAAAGGGTCATTCCAGGGATTGAAATGTACACAGCTCCCAGCAGTGCTTGGATCTGTGCACTCTCAGCAGCACAGCTATGGGGTCTTGTACATCCCTGAGACACCCAGGAATGCACAGAAAGTCATTGCTGTGACATTTGCCCACATGCACCTATTCACTTCAGCTGCCCCGTAATTTCGAGCCTCAGTTGCTGGATGCTGAGTAAACACCATCAGATATGAATGTTTTTAATGTGCTACATTATTGGCTACAGAAGAGGGACCATTTTTTAATTACCTTCCTTACAGCTTTGTCTCAGAGGAAGTTTAATTACAGGATTGCATAACACTAAAGATATTCCTCACACAATCACTAACAGTTTATTCCAGCTAGGGTTTTCTTTTTCCCTGCCCTAAACTGCAATGCTGCACAGGAGAAAAAAGTCTGCAGCCAAATGGTTACCAGGGACCCACCTGGAATGATGTTATTGTTAAAGGTCCACGTTATTCTGGGGACAGGTATCCCAGTTGCTTTGCAGGTTAACCTGAGCTGTTCTCCTTTGGTCAAGGCTACGTCTCCAGGCAGTTCAGTGAAAGCTGGGAGCACGTGAACTGTCAGGGTGACCGTGTGCGTGTCCTCCCCAGCAGCGTTGGTGGCAATGCAGGTGTAACTGCCAGAGTCTTTGGGCTGCAAGGAAACATGGTGGGGAAATTACAGCTGGGATATATCCTACAGCTGGGATATATCCTACAGCACACGCCACTTGTATCAGTAAAATAATCTTGAAAGGCTTGGAAAAAGCACCAAGAAGAAATGCTCAGCTGAGCTCTTCCACCTTCCCTAAATTTGAAGGATTATTAACACTTCTTTTTACCCTTCCTGAGGATTTACCACTACAAATTCTTCATAGATTTTACTCTCCAGTGGAAAAATGAAACTTTTGTAGTGATTTTGGAACAGTAAGAACAAGAAATCAAAATAAAACAGTGACTAACCCAGAAGCAGATCTTATCACTGCCAAATGTGTCCAGTAATAGCTTAAATTTAGGGAACTTACCACAACATTGTCCAAAATGAGGTCTCCACCAGGCACAGTCTGGTATTTTCCCACTGTGTCTCTTAACAGCGTGTTGTCCTTCCTCCAGTTAATTGTTGGTGCTGGGATCCCCTCAGCCACACAGGACAGAACAGCCTGGGAGCTCTCTGTGACCGTGTACTGCGTATCCGTGCTGCGGATCCTGGGTGGAACTGTGGGGAGGTCATTAAAAACGTTCCCTCTGGGTATTTTCCAAGCACAACACTGGAATGAAGAAAACCCTTGCCTGGACCTTCTGGATTGTCCATCTCCATCAATGACTGTGTGCCGAAATTCAAGCAACTGGCTGATACTACAACTTAATAACACTCCCCTATATTAAGTAGCACAATTTTCCTGAACTCCTCCTGTACATCCCTAGCTCCTCACTCTCTGTGGGGTCACACTGGTAACACACATCGTTTCCCTACAGTCCCACTTGTCATGGAATCACAGGATGGTTTGGGCTGGAAGGGACCTTAGAGCCCATCTCATTCCAACTCCCTGCCGTGCACAGGGACACTTTTGACTATCCCAGGTTGTTCCAAGCCCCGTCCAACCTGTCCTTGGACACCTCCTGGGATGGGGAGTCCTCAGCCTGTCTGGACCAGCTGTTGCAGTGTCCCCCATCCTCCCAGGAGGAGTTCCTCACCGTGCACGGCGAGCTCTGTGCTGGAGGTGCTGGATCCCGCGGGATTCACCGCTGCGCAGGTGTAGCGGCCGCCGTCCCCGGGCTGCACAAACAGGATCTGCAGAGCTCCCGTGCTCAGGATCCTCCTTCGCATGGACTCTGTTATCTGTTGCCCATCCTTATGCCACGTGATCTCTGGCCCAGGGTAGCCTTCAGCCTCACACTGCAGAGTGACAGACTGATCAACAGCAACAACATATTCCTCCACATGGGACTTGATAACAGGAGGAACTGAAAGGAACAAAGACAATTATTAAAAGAATTAGATGCTGTAAGAAGCAAGGAACTCTTTAGCTCTTGGTGAAAATAACTCTAAAAGCATATCCTAAAGTAGACATTGAACCAAAGGGAATAAACCTCCTGGGCTCTGTTCAGCTTCACATCAAACAGGAAAGTACTAGGTCCCTTTCTATTGCTCAGAATTGTGTTTGGACCAAGAGAAGGAGTTTAAAAGGTGATTTACCTTGAACTTTCAGCTTGATCTTCCCCAGAGCAGTGCCAGCTGGATTCTGAGCAACACACATGTAAGTGCCAGCATCTTCCACAGCTGCTCTGGCAATCTGCAAACTGCCACTTGGCTGGACCATGTAACTGTTCCCTAAAACAAATATAACTGAAGTATGACACTTCTGGTTTGGTGATTGGTTTTAAATGAATGGAGAGGAGAAACCCAAGTTTCAGAAAAGAAAATGGGTGTCTGTGTGATGGGAGCAGGTGGGGTCCCAGGCTTTGGGAGGATACCTGTGGTGATGATGTTGATGCCCTCCTTCTGCCACATGATCACGGGCAGAGGAGTGCCCGTGGCCTCACAGGGCAGCACAATGGGATTGTTCACGATGACATCCAATGCCCCTGGCTGGGCCTGGATAACGGGTGGCTCTGTGGAATGAAAGAAAAAGGGAAAAGCATAACATTCAAGGCTAGGAAAATACAGAAGAGCACTAAAATTGTACAGCCTGAGTAGGCTGAAGTAGCAGTGCTGGCTGCCAGAACAGGCTTGTCAGCCTGCAGCTTACCCTGCACGTGCAGAGTGACGTGCCTGTGGGCAGAGCCTGCGGCGTTCCGGGCCACGCAGGTGTACCTGCCCCCATGGGCCAGCTGGGCAGAAGGGATCTCCACAGCTCCTGGGGCAGAGAGAGCACCACAACATGCAGAGCATCCTCGAGGCACAGGTGCTCCCTTACAGCATCCATCATTTCATTCCAAGCCATCAGGGAGGGGATCTCTGGGGGATTGTCTGCATTTCTGTAATTCATTACTTATGAATGTGCCTGATTGCACTGATTTCCTGCAGCACATTACCTGAAGAGAGAATTCTGTAGCCATCTCCTCTGGGAAGCAACTTGATGCCATTTTTGGTCCAATGAACTGAAGGGATGGGAACACCAGAAGCGGTGCAGGAAACCACAACTGGAGACAACTTTGTTACCAGGAGCTCTGTGGCTTCATCTGCTATGGATGGGGGCACTGAAAATCAAGAGCAGGGCAAAGGTTACTTGTCCACGTTCATTTGTTATAAATTCTTGGAAACACCAGAGACTTATAGATAGCAGTATCAAAGAGGAATGAAATAAAAATCTCATCTCAATATTGGAACAGCCCAAAGAAGTTCTGGGTGCCACACACATGTAATAGCAATATCCCCTCTACCTTGAACAGTGAGATCAATTGCCCTTTGATCTTCTCCTGCATCATTTGACACAGAGCACTCATAGACAGCAGTGTCATCCACAGTGGGAGAAATGATTACTAAGGAACCTGAAGACAGAAGTCTGAACAAAGAAAAAAGAAAGTAAAAGCCATTGAAATACTTCTTTCCTTCTCAGGTAATCAGCCCACTGAATTTGCTGGCTAGACAAAGTAGTGTTTAAGCACAGATAGATTTTTCAAGTGCCAAAATCATCCCTGAAAACTTGAAACTCACAATGAAAAAGAAAACACATCTCACCTGTATGTATTCTGGTTCTGGTCAACACTAAGCAGATGCCCATTCTTTTTCCAGCTAATTGCTGGTCTGGGAATTCCAGTGGCTTCACAAGGCAAAGTGGTTTGCACATTTACAGTAACTGTGATATTTGTCTGCCCAGGAGCAATAGTTGGAGGAACTAAGGACAAACAAAGCCTAATTATTTAGAATAATTATATATATGTATATCTATATATACACATTTCTTGTGAGAAATGGATTTGTAAAGGATTCTCAAAACCTGACTGAAAGCTCAAATAGTCTTGTACATCTGTATGCAAACTCTGAGATAAGGTGTGCTGACTTAAAAAGGCCATGGAATAGAGATGACATTGTTGAGAGAGAGACTGAACTAGAAACAAATTTCAAACAACAGCCTTGCAAAAAGACCAGATATTTTGGAGAATTAGAACTGTGAAAGATGCATTGGAGAAAGACCACATGGGGTAAAATAATAGGTGACTGGTGTTAGAAGTATTAGCAGCATTGTGTGGCAAAAGCTAATAGGCTGGAAAACATTTATAAGGTATTGAAACCAGGAAATAGGTTGGCTTCTGATAGAATGGCGTTGAGTTTTACATCTCTTATATCTCACCCTTCAAGGAGACTGATAATGGAAATCTTTTAAATGCCTCTTAGTTGTCTCTGTAAAGCTGGGATTTTCCAACAATTTCTCCCCTTGTTTTTTAACCAGAGCAGTTAAGAAGGGGCTAAAGTGAAACTGCCTGTGGCAGAAGCAGCCTGCTGCCAGTGGGTTCAGCAGCAGCCCCAGGCTTTACCGAGGACGTGCAGGTCGACGCGCTGGCGCTCGCTGCCCGCGGCGTTGGTGGCCATGCACACGTATCTGCCCGTGTCAGCCACCTGTGCCCAGGGGATGTGCAGGGACCCATCCTCCAACACGGAATACCTGCAACAGAGCAAATGGTGCTGCCACCATCCAGCAACAGGGCACCCTGGCAGTGCAGAGCAAGAGATGACTCAGGGGACACAACCGACGGCCTAAATGAAGCATGCATTAATTGGGGCACAGAGTTTTCTCACTTATTTCACTCTTTCCCAGCACTTCCATTTCCCAAAATAATGATGAAATCTGGCTGACGTGGTGATTTCACATAAATGATACTGGATTTACAGAAAACAGCCAACCCTCTTTTTTTATGGTTTCTCATTTAATCTTAAAAATCTTAATTAACACCTGTACTTTTTCTTTGCAATATAACAGAATTCCTTACCATTTGCTCAGTTCTAGAAAATGCCAACTACTCCCTTCTAAAACAATCAGGAGACAGAAACCATTCGCTATAATAAAAGTTGGTACTAGAACATATATAAAAAGTTTCATGTGTTAGAAAATACCAAATAGCTTTTGGTCTGCATGAAATTGCTTGGCTTCATCCCAAAACTCTGTGCATATATAAAAATCTAAAGATCTTTCACATTTATTGTTCAAAATCTCCAATGTCAGAATAATTATATTTGGTTGCCAAAGGAATTTTTTTATCATTCTTAACAACAAAAAGGTGAAACCTTCGGTGCTGCTACTTTTCTCCAGAACAATTTCATGGCTAATTAAATTTTTGTAATAAATACATTCTTAAGTAGCAATGAAGAATATTTATGCTAAATTCTAGGCAATACCTGGAATTGTTTCCAGTAAAAACAACCCCATCCTTCCTCCAGGTGATCCTGGGGGCTGGAACTCCTTCTGCAGCACACTCCAGCAGGGCAGAGGTGTTGATGTGCACCACGGTGGTCTGGGGGCTGCTCCGGATCGTGGGAGCCACTGCAAGGGAGAACTGCTGGTGATACAAAGGAAGTAACTCTACCTTGCAATGATTGAAACTGAACACATGAAAAGAGGTGCAGCAGCAGCTTTGGGTTCACTGCAAAGACAGGAACAAGTTTCTTACCATTCTGGATGACGGTAATTGCCAAGGTGCAGCAGAGAAGGAGAAAGAAAGTTTGGCTGAAATGTACTGCAAAGGTCAGCTCTGCAAGTTACTGCAAAGGGTATCACAGAGCTAAAACAGCGGGAGTTCAGCATACGGAATTCAGCAAGCTAAAGCTGTGGGGATATCCTTCCTTCCTGATTACACACTAAGGAGAAAAAAGGACTTCAGCTGGACCAGGTAAGGCCAGTCATTGGGGGCACAGTGTAAAGCAGGGCCCATGTGACTGGGCTGGAAACAGAATAGAAAAGGGGGAAAAGGTTCCTTCCAGTCACCCAAGTGTGAGAGTAGAACAGCTTCTCATCAGACCAGAGTGAGAAAATAGAAATGTTTAAAATGGAGCTCAGGGCTATGGTAGCATAGGACAAGTATCAAGTGTAAGGCCTCTCAAGGCCTGTCCTCCACAGGTACAGAGAAGCTGCCACAGCTCTCAAGTAACCTATCGAGCCAGCTGTGAAAGCTTGTCCCCAAGTGCCAGTCAAATGCTTCAAAGAATTGCTCTGGGTTTATTCAAGAGCATTTGTCAGTCCTGGATATGGGTGCTCACTCTGGATGTATCCTGACTGTGTGTCAGGTTGATGGCTGGATGCAGCCTCAGACGGATGGAGAGCGAGCCATGGCAAGTGCCCAGCAGGTCCCTTAGCCTAGGGGCCAGCTGTGGGCTCAGCAGTGGGACATGAGGCCAAGCACATGGCCCCACAGTTTGGGCATGGCCTGAGTGCACAACACATGGCTGGAAAGCGACCACAAATGCTCAGCTCCTGCCGCCTGAACTCCTGCAGAAACGCCGTGCAAAGCCCAAGGTGCCCGAGGCCGCCCCGCGAGGTTACCGTGCACTGCCAGCAGGAACTCCCTGGTGGTCTCCCCTGCCACGTTCCTGGCCACACAGGTGTACGTGGCACTGTCACCCGGCTCGGCGTTGTTGATCTGCAGGTACCTCCCACTGGACAGGATCCGCAGCCGGGGGCCTCCCTGCGGGCACACACAGACACAGGCAGGGCTTTAGAGCTTCACTGCTGGCCCCTCCTGAGCACAGAACATCCTGCCTCTGCACAGCACTAACAGCCAGGAGAGAAGGGCACTGATAAACCAGGGACTGAACTCACTGCTGCCTTCACTTCCCTGAAGAGAAGAGGGTGAAGAAAGCTTTTAAAACTTCGCATTGCTTACTGGTTCTCCATGAAACCCCTACTGAGGCTTGTGCCTGAAGGAGGCAGCTGTTGCAGAGCCAAAGGGCTTTGGAATTTTTATGGAAAAGGGGCACCTAATAGCACATGATTAATTTCATTTATCTTGTTATCTATGGACACTACAGGCAGAAGGAATCAAAGTTTCTCTACACTGTTCTTCCAAGCATCACAGTCTGACTCAGCTGGGAGGCAGCACAGCCTTAGCCAGCTCAGTTTACCAGCCAGCAGTTCTGGGCACAGGCTGCCCCTCTTCCCAGCCCTGCAGTTACTCCACAGCCCCTGCCAGGAGCCAGTTCTGTGAGAGCTTTACCATTCCCAGCCTGGGTTGTGTCTGCATCAATCACTGACAGCAACATCAGCTACAAGTGATCAGAGACCTGACTGGATAAAAACCAGCAGGAAAAAGAGTACAAACTTAGCTTTTCCAGTATGTGTTACCCACCCTCTGGATAGAACTGAAAGCTGACATTCCCATCTACTCTTCTGGTTAGAGGGTCTGAGAAGGGCACCCTAGAGAGATGAAACTCCTCTGGTTCTGCACTAGCACCCTGCTACTCTGCTCTCACACCAGGCATCAGCTCCAGGGCTGCAGCGCAGGGCTGGAGCTCTCAGGTGACACAGTTCACCACCAGGGTGGGTTATTGACAGATTTTGGGCATGCACAAGCATTTCCTGTTGAGAACACAACTTGTGTGATGGTTTCTAAACACAGAAACCTAGAGATAACAGAAGACAGGGGATGAAGCTATAACTTAATCCTTAAGCTCTACTCAAAATAAGCCAGAAAACTCATGTTGGAAAAAAAACAGAAACCCAGCAAGTCTTTTAGTGTTTGAAAAAATCCAGGTTAGGCCAGGAGAGTCCTATTCTTTTCTTAACTTTCAATGTGCATTTCCAAAATCCCTCAAGAGTGCCACAACTTCAAAGCTGCTGGAGGCCAGATCTTTCCATAGTTCTGCTGCCAGAGAGGTGGTGCTGCACAATTCCATCACTCAGCACACAGAGATGGACTAGGGCAGGCCTCACCTCAAAATCTGCCCAGTGGAAGACAACAAAAGCAGGAGGAATGACAACCCCCACAACAAGGCTGCATCACAAAACCACAGCAGGCTGAGAACCTGCCCTTCTCCAGCCCTCTCTTGTCACTGTGACACCTCCACTTTTCCAGGCAAGGAGGATGATTTGCCAAGGAGCTCCTCACCTCTCTTCCCACACCCAAGGACACCCATTTCCAGCTGCTCAGGATTAGTCAGCTGTCACATTTCTTTGGGGTTGAGAAAGCAACTGGGCACTAGGGAAGACACTGGTTTCTCCTGATATCTAGAATATGAGCTCATGGGTGAGGAGGCCCTGGCACAGGGTGCCCAGAGAAGCTGTGGCTGCCCCTGGATCCCTGGAAGTGTCCAAGGCCAGGCTGGATGGGGCTTGGAGCACTCTGGGCTAGTGGAAGGTGCCCCTGCCCATGGCAGAGGGTGGCACTGGATGGGCTTTGAAGTCCCAAGAAGCTTCAGCCCTCACATTTGGACATGAGTTCATGAGGCAGAAGGAGAACTAACAGTGCAAAGATAATTCCCAGGTTACCAGCTGAGCACCTCTGCCTGTCACAGTGTTCCTCCACTTTTGTTTTCTGGTGAATATTTTTAACAGTAGCTGCTTTTCATGGTTTATGTTCCCTAAGCACTGCTTTTCAAACATAAGCTTTCCAATGAAAGCTAAGGCAAAAATGCATTAATATATTTTATTTCCATGCCTTGTTCAACCTTGTTTTCATTAAAAACCCCACCACTCAATTAGAGAATTAGCTGCCCAGAAGTAGAATGGTCCTGTTAAATTTGTTTCCAGCTGGTTCCTGGGTTATATTAAGATCATGGTCCCTAGCAGCACTTTGTAAGACACATTCACCTACCATATCCTTCTTCCAGTAATATTTAATTCTTGTAAATCTACCACAGAGAAAGCATCTGAGGAATGACACGTCAGAGGAAAGCAAACAAGCAAATCCTTGGGTGAAGATTTAGTGATGGATCACAGCTAAGGGAGACAATGCATAATCTGTATTTGTTTCTTCTTTATTAATGAACAAAAGTTGAGAGAAAATGTTCAATTAAGCTCAATTAATAACTGAATTTTAATGCTTAGTTGAAAACGACCTGTTTTGTGAGTGGTCCCAAGGATGGGAAAGAAAAAAATTCTTTCTGTATAAACCATCCTCATCTTGCTAATTGTCTCTCAACCAGCAAAAACTCTCTGCCTTGCCATGGCACTATGGAATTCTGAGTGGGAATGATGCACTTGGTACAAAACGTGGTGATTTTTTAGCTGATTAGCAACCCATTTCCTTTTAAAGAACTTCAGTTCCTTTCTAAATGCTGCTAGAGTAGGAGGATGCATAATATAGCCAAAGGAAACAGAGAGTGCAGTCTTGTCTCAGCTACCTTTCCTGGGAAGCCATTCAGGAGTTTACCGAAGGCTTCTAGCATTGCTCAGAGGATCCAGGAGGAGCAAGGGATCCCCCTAAAGGAAAAAAGAACAAGTAACAGCGGGATGGCCACTTCACATGCCCGCTGGCTCTGGGGGCTCAGGTGGGGCTGACTGCAGAGGCACTGGGGCTACCCAGCTGCTCTGAGCTCTGGGCACAGAACTGGGGCTGAGGGGCGAGTGAGCGAAGCGAGAGACCTCGAGCACTGCTGTGACACCTGCAGCGAGCAGAAGGCCAGCACAAAGGCTGGAAGCTCAGTACCTCCAGCAGCTCTCCATCCTTCAGCCAGGAGATGGTGGGAGGAGGCACAGCATCTGACCTGCACTCCAGAATAACCTGGCTGTTCTGCAGCACTGTCAGCTCCTGGGGCCCGCTGGTACCAGCAATGTTGGGGGGCACTGGGGCAAAAAACAGAACAAAGTCAACACCACACATATGAGCCATCAAGAAAACTACTTATTGAAAATTTCCAATTCATCTCAAGTTTAAAATAAATGCAAAGCTGTGGTATCCTTAATTAGTTCTTCCTCTCAATACCTGTGTTAAATGTATCAGCATATTTCGCATCTCTATAGAGTGAGCACAACAAACTTGATCCAGCCAAATACTGACATCTGTGTGCTTCCTGGATGTTCAAAATAATACTTGGAATTGTAACAGAAATCAGGTGGAACTTCCCTTCTTATTGTGTATCACATTCAGAATAACCATCCTTAGTGAGAAACATTAATTATGATCATATGGTGCAATATAACAATATTTCATCTTTAGGAATATGTGTTTGTTAAATGAGATGTTGACATGTACCTTGGCAGTTTACAGTTCGAGGAAATTTTTTTTTCCGAAATTAAACTTACCATGCACTCGTACTAAATATTCCTTGTCATCATCTCCTGCTGGGCTAGATGCTAAACATGTGTATCTTCCTGTGTCCTCCACCTGGAAACACAGGAACAATTTCAGCAGAAGCTCCAGATTATGGGAAAAATTCAGCAAAACCAAGAAATACAAACACAGTAACAACATACAACAGGCAGCACTTGAACACAAGCACAGGAGACACAAAATGCCTGGAAAGAAAAGTAATGAAGTTGTTGAATACTTCTTTATTTCACTGTGATGGGGTTATTCAGACATGGCTCAGGAGTTGTAGGACTCCATAAAATCTCTCTGTATTATGTGTGTCCAGCACTAAAGATGGAACTGGCTATAGGGATCCATCTAAGGAAGGCTCACATTTGGGTACTGAGGAAATCCTTTTGTGCACACAGTCATTAACATCTTTATGGTTTCTCCTTCCTATAAACTCCTCATTGTACAGCCCAGAAGTGCATGTTTTACAAACAAAACAAGCAGCAATCAATCCCAAAGCCCTATCCCACCTCTGAGGAGCTTCACCTGGGCAACCACAGCTGGATCCAGCCTTAGTTTATTGATGCAGGTTTTTACAGGTTGTTTGACCTGGACCCTTCTCTAACCACAAATGCAGTGGGTGAATTTTAGGGGTTTTTAGGACACCTCTGATGATGGTCCTAAGGCAGGAACCATTTTTGGGATTGCAGAACTGAGCCTGTTTTGAAACAAACACTCTACCTGAGCACTGGTTATTTGGAGGGCATCTCTTAGCATGTGAATATTGTCAGTCTGCAGCAGTGGGCGCCCATCCTTCATCCATGAGATTTTGGGCACTGGGATGCCAGAGGAAATGCAGAGAAGCTCGAGTGGGTTGTTAACAATGACAGAGAACTCTTCTGGTTCATCTGAACCATTGATATGAGGTGGCTCTGTGGAAGGGAAACCATTCCAGTTCTTTATGGACTCAAAACACCTGTAAAAACTGACTGAAAACATGATCTTGTGGGTAGAGTCTATAGAATTAGTCTACAACTCACTGAGGAACTCAGGTAATTTCTATCTGAGTTTGTCTATTAATTTGTATATTTTATTATTTAGAATTATTAGTTAGAAAATGTTTTAAAAACCACAGATAAAATTTCAGCAAATATATTTATCAGCCTTTTAACTGTTGTGCCTTCACCTGTGCATCTCCCTGTCAAGCTGAATTTCTGCTACGCAAAGTTACTAATTTATAGCATATAATTATTTAATTATAGCACATTTCAGTACTTGGAAAATACATAGTGTATTGCACATTCATACTTCTTTAGGTATCTTTCATTTCCTTACTCCTCTCATTTAGCATTATCAAAATGACCAGGCTGGATGGGGCTTGGAGCAACCTGGGCTAGTGGAAGGTGTCCCTGCCCATGGCATGGGGTGAAACTGGATGGGCTTTAAGGTCCCTCCCAACCCAAAGCACTTTGGGATTCTGTGAGCCTATGGAAATATTCCTTATCCCTGGAGGTGTTTAAAGTGTCATGCTGATAGGTGAACACTCACCCAGCACCTTCAGGATGAAGTGCTTGCTGCTCTGCCCAGCGGCGTTGGAGGCCACGCAGGTGTACCTGCCCGTGTCTGCAGGCTCTGCCCTCAGCACCTGCAGCACCATCCCGTGCCTGCTGGAGCTCAGGCGGGTCCCCAGGGGCAGGGTGACACCATCCTTGAGCCACGACACCATGGGGACAGGGGAGCCATCGCTCACGCAGCCCAGGGCGGCCGCGCCACCCCGCAGCACCAGCACCTCCTCCGTGCTCCCTGCATTGTCCAGGCTGGGTGGCACTGCGGGGACAGAGCTCAGTCACACACGGCACAGGGACATGGGGACACAGCTCACTCACACACGGGACAGGGACACGGGAACAGAGCTCAATCACGCATGGGACAGGGACATGGGGACAGAGCTCAGTCACACACGGCACAGGGACACGGGAACAGAGCTC
>VXAX01005181.1:98861-229522 GCA_013399835.1 Leptocoma aspasia | reverse complement strand
ACAGGGACATGGGGACACAGCTCAGTCACACACGGCACAGGGACATGGGGACACAGCTCACTCACACACGGGACAGGGACATGGGGACACAGCTCACTCACGCATGGGACAGGGACATGGGGACACAGCTCAGTCACACACAGGACAGGGACATGGGGACACAGCTCAGTCACGCACGGGACAGGAACACGGGAACAGAGCTCTGTCACACACAAGAGAAAGGAACTGCAGGGACAGAGCTCAGTCACACATGGGACAGGAGCATGGGGACAGAAGCTCAGTCACACACGAGACAGGGACACGGGGACAGAGCTCAGTCACACACACAGGGACATGGGGACAGAGCTCTGTCACACACAGCACAGGGTATTCCAGGCACAGAACAGCTGGAACAGCTGCCCTTCTGCACTTCCACACTTACATTCCTGTGCTAAAATTTGTTTACAAATTAAATATTATTCTTCCTAAAAAAATTTCTAACACATTATGGGAGTTGGAACTAGATGAGCTTTAAGGTCCTTTCCAACCCAAACCACTCTGTGATTTTATGGTTACGGGTGACAATTCAAGTAAGGACTTTTCTAGGGTTAAACTACTTCCTATTTAAAAAAAACCCCAACACTTTGAAAAGTTAGTATTTGCCCAGTGATAATCTCTAAGATATACTTGTGGCTGCAATAAGGTGTTGATAAGAAAGAAAACTAAAGAGTAAGTTTAAGAAATGAAGAAATAAGATTCTTTACATAAAACATTTCAGAGACACTCACCCAAAACTCGCAGGTTGTAATGTTTGTTGTGCACTCCAGCCCTGTTAGATGCTACACAAGTGTACACTCCAGTATCAGATATCTGCACTCGGGCAAGTCTAAGGGAAAAGCAATGAAAGCAAGCTGTAAGTGGAGTACATGGAACACATTACCTTTATTATGGCATGGTTTGGATCAAATTTTACTCTTGCTTCCAAAAATACGGCAAAATTATGCTGATACCACAAAAAAGAACAGAAAGTCAGTTAGTTAAAAGAAAATAAAACCAACCTGAGGATCTGCCCAGCTGAGAGGAGCTTGATCTGGGAGGAGACAGACAGAGGAAGGCCATTCTTCAGCCAGTGGAGCTGTGGTGGGGGGGTCCCAGCAGCAGCACATTCAATATTTAGGGAGGTGTCCAAAAGGGCAGTGAGCTCCTCTGCTTCATCTTTACTATTGGCTATCGTTGGAGGAACTGCATTTTGTAGATGATGGAAAGGAATGTATTGAAACAGGCTCTTGAAACAATTCCACTCTGCAGGAAATCCTGCCCCTAATTCCCCACTGGCAATTCAGTAAGAGGATCCCATTTTTTGTAGAGTAAATCCTCAGACAATAATATTGAGCACTAAAAATCATCCATTTATATATTTCAAAACAGAGGCACTGTACAATGACAGTGAAATCTCTTTGATTTGCCAGCCTGCACCAAGCAAGACAGAGCTTAGGGCCTGAAGTTCCTGGGGAGAGAAAGTGCAGGAAGGGATGGGCTGAACTCAGGGCCAGAAGGGACCACTCAAATTCATGGTCTTCAATAAATCTTAAGTACAGTGAAATCACAGATGAGGAAAGTTAGTTTATTGATGTCTGGATGCATCTGCTGACTTCAATCTTAAATGGAGAAATGCAAAATGTCTACGTAAGTATTCTGGATGATGACACAAACTGCTGCTCTGGGGCTCTTTGGGGTTACAGGTTAGTTTGAAAGCCATGGCCTTGGGGGTTCACTACATAAAGAAGCCCAGCCAGATGCAGCTCCAGGCACTGGCTCAGTTAGGATCCCATCACTCACCATGATAGTGGCATCAATAAAACCTTTAAGTCGGTTATTGCTTGAACTTCAACCAACACAAACTGAGCACAAACCCCCTGCTGTTGTGCAGAGCCATTCTGTCCCAAAAAGGTGAGCTGTGTCATTCAAGACTGTTTGTTATGATACCAAAGGTCATCTGTTATTGCTCTGTTCATGCCTGTGGTTCCCACTGACTCTGAGTCTGTGCAAGTGGGACAGACACCTGCCCTGCAGTGAAACCCTGCCTGGGCAGAACTCTCCCCTCCACTGTACTTAATGACCAATTTTCCACAACTTAAATATCTACCTCTCTGTGCAATTTCCGCCAACACTCCCTCATTTTTAAACTCTTGGGAGCTTTAACTGTCAGTTCCCCTCATACCACTCTGCTCTTAGCTGATGTGCATTGACTGGATTTAGGGAAGATAACACAACAAAACAGCAGTGTCACAGGAAATCAGCCCCAATATAATCTTCCCCACAAGAAGTGAAAAATCACCACAAGCAGAATCCCTCTGTTATGAAATCCACCAAAGAATTAATTCCTGTTTATCCCAAAACGCATTTACCAGCAATTTCAACCCTTTTGTCATTGACAGAGCATCCTGTGTAATATCTACAGCACACAGGCAATTGGAAACATGTGCATGCAGGATTCCAGTGCAGACAGGCATTCCTCTCTGGGCTCTCCCTTGGGAGCACTCCCAAGGATGGGATTATGGAGCAGACTTGGGTTTCACATCTGGCAGAACTCACCATATACATTCAGGTTGAAAATCCTGTCCTCCTCTCCTGCAGGGTTAGTAGCCACACAAGTGTATTTTCCTGTGTCTGAGGTGAGAGCTGTGGAGATGTTTAATGTGCTGCCATCTGGATTCACTCTACAAGGACCATCACAAAGCACAGTGAGTTTGTTTAGTGTTCTTCTGACCTAGCAAATAAACAGTCTGGTCTGAACATTTCAGTAACTACCTCTGTCCTCCTGGGAGCTCAATGAGAGAAGCACTGTGTTTTGCAAAATATTTTTGTTAGAGATAGGCTAAGAATTTTTTCCTAGAGATGTCCTGTTTAACTTGGTTTTAAGATTCAACTCCAGCCAGGCTTTTGAAGGACCCATAATGAAAAGCATTAAGTAAAATAGTTCCATGCCTCAGATCTTTCCCCTCCAAAGGAATTAAATTACCTTAAAAAACTTTCATGAAGTTGATGAACTTTTATGGAATTTATTAACTGAGAAAGACATAAATATCATATACTTATCTCTGTTAAGAAAATGAAATTTTAAAAAATCCAAGGACTAAGAAATTATACTTGATTTATAGATGCTAAGGAGGGAGATGATGTTTTTAACCTGGCTAAGCTCCAGTTCAGGCTCTCCTCACATTTCCTTCCTAGGGCCCTTAAAAGTATAGAAGAGAATGCAGTGTCTGCTTATTTTTCTTGCCTTATCCTTTGCAAATCATCGCTGACAACTGTTTTTCCATCCTTCAGCCACTGCACATCCGGGGTGGGCACTCCAGTGGCATTGCAGAGCAGCTGGACACTCTCTCCCAGGAGGACACTGACCTCGCTCGGCATCTCAGAGCCAACAACACTGGGAGGAACTGGAAATGCACCATGGAGGGATGAGATTAAGCAGCAAGAAACATAACCTGAACTAGAAACAGCCACACTGCAGTAGCTCATGAGCACCAGCACTTAGTGCAGCACCTGAGGCAGGTTCTCAGCAGCTGTGGCTGCCCCTGGACCCCTGGAAGTGCCCAAGGCCAGGTTGGAAAGGGCTTGGATAGTGGAAGGTGTCTCTGCCCATGGCAAGCGGTGGCACTGGATGGGCTTTAAGGTTCTTTCCAACCCAAATCACTCTGGGATTCTGTGACCAACATTATCATAGCCCTGTGAACAGCCACATTAATTCCATCCTAATCAAAGCCATTTCCAGCCTGCATTCCCAAGGAACAAGGACAACAGTCTTACTAACCATGAAGTCAAGACTGTCAGTCCCACTAGCAAGTTCTGAGCATTTCAAGCAATTTCAGACACATTTGCTCAAACAACCACCTTGACATTCCATTCCCAAACTTGGGAAAAACTGTCAAGCAGGGGTACACCAGTGGGGATGAATCATTAGGAATAGAGGAAAACACAACAGTCACAGACTAAGGGTGATTCACAGCGAGGCAGGAGACAATTCCATAACAAATAAGGGTTTGTCATTTGAGGTGGGGGTGGGGGAAGAATTCCTAAGGAAATTCTGGCAGTAGGTCTTTGCTAACTCCTCCCATGGCACAACAGGTAATCCTGCTCCTGAATCCATCTCCATGTGCTGCTCCACAGCCAAGGCAGCTCCAGTGCTCAGCAGGAAGAAGGATGTGACCAGCAGCAGACACATAAAATCTGCACAACTCTGTTCAAGTTCCACAGTCAGGGCTTAAGGGTATTCTTTTCCATGCAAATTCTGGACCAGAAGTATTGAATTCTCCAACCACTCTCCCCTCTGGTTACGAAAGTAACAGTCCAAATTCTCCACTTTTCTATGTGGTTATGTGACCTCAGTGTCCCCAGCACAGACAGTGTCACATTCACCCAATGTTCAACCAGTTCTGTTCCCTGCATCCTCCCCCATTCCTTACCTTGGATGGAAAGCACATAGGTTTTCTGAGCTTTCCCCTCTGGATTGGAGGCAATACATGTGTAGGTGCCACTGTCCAGGAGCTGAGAGCGAGCAATCTGAAGCTTGCTTCCACCAGATAAAATATGAACTTCGAGAGAATCCAAGTTTTCTGAAATACATAAACAAGTCATCATTCCAAACCAGGCTACAGGGAACAAACATCTCTTTTGGGAGAAATTGTTCCATCAAAGTTTCAAAACAAAGATTCCAATCAGTCCTCATAAGAGCCTGTCTAGAGACAGGTGAAGAAGAAACACAAACCAGAAAGCAAAGATTGCAAAGTGGTGCCTCAAAGAGGGGAAGAAGAGGAGTGAAAAGCATGAGACAATGTTACCTATTGGTTTTCCATTCTTAAGCCACACTAATGTGGGTGGAGGAATTCCAGTAGCATCACACACAAAGGTGACAGGATTACTGATGGATTCACTGATCAGCTCTTGCTCAGGGCCTTCAATACTTGGAGGAACTGTGAATTGAATGGAAGCAGTAAGAACATTATGTAAACTCATTTTGAAGTGCCTAATCTGCTAAGTCTATGTTATTGTAATAACTATTGTAGATGATGTAGAAAGTGCTTACCATAAACATTGAGATGGAAATTTTTATCATCTTGTCCCGCAATATTTATGGCTTTGCACACATACTGTCCTGTGTCAGACACCTGAAATAAAAACAAGCTTTAAAAGAAATTGTGACGGATTCTTATTTTAATACTACAGTTTAGAGACACTATCAGATCCTCAGCCTGTGCCTCTGCCAACACAAAGTGCTTCTCACAGGATGAAAAGCCTCAAGGAAACACATCTCCCATGTACAGCAAGTAAAATACACCACTAAAGACTGAAAGAATTGCTTGGCAGTGGCAGAGCAGTGGCAGATGCAGCCTCCCCCCAGCCTGGCCCACCTCTGCAGCCTTAATCCGCAGGGTCTGCCCATCTGCCAGGACCTCCAGGGCAGCAGAGTCAGGAATGACACGGCTGTTCTTGTACCAGGTGATGACTGGGGCTGGGATGGCGTTGGACTCACAGTCCAGGGTCACCGGGGTGCCCACTCGCACGTTCAGCGCTGTCACCGACGCTCCCGCCTGGGCCTTGATGCTCGGGGGCACTGGGGAGGGAGCCCAGACTCAGTTCTGCACTTTGTTCAAACAACCCCATAAAGCAGATAAACCTCCCCACACATCCCAAGCGATAGATACTATTTCAGAAAATGGTAAAACACAAACCAAGGACAGTTAGGAAGCTCTTCTTCTGACTTTGCCCAGCTTGGTTCCTGGCAGTACAAGTGTATTCTCCACCATCTGACAGCTTGGCTCGGGGGATCTGCAGCGTCCGAGCACCTGGAGCGAGGAGAGAAGGCTGGAGATTTGCTCTGTGGTGACTGGGTCAGTCCCAAAGGCTGGTTTAGAACTGCAGGTGCAACAGGCTGAGCACAGGCACTGTGCCCCACAAAGAGTGGCCGTGGGCCCTGTCACGACAAACCAGACAGAAGCTGAGCCCAAAGGCTGCAGAATAGCTGAGATTCCTCACCAGGCACAATAAAAGTGTGGGAATTTGAACTGATAGGCTTTCCATTCTTGAGCCAGCTGAGATCAGGAGGTGGAAAGCCCGTGACCTCACAAGTCAGAGAGATGAAATTATTCACCACGACGGTCAGATTCTCAGGGTTAGTCCCAACAACACTTGGAGGAACTGTGGAGAGAAAAATACATTAATAGCATCTATCACTCCATCAGCAAAGGATTTCCCACAAGATCATGATTTACTACAATAAAGCTGAATTGCTGCATTTTGCCAAAGGGCCAGGTTGCAAAAATCTTTCACATCCTATGAACGGATCCACTGCTTTTTGGATGCATCTGGAAATATGACTGAAACTAATCTAATGGTCACCCCTGTTCCTGTACTTCACAACAATGTCAATTATTTCATTTGCAGTCCTTCTGTGCTGGAGGCTTGGGAAGGCTAATGAACCTACATGAAATCCTGACGATGCACTGCCAATTTTCTAACACTGTTCATTGACATTTGCTGCATGAGGCAGGCGAGAGCAAATTCGCATTGTCAGGATATGTAAGATGACTATCACTTCTTCCTGATTCCTTGCTGCTCCAGTACATTTTCCACCTACAGAGACCCCAAACTTATTCCTCCTGACACAGTTCAGAGTTGTCCTGTCAACCAGACAAACCTGCTGCTTAGCAGTGAGCTATGCACTGGAAAATCCTGGCATGCAGCATTGCTCCAAGGGGTGCATTCCTTAAGCTTACAAGTCCCAGAATTGTTAAATCATAAATAGTTTGACATGTGACCTTTCTACAAGAACGATTTAGAATGAAAGAACTGTAAATCTCTTCATTTTATTAACCCCCAAGCTCTAGTTGCCATGTTTTTGCAGTGGGGATATATAAAACACTTAAGAGGAAAGCAAAAGCATGTTCTTGGCTTTATTGGGTGGAAAAATCATTCCAAAGAACACATGGAATCCTCCTCTTCAAAGACAGAAACGTTTAAGTATTTTGGCCCATCTCCCCCTGAAATGCTCCAGCTGTTTGCTGTCACTTGAGTGACACAAACCAGTCATTAAGGCAAGTTTATGGCTCCTCTGGGTGCTGCACAAACAAGAGCAGTCCATGTAAATGGGGAATTCAGTCCCTATCTTTCAGCTTGGAATAACTGAAGAATATTTCCTTGATAATGAGGATAAAATGGTTCACTAGAGCAAGTGGAGAATTCTGATCTGATGACATTTGACAGTTATTTATATTTATTTAGTTTTACAGTTCATTTTCCACAGATGTGATTACTGGCAGTAGGTAATTTAATGCACAGGGCCAAACCTCAGCTGTCTTTAATGAAATTTGCTTCAATTGTGTCAGTGGTTGATTTCAATTTCTGCAGCAAAAAACACCCACAAATATACCACAGGTAATCTGCATATGCAAATGTATCTGTATGTGCATAAAGGCACAGTCATGGGCTCAAATATAGCACTCAGCATGAAAATTACCTATTATTTCCCTAGTATTTTAAATCTGGGTGCTTATTTCCTATGTTTTAAAAGGTGTTATATTAGTTTTATTACTCACCTTGGAGATCAGAGGTGAATTTTTCAATTTAATAAAGAGCATCATCTTTAGTATTTTATTTGAATTTATGAGAGCAGTTCTATTAGAAACACATAAAAATGCTGGGAAATAGCCTTTTTTTTTTGACATTGACAAAACACAGATCCTGCTCCTTACTGATAATGCATTTTCCTTAGTGCTTCACCCTGTGTGGTCTTTCCCTGAACAGCTACACTCTAATTTTTCAAATTAAACTGCATTAAGAAAACTAGACCTAAGTTGGTAATACTGTTGAGTTAAAACTGAAACTTCATGCAAATATTTCTTTTAAGAAAACAGTATTTAGCCATAGTCACAAAAACCAAATATTTTTAAGACAGAAGTTTAAATTTAAACATAAATGTCAGAAAAAGTGATATATTTTGATTTAAAAGCAAAACTCACACATCAGGAAAACTGGACAGACTCCACTGTCTGTCCATAAAATAATTTCTCAGAGAACAACTCCAGGGCAAATTCTTCCCATGACAACACTATTTTTGGCTAAATGCATTACTGAGTACCAAAAAGTGCTATAAATCTTTGTCATGTAATAGGTAAATTTGCTGCATGTGTGACAGAGGAAAAAATGCAATTATTCTGTGTGCAATAAGCTGACTCCTCACATTCCTGGGATGCTGGTACTGTCTTTAGGTGGGAGAAAGGACAGCCCTTGTTTTCTATCAGATAAAGCAGAAAAAAATGTAGCTGCCAGTATTCCTTGTCAGGTTGAAACATGGAATGGTGCAGAAGAATTGGTGGGAATGATGCTTCTTTTCTCTTCAGGATGGAAAGCTGAAAGTGGGCAGAAATAGAAGGGGAAGTTTGGGTTTACTCTGAAATGTTAATTTGAGATGTCTTGATTTTCTGAAGTTATCAGGAGAGGGAAGGGAAGGTAGTGGGGACTGTTTTATTAAAAATGTCTTGATTCTATTTGTCTTTGACTTCTGATGCTTAAAGCCAACATTTATTTTAAGCCTATTGTAACTCCACAAGAAAACAAAAAATAGAGAACAGAAAGAAAACTCAAAGGGCACATTTCTAAAAACCAAGCTTTTACAAGCTGTGTATCTTTGTGTAATGCTTTCTATCATTAATTTATTTGAAAAAATGCGTTTTCTGAATGTATCAAAACAGGCTATAATCTGGAACATGTGTGAGGAGCTAAAGCCATGTGGTATCAAGAGCTGTATGTTGTCAAGGTACTTTAAACTGATATTTGAGTTCTGGTGTGTCAGAATCTCCACCACACCCAGTAGGACTCACATGAATGAAGCTGAGGGGGTCTGAGCACTCTGCTAAAAATAACACATCCAAGCTGAACCAGCATTTGACAGAAGACAGAAGTTATGGATGATGGTACTTACTGTGAACATTGAGGTTAAAATACTTCTTGGCACTTCCAGCTATGTTTTCCGCAATGCAGACATACCTGCCAGTGTCTGTTATTTGGGAATTCAAAATCTAAGGCAAAAAAAGACAAAATATGGCTTTGGAGCTAATATACAGACAACTCCCTGCCAAAGAAGCAAGTGGAGAGGATTAAGCCCAGCTCTCTGCTTCCATAGTTTTATTCAATCTCATTCATCAATGGGAAGGGAAGTTCTTCAGAATACACTATTTTCACTATTGTCTCAAAAAAAAAGTCAATAATATTTAAAGGCAAGTGATTTCAACTGATGTGGTTCATAGCATGATCCCACAAATGGCTGGATCTGAGGAATTCAATGGGAGTGAGAAGCAGCAGGTGAGGGACAGGAACAAAGGACAAAAACTCCTTATGTTTGCAGCACCTTGTAGGAGGAAAAAAATACTTCCTACTCAGCAAAACCAGACAGTTTTTTGTTGCCAAAACCCAGTTTTTCCAGTATGAAATAGGTTACTACCTGTAACCTCCTTCCATTGGACAGAAATGTGTGTTTGTCATCCTCTACCAGGAGCTGGCCATCCTTCTGCCAGGTGATCCTTGGGGACGGGCTCCCACTGGGAATGCAGTCCATGGCTGCCTCCTTGCTCACCAGCACGGTCACCTCCTCAGGCAGGTCCCCATCGGCCCCACTGATGGATGGGGGAGCTGCAGGGAGCAAAGGTGAGGAGAACACTCACTCAGCACCTCTCAGGTGGTTGTGAGATTAGACTGGGTTTGCAGGAGGAAGGAATGAAACCTCTGGTGAATCCAGTGAGAATAAAGCCATCCTGTGAGTAGTTCAGCTGGAAAAACCCAGCCTAACTCCAAGGACTGCAGCAGAACTACCCTTATTCACAGCACACAGAGGGAAGGTGAGGTGAAAACCCATCTTCCAATTATTCCACTGTGTTCTTTGCCATCAAAATAAAAGATGATTTCCAAGGCAGGACCCCTTTGTAACAATAAATCAGTATTTTCAGTGGTATAACACTGCCATAGAGGCAAAGAAGTGTTTCACAAGGCTAAAACGTTGAGTACATCAACAGACACAAAAGGTCATCCAAATGGTTGTGCAGGCATTCATTAATCTAAATCCTCAGTTCCCTTCAGGCTTTGGGAGTTCTGCAGGTAGTGTGGATAACGATGACCAAAATAAAGAAAGAGAGATAAGTCTTGGTCACAATCCTCCATGGCAAGCTGAAGAGAAAACAAGAGATACCAGGATAAAATCTGGATTTTTACCTGTGCTTTTCTTTCTGGTGAATGGTGAGAGCTGTAACACAACTGAGTTCCTATAACAATACCTACACACATGGAACTAGGAACATCAACACTCTGTTCACACAACCCCGTACAGCTCTAGCACCCTAAACACACTAACGTCATAGCTTACAAATAAACATTAAAACCACTAGGCACTCCTGGACTATAATGGTTGGTTATTTTGCACAGAAGCCTTTTCTGGCACTCAGAGGAGAAGGGAAGCTCACAGAGCACTCGGACGTCGTAGTGGATGGAGTCCTGCCCTGCCTCGTTGACCGCCACACACGCGTATCTGCCGGCGTCCCCCGCCCGGGCCCGCGCGATCTGCAGCACCCGGCCTCCTGCAAACAAAAGGCCAAGGCAGCATCAAGCACTCTCCATCATCCCCACACCACATCCCACCAGAGACCTGAGCAGGCAAATTTATGAATGGTCAGCATTTGGTCTGAATTATAAGTAGCTAAAGGTTTTTTATTTCCTGGCTACTTTTTCTACAGGCGGATAGTTGGAGTGCAGCCATGCTCATACTGGAATGTTAGAAAAGAGCAATTAATTCCACATAAAGGAAGAACATGCTGCAGCAATATGCAGCCAGGCATTACTCTTCCATCAAAAATAGAAATATTTCTCAGTAAGATGGCACAGAACTAATAGGCAAAAGGAAATACAAGCACAGAATATTCCATTCCAAACTGAAAAGATTCAATTTTGAGGCTTAGAGGTACTTTTCACTCTATTTTTCTAAAAGCGTAGCCATAGAAATACCTTCAGAAGGAGGGGAAATCTCAGAAATACACTTTGGGAATATTTGCCATTGCCCTTTTAAGAGGTGAACAAGATGGACAAGCAGGTGTTCCCCTTTTACCACTGCTCTTCTTTAAATACTCCATCCCAAACCATCTCTGCTGCATAGCAGCACTCATTACTGTAGGCAGCTCTTTCCCTTTCCCATGAGCTTAAGTAGGGGATCAGGGCCATTTTTCTGCTGCAAACATGCTTTCCATGCCTCATCCCTTGGTTAAGAGGCTTTTCTACTCCAATTATTTTTTTGTCAAAGCAAATTTAATAAGGAAATAAATCAGGAACACATCAGAGAGAAGGTATCATTGCTGTATTTCATTTTGCAACACATCGAAGTGTCCAAGGTCAGGTTGGATGGGGCTTGGAGCAACTTGGGATAGTGGAAGGTGTCCCTGCCCATGGCAGAGGGTGGAATGAGATGGGCCTTAAGATTCCTTCAAACCAAACTGTTCTGCAATTCAATGATTTACTGTGAGAGTTCAATGGCGATATTCACACCATTTTAGGGACTACTTCTTAAATTAAAGAAAACAACTTAAGGCCAAGGACTGGAGAGAAACATTTCCAGTTAATGAAGTCTGAAAAGAACATTAAAGAAGCATTCTGAAGGGGAGTAATGTGTCATCACTACATAAATACCAGCACTAAGGCCATTTCTTAATCATAGAAAGGTTTGGGTTGGAAGGGACCTTAGAGACAATCCAATGTAACCCCCTGCCATGGGCAGGGACACCTTCCACTATCCCAGCTTGCTCCAACCCGTGTCCAGCCCAGCCTCGGACACTTCCAGGGATCCAGGGGCAGCCACAGCTTCTCTGGGCACCCCGTGCCAGGGTCTCTCCACGCTCATAGCCAAGAATTGCTCCCCAATGTCCAATCTAAACCCACTCTCTTCTGAGTCCATACCCCCTTGTCCTGTCCCTCCATCCCTTGTAAACAGTCTCTCTCCATCTTTCTTGTCAGCCCCTCCAGGCACTGGAGGCCACAAGGAGGTCAACCTGAAGCTACTTTTCTCCAGGCTGAACAATCCCAACTCTCCCAGCCTTTCCTCACAGTAGAGGGGCTCCATCCCCCTGATCACCTCGGTGCAGGGCCAGAGAGTGCCAGCTGAACACCCACCTGGCAGGATGAGCACTCTGTCACTGGAGCTCAGGGGATGCCCATCCTTAAACCATGTCAGCACAGGGGGAGGAACAGCGTTGGTCTCACAGTACAGTGAGAGGGGGTTGTTGATAATCACATCTTTACTTTCTCCACCTCTTTCTGCATCCACCATGTTCCCAGCTTCCCATTCCCTGTAAGGCTTTTGGAAGCTAGGAGGAACTACAACAAAGAAGAGGAACAATGTTAGCATTCTGCAGCAGAAATAGCTGATTTTAAAGTAAAGAAATAAGATGGTATTGTAATGTTCAATAGCAGCAATAAAAATTAAGTGTATTAAATAAACTCCTTCCCGCACATTAAGTTACCCAGGAAAATTCTAGTTCTTCTAGAATGAACAATTGAGCAATTTACTGACTATTTTTTGAAGAGCCATAAATAACAGTGAAGGATGACCTGGTAACAAACACAGAGGGTATTCATCAACAAAAATACTTAAACAATGAGGTATCTGGTTTCACTCAAGCTCTCATTTTGTCTAAATTTTCAGAAATTACTCATGATTGTTTCCTCGTATTTACACACAGTAGGCCAATAGGATGCTTATGTCTGGGGCCTCTAAATACTACTTGAAACAGAAAAATAAAGTATGTCTTAGTTCAAAACAAATTAAAAATTGTCATGGCATTTAGAGGAAGATCAGAGATACCATGCCATTGCACTGATTTCAGAAACACAACATATAAAAAATAATCAAATACGACATGTCAGCAACGAGCAAAATATCCTTGAAATCAAAGCCACACAAAACACAAAAGCATTTGGTTTCACCACACAAGGGTAAAGGATCTAAAATTATTAATTCCAGCATCCCAGAACACTAGAAAAGCAGGCTACCAGGAGAGTATTATTACCCTTTTACCTTGTATATTTACATCAAATTCCAGCTCATCCTCCCCAGCAATGTTGGAAGCCAGACAAGTGTAGCGCCCCGTGTCCAACACCTGGGCCTCCTTGATGTGCAGGGTGTGGCCACTGCCCTGGATCAAGACATGCTCATCTGCCTGCAGTGGCTGCAATGTCAATTCAAATGAAAATTAATACTCAGCAAAGAACACACCAGAAATAGCCAGGTTTGTGGCAGGGATATGAGTAAACCCAATCAAGCTCCCAGTTCCTAGAGACAATTTTCTTTTCACGGTTGTCAGAAACTCTGCATCTTCATCCTTCTGATCGTGGTAGCTGGTCTCCTCAAGGATGTGATTTTCCATCACTCCTAGCCCCAGGATGCTGCTGAGAGGACCAATGCCATCCCCATCAGGCCAGGGCTCTTGTGACATTGGATCCAATCAGGCTGATCCAATCCCTGAACTCACTGGCCAAGTTTCCAATACCTGGAAAATGCCCAGCTTCCTGTGAGGTGAGCAGATGGATCTAACCCATCTACAGATCTGCTGCCATCAAGGACACAGTTTGAACGTAGAATGGACAAAGCAGCAGCATAGAGAGATATAGGATTAGATATTCCTGTGCCCAGATGTGGCTCACACGTGACACCAGAGGCTGGAGTGACACAGCCTGTGTGTCCAGAATACATTAGATGTGCTCACCTACATCAGCAGCCTGGTCTAGTGGGAGGTGTCCCTGCCCATGGTAGGGGTGGGCTTTGAGGTCCCTTCCAACCCAAACCATGCCATGAGCCCATGCTTCCATGATTAGGGAGTCAGCACTGAACTCCTGGCCTGGAAGGGACAATTCATTCAGTCCATGTACAGGAGTGAGAGCCTTTCACCCAGGACAACCTAAGGAGTAGCAGCTGCTGTGCCAGTGGCAGTCAGGTGTGCATAGTCACTGCCTTTGGGGACCTCTTAACTCCCCAAATTGAGTTTTCCTTTGGCAATACAGTCAGGACTCCAGGGGATCCCAGAACAGCAAGGCACACTTGAAACAGCCAGAGGGTGATCATCCAGGTTATTCCCACATGCTCGTTAAATCCAGGAAGAGCTGTTCCATGATGAGTGCCCTACCAAGAACAGCTCAAGCAAGAGATTATACTCTCCTTTCTTACAGAACAGCAGCACAGTTCCTTTTTTATTCATCCCCTGTGCTGTATTTCAGTGTGTCCCTGTGGCCCTGCCCTTCCCAAGCTCTCCAGACGGATTCATGGAGCGCTGTGTGTGGCAGGACTTGTGCCTCTCCCCCCACAAGCAGCCAGATGCTCTTGTGGCTTTGTGAGCTCTGCCAGGACCAAGGGGGAGGCTCTGCAACTTCTGCAAGGGCAGCACTTGAGAGAACCATCTGTAACAGGGCCTTTGGGGGCTTTACACAACAGCCAAGGGCCCTGTGGTCACACCACGGGATGCTCCTGCCAAGCAAGGCACTCCCTCTCCCAGCACAGGCCAGTGCCAGGCCTGGAAACTCCAGCCCTGGTGCCTCAGGCACATCCACCTAAAGCCAGGATGTCGATTTGCAGAGGTCTGTGTGCCAGCAAATACCCCAAACTGCTGGGCAGTGGTTCTGCCAGCAGCAGGGAGTGAGGGTGACTCCTGCTGCCCTGCATGGATGCTATTTCCAGGCACAGGGAACACACAGCTGTCCCTGTCCCACATCTCCTCAGAGGAAGGAATCAAGTTTGTGACTGGCCTGTCCATCCTTGTACCAGCTGATGGCAGCAGCAGGAATAGCATGAGCTTCACACTCCAGGGTCAGGCTGTGGTTCACTTTGATCTTCACCTCCCTGGGGGACAGCCCTGTCCCTGAGATATCCCCTTTGGCAATGGTGGGTGGAACTGCACAGAGACAAAGGCAGAGAGGGGAGAGACTGTCATGGCTTACAGGCTGCTGCAGCATTTCAACATTAACTGCAAAAAGGGAGATCCCAGATGATAACCCGGAAAGCAAGTGCATTCCCCCAATAAACTGCCTATTGCCCACAGCCAAATTATTACTTTTATATTTTTTTTCAGCCTTTTAAGTACAGTTATTATGTACAAAAATATACAAAACTGTGTTCAACACTTAGACATGCAGGTTTTTAAACATGACTACAGCCCTACCTAACTACAGCACTTTATTATTACGTGCCTGGCTTCAATTCTATAAAGTTCAGGATATTGTAGTCATTAAACAGCACTGGAAACTAATGGAAACTAATATTCCCAGAAACATATGTTTGATCACAAGTCCACACTCAGGGTAGCTGGTCAAAACTCAACATTTCCACTGAAATCCCAGTGTTGCAAAATCCTGTTTCTTTCTGAATCAGAAGGAAAATAAAATGTTTCAAAACTCTTCAGCTACCCCCCAGCTTCATCTCATAATATTTTTGGAATTATGTAAAATGCTTTCAGAGCATTTTCTACTCTTTCTTTCCACTGGGAATTTTAAAATTTTCCCCTAACACTCACAGTATCCTAATAACTGACAGTTGCAGTGGCATTTGGGGGCGGAGGGCGTTATGTTCCCACATGGCCATGCATTAGTAATGAACTCGTTTGTCACCTTCTCATTCCAAATCCAGTGGGGCCTTATTAAGGACTTAGTGTAATTAAATAACAGTATGGTTACTGTAAGGGAGCAAACCAATTCCAAATCAGACTGGGAAATTAAAAAAAAAAAGGTAAAAATCATGCTTGATTGAGCCCATAATGAAGAGTTTGAGCATTAAAATTGAGTATTTAGGTAGAGATGCTCAAAGGATAATGTGCTGACAGAAAGACTTGAATGGGAAAATTTTTGTGCATATGGAATCTTATGGAAGGATATAAAAATAGTATCCTCCTGTTTTACCTTCCTCAATGAAGTGTCCCACTAGATGTTAAGAGGCCCCCTCCTGTTTTTCTAAAATGGTTTCTGTGCTCAGGAGATTCTCTGCTCACATCTCCCATTGTGCTGCACTCATCTGACTTGAAAATCAGCACCAAAAGAAGCATTTCAGAGGAAACTGGGGTTCAGTGTTTCTTAAATGTCCTCCCCTGAGTGACATAATGACTTTTAGCACAACTGCAGCATTGCAAAGGATGCAACAACCAACTTTTCTGGTGTCTTTCCTCCAGCAATGTCAGGAGCTAATGCAGATGTTTGCTCAGCAAAGCCATTAATAGGAAATCTTGTATTCACCAGGACAGACAACACTGCAATGGGGAAAATGGAAGAACGCAAAATTAAAAGAAATTCCAAAAACTGAAAGCATTGCCATACTGTAGACTTTCACTTCATAGTGCCTCAGTGTCTCCCCAGCCTCATTTGTGGCTATGCAGGTGTATCTTCCAGCGCTGTCCTGCTGGGCATTCAGGATCTGCAGGGTCCGCCCACCTGCCAAAGACACCAACCTTTAACAGCACTCACACCATACTCTTGCTTCCCAGTTATTTAAATACTTCCTGCAGTCTATTTCCAACCCTTTGGTCCAAAATCTGCCCTTTGAAGAGCAGAAAACCTGACTGCTTACTACCACGGTGTAACAAATGCGTGCATGATTCATGGCAGTGCTCTGGATCACAGCTCCTGTTGCTTATGGATTCTTGGGAAATTTGTTAAGAAATTTTATCAAGAAATTTGTGCAGGGAATTTCTTGAAGATACTTAGCCATTCTTTCCCTGAACACTTGCAGTTAACAAGGTAAGGTACTTGCACATCTACAGTACTCCAGTGTTCCCTCTGAAGCTTGTTCCCATTTTCCACCTCCACAGGTACTAGGGAAAAGTTATTCTACTAACTAAAAATAGCAAACTACTAATGACCTAGAAAAATCCCACCTCATTCTCTTTATTAATTTATATCTCTCTCCATCTAATTTCCACACTTTAGTGTGGAAATTAGCAAGTCATTTATATTCATCATTAACTCATATTAATTTTCCCATCATTTTGCTTGATGGTACAAAAGGATAAATACATAATAAAACACAAATAAACAATCAGTTAATGTAAAGTACTTAAAAATATTGGAATGGGAACTGCTAGAGAAATACAAAGAATCCCAGAATGGTTTGGGCTGGAAAGAACTTAAAGCCCATTCATGGGCAGGGGCATCTTCCACTAGCCCAGGTTGCTCCAAGCCCCATCCAGCCTGGCCTTGGACACTTCCAGGGATGGGGAAGCCACAGCTTCTCTGGGCAACCTGTGCCAGTGCATTGCACTTAATAGAAATATATCCTTTGATTTTTTAAAAGAAGTCTGTAACAGAAAAACATGCAATAAAAGAATTAGGTGTTATTTCTCAATAAGAACTCTTTACCTGGCAGAATGCGGATGTTTCTGCTGGACTCTATGGGATTCCCATCTTTCAGCCAGGTGATGGTGGCTGGGGGGTAGGAATAAGCTTCACAGACCAGCGAGGTGGGGCTGTTGAGGATAACGGTGATATCCTCTGCATTCCCTTGGCTGTCTGCTCCCACAATGCTTGGAGCCACTGGGAACAACAAAATCAGTAACCACAGGGAAGAAAGCTCTGAAAAGCCTATTTTCTGGTTCCTGTTCAATCTAGGTATCTGGCTGCAGCCTCAGCTAGCTGGGAGGCAGTCCTACAAGGAGCACCAAAACCCAGACCCAGACAACACTCAGCTCGTTTTATGTTTTGTCCTGAAGTCAGCAGTGATCCCAAATCAGTGGAATTCACTCCCACCCATGCCTTTGTCAAGCACAGGTCCCCAGGAAGCCAGCCACCACTCCTTGAGCAGAGGTGCTGCTTGATGATCTTGGAAGGAGGGATGAGCCTAGGAACAAGGGTGTGGAAAACAAACTCACCATTGTTTGCACTTTGTTGTGCAATAACCCTCATAAAAAAAAAAAAAACAAAACAAAATGAGGAGTGCAGATGGCTTCAGCTTTTCTGAACAGATCACAATCTGAAATGCTCTTCAGATGCTCCTTCTCTGAATCACAAGCCAAAGCACTGTCCTGCCCATTCCATAGGGACTACATCCTGTGAAGGTTCCCAATGTTCCAGCTCTGTTGTCTAAAGCACAGCCCTGGTGTTTCTATTAAGCCACTATCACTTATCAATTACTAAGATGTAAAATTCTCATCACAGACAGGCAACCTGTGCACCGCTGTCAAAAAAGCCCTACAGAATTCCAATGGGAGTATTTCTTCCCAAGCTGCCTGTTCCTCTGGCAGAGAATCCCTGGGCAGAGGCAGCCCAGCTGCTCACCAAGCACGTTGAGGCTGTAGGTTTTGCTCCTGTCCCCAGCAGTGTTGGATGCCAGGCACGTGTAGCGGCCCGTGTCCAGGAGCTGCGCTTCGGAGATCTGCAGGGATCGCCCGCTGGACGAGATCCTGGGATCTCCAGCCTTGGCCAGAGCCTGCCCATCCTTCAGCCATGTGACCTGTGGCATGGGGTTCCCTTGATGGAGTTAGGAAAATGGCAGACATGAGTTGGTGCATAATCTCTAAGATATACCAAGATTTCTGAGAAACAGGAAAATACAGTTTCAGGTGTGCTTTTCATGTACGTTCAAGGAGGGAAGTTGTGGAAAATGCATTCTGAAGTCTCTGAACCTCTTGAAGTGATATACACTTCCCCTGAAATTCCACAGGCCTTTGGAGAAGAAATATCACAGCAACATCCCTCTTGGCTCATCTCATCCAACCTTTACAAGGAATGCTTAGTCCTGCTCTAAGCACCACAGTTTAAAATCTGAGATTTAAAAATCCTGCTGAACTGAAATGCTGTTAAAAATGGGCTGTGCAGCACCAGTAGTGATCTGAGCGTGGCTTTGATGAGCAAAGGGAAATCATAAACTGTTCTTTTACCTGTCACCTCACACGTCAGGGTAACTCCATGCTTCTCTTTCACTTTCACATCTTCCAGTGCATTTTCCCCCACAATCCCTGGAGGCACTGCAACAGACAAGGACACAACATCAGCATGGATTCCTTGCAACAATGAAATACAACAGGCTGCTTGATGATGCTGCTAGGAGGGATAAGCCCAGGAACACAGGACTAGGAGAACAAACTCAGCACTGTTTGTGTTTGCTTACACAACCATAAAAAACCAAGAGCAAAACAACAGATTCCCATCAAGCAGATGCTATGCCACAACTTAGTGTTCTCTGCAAATACAGCTAATTCCATATGGGAATGAACACACTACATAGGTTTAAAGGCACCTTGCTGTGGTACAAATCACATTTCTCTAGGGAAGTAGAAGATAAAACCCCTAAAATACCTATCCCACCCCCAAAACAGCCAACCCAAGGCAAGGAAATTCCTATGGCTGACATGTTTCCAAATTATCCTGGTCAACTTGTGCTTTTGGATGAGGAGGGCAATTATGAGCATGCTGGGGAGTAGCTGTGGTGGTTAAAAGCTGCGATCAGTTATTTCTTTCAAGGTAGAGGCATTTGTAGATCAAGCCAAAAGAAACTGGCACTTCAAGTTGAAGTAGGCATGGAGTGTAAGAGGCTGAAAAGGAGACCTGTAGGTATTAGAAAGCAGTTCCATCTCCAGGAGATATAGGAAATTTTGTAATAAAAATGCCAGAGTAAGGAGCCAGATTTATGCTTTAATAATCCTGCAAAATGCAAACTTTCAGCCTAGATAGAAGACCTAAGAAGAAAGGAATTAAAATATATTTAACAGCTTATTTGTGATCTAGCTTGTTGCTGGAAGCAAACACTTTAGAAAAGTAAGAATCATGGAAATATGCAGAATTCATTGTCAACAGAGACAAGAATGTTACATCAGATTTCTGATAACTAATGAAGGGTTCAAACTAGAGTGAAGGAAACAGATGAGGGGGAAAAAAACTTAAAATCATAAAGTTCAGGATTTAAGTCAGGCCAGAAGTTACTACTATTCATAAACAAAGACAGCAACTCATCGCTTTGAGTCCAAAATAATGCAGTCAGTTGTCAACACATCTTAATTTCAAAAATATGGCAAAGTCAAACCAAACCCTTTTCAAATATATAAATAGTGTGCTTATTACACCAAGCTCTGCCTGCAAACTGCTGTGCCTCCTGCAATAACCCAGAAAAACCCTGGCATGGCTGTGTACAGTTCCCACTGACAGCAACTGATGAGGATTCTGTGCCACTGTCAGGCCCCATTCCAGTAACTTTCCTCTAGAAAGACAAAGAAATTACTGGGGGGAGGGAAGAGAAGACTGAACAATGGAATTTTCCACTTGAAATCAGCTTCACTGAGCATTTTTCTTTAAGGAAAACAAAGCCTATGCAACAGAGATTCCCAGAACCCTCAAGAACACCCTCCTACTAAAACCCTCCAAAGAAAACAGTCAGACAATGAATGCTTTCCAGTGTTTATCCGTCTCTTCCATTCTACCACACTTACACTTCCATGAGCTCATCAAATAAACATGAACTGACTTGAATGGGAGTTATCATTTACAGGCTGAATATGCCCAAGTCAGCTGAAGGCAAGGGAGGATGAGGGTGCCCAGCATGTCAGAGAAAGGAAACTGAGAACAAAATTCTACACAGAAATGCTGAGAGAAAACCTTCACTGTGCCAGGCCTGACAGTTATTGATAAAAATAACAGTTACTAAACCGAAAAGTAGTGTTTTCTGGGGAAAACACTGATTTGCAACACTAAGCAATGAGATAAAATAATACATTAATGGTTCCAAATAGCATCTGAAGAGCCTGCTGGACAAATCCTGGTCTAAGTACATCACCAGGGTCACTCCCGACCACACTGGTATATATCCTTTGTCATACTAAAGGCTCTGCTGACTGAAGGTTTCCACTGTATTGGAGTTGGGATTGTTGATCCTGGAGAAGAGAAGGCTCTGGGGAGACTTTGGAGCCCCTTCCAGGACCTCAGTGGGTTCCAGGAGAGCTGGAGAGGGACTTTGGACGAGGACCTGGAGGGACAGGACAAGGCTGAATAGCTTTCTACTGCTAGAAGGCAGGGATAGATGGGACATTGGGAAGGACTTTCTCCCTGCGAGGGTGGGGAGGCTGTGGCACAGGTTGCCATCCCTAAAAGTACCCAAAGCCAGGCTGGACAGGGCTTGGAGCAACCTGGGATAGTGGTGTGTTGCTATGAACATATTATAAGTTTCTCTGTGTGTAAGCCTTCTGATCATTTTCCCATGGGAGAACATCCTTTTGCTGTCTTTTACTCTGTATAAGCTTTCTGTAAACAAAATATCTGTGTCTGTTCTTCAAGGACATGGAATTGGTTGGCCTCCTCCTACCTATGAGGAGACTGAACTGAAATTACTTTATCTTTCTGATATTGTAAACTATTTGAACACATTCGCTGGACGAAGCAGCAGCAGGAGCATGGAATGCTCTCTGCTGAGCAGATATAGAAAAATACTAGAATTATGGAGTCATTTTAATAAATCATTTTAGCCTTCTGAAATTATTGTCAAGAGTCCTTGCTTCTATGTGTAGACCACGACGATAGTGGTGCCCATAGGGGGAGGTGGGGGGAGGGGTTAGAATGAGATGTGCTTTAAGGTCCCTTCCAACCTAAACCCTTCCAGGTGGTTTTTATGATTCTATGAAGAAGCTTCTCTTTACAACCTGATTTTCTGTCTGTGGTATCAAATTCACCTATTTTTTTTCCCTAAGGACGTGTGTTTTGGCATAGTAATTTTTAAAATACCAGCAAAGATACAGAATGCCCTCCCCCTTACTGTACAAACCCCTCTCTTGTGCTGCCCCAAACCTGAGCAGGTACTCACCCAGGACAGAGAGGTGGAAGTCCTTCCTGGCCTCTCCTGCAGCATTGGTCACCACGCACGTGTAATGTCCCTCGTCTGCCACGCCCGTGGGGCTGAGCCGCAGTGTCCGGCCCCCTGAGACAGCCAAAACAGCATCAGAGTCCTGCTCTGCCACCCAGCACCATCCCAGGGCTGGGCAGGGCACACACACCCTGCTCTGCCACCCAGCACCATCCCAGGGCTGGGCAGGGCACACACACCTGCTCTGCCACCCAGCACCATCCCAGGGCTGGGCAGGGCACACACACCCTGCTCTGCCACCCAGCACCATCCCAGGGCTGGGCAGGGCACACACACCCTGCTCCACCGCACGGGATCCATGGATCAGCATTTGGGATGTGGCAGAAATGCTGTGCTTGCAACACACACTTCTGGGCAGGAAACTGGGACAGAACACAGTGCCTCAGACAGCAGGGTTTTCACTCACAAGAGTGCTTTGCTATACTGAGATTCTAGATGAATATTCAGGAAAAGTAATAATGCCTCATCAGTGCTTCTTATGCATGTACACACAAAAAAAGCTTATTTCTATAAATGCCTTGTGTTATAAATACCCTTAAGGTATTTTATATGTATAGATAAGGAATAAAATTCCACTTCTCCCTTCTAGCATTTGCATTAATTGTGCTATCAATAATAATAATAACAGTTGATAGTAGCAATGGTTTACAAGCAATGGTTTAAAAAGAACAGATTCTTCCTAACTCTGTAGTTGTCATGTCACCTTTGCACAGGCATGTTCATTTAAAAGGAAGATTTGCAAGTATGTTTGACCAAAGATCAGGAATATCTCTGCTTTGCCATCACAGAGTAACTTCCCTTTCCTTGCTTTCTGGCAAAGGAGCAGCAGAACAGACGTTAGGGAGCATTTGAATGTGAAGCCAAAGGTGGCAGCCAGCCTGCAGCTTTTCCCAGTCTCTGGTGAGCAGCTCTCCCATCAGCAACCGTTCCCTAATCCACACCACACCTGCCCTGGGCAGCTCCTGCCTGTGGCCATCACTGTTGGAACATAGCCCAGAGAGCGATGATCCTGGTCATGTATTTGGAACAAACTGCTGAGCTGGTTACTTGATGTGCCTCTGCCCAAGGAATCCTGCCTGCTGGAGGGAGCACTGGGAGACTAAGGGAGTCTCAGGTCTTCCAGCCTCCTGTCTCCCCGATCCTTTCTCTCACCCACCCCTGTACAAGGCCAAAGCAGAAGCAGGTGACCTTCCCTGGCATCACCAGAGCACACCCAGCCCTCCAGTGCTGAGGCAGGAGAGATTTTCTACATTTGGATAAACAAAAGCTCTTCTCTTTCCTGAAGCTCATCTGCAGCTTAGGACACAAGGCTGCATGGGAAGCAGGTGGGGTACAGTGGATTTTTTTCCTTTTTCCTAGAAGATATGCAGGAAGGACCATCAAAAGCAAACATCAGTATCCGGACAATGCTCTCAAGCACTGGGTGAGGTTGTTGGGGTGCCCTTTGCAGGGCCAGAAATTGGACTGGATGGTCCTTGAGGGTCTCTTCCAGCTCAGGATATTCTGTGATTCCACGATCTGAATTAGCTGACTAAAAGCTGCGAGCAGTGTGTCCACACACTGAAATTATCTACAATGCCAAGTATGTTTTCAATCAACAGAACCAAAATCTTGCTTTGGCAAAGTATTTAACTCCAAAATTAGAGGAGTATTTTTGTTGTTGTTGTTTTTTACAGCTGTACAAGCACAAATAAAGCTCCAAGTGCCATGCTGGCTACAGTTCACTACCACAACGTGTAGCTTTCTGAAGTACCACATTTGGAGGAAAACAAAGCCCTGAGCCCTGGCGTGTTTCCCCTCCCACACAGCCAACATCCAGAGACAATAAACATCTTTTTGTCTCTCCCTTCCTGACTCTCAATCCAGGAGGTGAGATTAGTGTGGGTGTAGAAAGCACCAGACAGGACAGAAACAATCAAGCCCAGAAGATGTTATTTTTGTTGATGGCAACTTGACATAGAAGGAAATGCAGAGCAGCTCCCAGAGCCAAGTTCATACTGGGAAATAATCACACACCCACTCCTTTTTCCACACACCACATGCAAAAATGGGAAAGCAGAGGACAGGACTATCTGTAACATTAAAAGCTGCACTCATTCAAATATCCTGAAACTTAGCTTTAACTGCAGTCTTAGCTGAACTCTTAAACACCTTCCAGCTCGCTCTGATAGTTTTCTTAGGTTCATGATGCAGGCTTTGCATGGTGGCTATCAGAGTATTAGAAACTCCATCAAAACTTATTGTCATGAGATTTCTACTTGCCAGTGGCGAACCCAAGGTCAAAGAAACAACAGGGCCAGAAATGCTTTTACATGCACTCATCTCTGAGGCTCCCTTTGGTTTCCTACACAGACCCACAGAAATTAAAGATGTGCTTTGGTTTTTGTCATTTTTTCTTTTAAAGATTTTTTTCCTCTTTAAATGGTAAAACAAACTGTGAAGAGGAAGAGAAGGAGAAAAATAAATAGGAGAGCTAATGAAGTGTATTTCTGGGCACGACAAAGTGAGATGTTGCCTTCTGCCCTCCAGCTTTTGTACCTGAGAGGATTCGCACCGAGCTGTTCAAGGTGATGGGCAACCCATTCTTGAGCCACGTTATTGCTGGCAAGGGGATTCCTGAGGCTTCACAAACCAGGGAGATGGGATTCTTCTCCACAGTGCTGATGTTTTCAGGCAGCTGCAGGTAACCACCAATACTTGGGGGAACTACAGCAAAGAGTAAGGAAAAGCCATACTTCAGAGCAAACACAAATTCATTTTGCTCACAAAACGTTGTGTCATCCAAATATTAGTTTACTAAGGGTGAGTAGCAGGGTGGTCTTGGTTAAACCTTAATTTCTCTCCAACAACAGAATACTTCCCACCATGACACTCACCCCAATATCATGTAAAATTGTACCATATCCTGGTTATCTCGGGCAATGAAGCAGCTCAAGGTAGATTGATATTAACAGAAAGAAGGCTACAATTTTAAAATATTCAGGAGTTATAAACCTGGATTTGGGCTTTTCCTAACACTGCAACTGGAGCTGCAACCCCTGCAGCAGATCCAGGAGGTGCACTGAGCTCTACACCACACCCAGTGGTGAATTTCCACATGCCCCAGGTGGCCCCACTCACCGTGGACGCTGAGGTCATATTTCCTGTCGGCCAGCCCGGCGGCGTTGGTGGCCACGCAGACGTAGCGGCCAGTGTCGGACACCCGGGCACGCTCCAGCCGCAGGACACGGCCCCCGGCCAGCACCGCCACGTCCCTGCCACCACCCACTGCCTGCCCATCCTTCAGCCACATCACTGCTGGCTCAGGAATGCCTTGAGGCTCACACTCCAGGGATATTTCGCTCCCCTGGGTGACAACGACCTCTGACGGGTGGGGACCACTGTTGGATATAGTTGGTCGAGCTAGGGAAAAACAAGGGACATGGTGAAGGAGTCAACTGGAAGCTGCACTTCAGAATCTTCACCTGCTGCTGAGGCAATTTTCCAGAGCAGCAGGGCCAGTAAAAGGCAAATCAGCTCTTTTCCCCTTCTCCCACAGCATAAAGTAAAAATGTTTTTTTTAAATGTTAACTTACAGTCAATTTTTAAAATGCAAACAAGAGAAAAAATTAAATTAAATAAGACTGTCCCCACACTATCAATCCCTACAGATTCTGGAAGATATTCTTCTCTGTGGAATTGTTTAAAAATACTTCCCTTTTATTCCAAATAAAAATAGAGTAAAGTCTAAGAAAATTAAGGGAAATTTAAGTTCAGTCAGTTGTCATCACTACTGCAGCTAGGGGACAAGACTAAAGGGGTTACATCCATGGACTGTGCACTTTCAAGAGCGATGTGCAATATCTTGGTCAAGCTACAGGTCCAAATTGCCAAAATTTTAATGACATAACACTCTCCTTGAACTACCTCTAAATTGCCCTAGAGCCAGCACTCCATCTCTGGAGACCCTGCAGCTCAACATCACTGCCCGGCTCACACTCCCATAACATTATTGCAGACCTGGTAAACCATGATCAGAGTTTTCCTGGCACTTACTGTACACTTGCAGGCTGTACTCTTTGGTGGCACTCCCAGCCACGTTTGAAGCAATACAGGTGTAAGATGCAGCATCAGACCTGTCAGCAACTGCAACCTGGAGCTGTCTGCCCCCAGACAGCACCCGCACCCTTCCCGATGGCTCCAGCACCACAGGAGAGCCTGCAAGACATCTTCTGTCACATAAAACCACACAAGTGGCCAGGAGCAAATGAAAGTCATGTGGTCTGAAGTCCACTGGCTCATTCAAAAGGATTGAGTTACACAATTTCTCATTTTAGAAGTACTCAGTCAGAGTTTTCCCAGAGAGCAGGAACTTGGCACAAGCAGATCCTGAGGACTTTCTGTATTAACCACTGATTTCATGGCATACCCTGAGCTAAAGCACACTGACTCTCCCTCACATCCACCCAGAGTTTAGAACACCACCACTGAGCAGAAAGCTCAGCACTTTCAGTAAAATGTGACTCATTTTTCAGTGTATAATTGTCTCACCCAGCACAGCCAGTGCTTAAAAACATATAGGGTTTAACACCATCTGTGTGTTGTGTGTCACAGGCTTCTTCTCTGGAAACCCTCAGCAGAAAGGTGACAGCAAACTTCCACTGGATTCTCTGAGCAGATTCTTCAGTCTTGGAGACCTCAGATTATCCATTTTCATCTTTCCAAACCGCAGGGAGACTTCCTGACAGAAGGAATGCACCTGCCATGGATTCTTCTAACAAGCTTAATCTCCTTGTGCATTTGAAGTCCTCTCTACAAAGTGCACCAAATGTCAAACATGCTGAAATATACTCTTCCTTTCTAACTTCTTTTCTAGACTTTCTAGCAGGTTTAAGCCTCCTTCCTGCCATTAAGTGTACACACATTAGCCTTGCAGTGCATTTACATGTCATACAAGGCCTTTCTGGCTTCCAAGAGACAGGGTTTAAAAAGAACTTCCTGTTCTCTGAAAATGTTATGCATTGGAAAAAGTGTTCTGTAATTAAAACCTGCTCTTTCCATGAGCCAAAATTAATTAAAGCAACTACATACCATATTGAATTGTTCTGCTTAGAAAAACACAAATATAAGTAAGATTGATTAATAACACAAGAATTACCACACTGGAAAAGTAAATTATCTTATTTTTCCCTGTATATTCTGTCTCCAACAGTGCTTCAAAGAAGGTGCTGAAAATAGGTGGCTTTGTCTGCCAATTCCTAAAGAGGTATTTGGTGATGTAACTTTAACCCCTAAAGCAAAAGGTGTGCAGACTACTCTTGAACAAGATGGGATGAGAGAAAGGGTTCGGTGAATCCCCAAAGCAATTACTACAACACATGCATCTTCACCTCTTGGCAGGATGCCATGGCTGCAGATTTAAAACCAGCTCAGAGAATCTGTGTTATGCAGTGGATCACAGGGCAGAAACTCAACTTCACACCAAGGGATTCCCAGTGACCCTGGCCCTGACATCTGGGATCCACAAACAAGTCTTACAATCCCAGAATGGTTTGGGTTGGAAGGGACCTTAAAGATCATCTCATTCCAACTCTCTGCCATGGGTCTGGACAGACTTCCACTTGCTCAAAAGACACCCACCCTGGTCTGGATGGACTCCCAGGGATGGGGCACCGTGGACTTCCAGGGATGGGGCACTGTGCTGCTGTCCTGTTGCCCCACGGTAAATAAACACATTAAGTTCTCCACAGTTCATTTTTGTCAGCTGAGCAATCTCAGCACTGCACTTCTCTTACACCTTTAGGAACACCTAATCCAAGCAGAGATGAGATAGAGAGAAGGTAATAACTCCTGGAGTTACGTTACTGGAGTTCACGTTACTCAATGCCAAGACTATGCAGATATCTGCACATTTGAGCTCCTCAGAACACACCATCCAAAATGATGAAAAGAAAACCCAGCAGGTCAGAATTATCCCATTTGCTTTATAAAACAGACAATTGGCAGTTACCCACCATTCTTTTTCCAGGTGAGACTGGGTGGTGGGATGCCACTGGACTCACAGATCAGGCTAATCAAGCTCCCTTCAGTGACTGTCAGCTGAGAGCTGTCATCCGAGCCAGAAATACTTGGTGACACTGCAAAGAAAAGTCAAGTAAGTGCAGCCTTTGAAACAATATGTTATCAGACAGCAGCAAACCCCAAATGACCCTCAAGCAAATCCCTCCCATTCAGCTCTGCAGCAATGACAAGGATTGTCTCCTCAATGCTAACCAAGTCCTGGGTAAGGAACAATACACTTGGGAATGACTGCATCCATCCTTCTGGGCTCTAAGGGCTGCTGCGTGCACAGGCTTTATTTTGGGCTGCCTTTAATGGGCTTCACTGAACAAAGCTGGTTTGGGGAATTTTGTCAAGTGATTCCAACTCTAAGAGCCTGCCTCATTCATGGCCTCAGCTAATAAACCCACAGAGATCATCATCAGTGACTTTTAAAATTCAGCCTACATTTTTCCTTTGAATTTTTTCTACATCAGCACACTGGCTGCCACATCCAAGGCTATGGATCCCACCGACCTCTGATCACCCTCCTGTAACAGAAGGATCGCTTTGCTTTACAGCTCTGTGACTCTAAACCAGCTGCAGACAAAAGGGACCAGTGTTTTACTCTGATTCTCAAAGTCTTAAAGCACTTTGGTTCAATCCCTAGGGAAGGGCTAATTGCCTCTTAGGAATCAGGGAATCAGTTTCATCAGATGAAAATAGAGTAGGTAGAGACCAAGAAAAACCAGATGAGAATGTAGGTTGAACGTGGCAAATAAAACCAGGTGTTCCCAGGTGAACAACTTATGCAGCACTTTTTTAATGCATGTGACAATAGCCAGCTTCTCCTTCTGACACCTCCAGCTCTCCAGCAGCAACCAGATGTGTAGAGTTTCAAACAATACTGCCAAGGGCCTTATGGTACTGTCTGCTTTACCCTTTATTTGTCCTGCTTCCAGCTAGGACAAGCCTGTGCTATTCTCTTCATTTAACTCATAGGCTGGCTCCTGGATCCACACTCAGCTCCCAGGATTTCACAAATCCTCAGAAGGATACGTTTCCTGGATTTAAAATGTCAAAATATGGCAAGGAGGACTTTGGGTGCTGGGCCATAAATGAAAACTGTATTTCTAAACAATTATCCACAGACGGCTTTCACAGGCAGCCTGTGGTTTCTATCAAGCTTATCCCTTCAAAGCTGCCAACTATCAAAGAATTATCCCTCCACTCAAATCCTACTGGAATGGTCTTACTGCACGAAGGAACAAATCTAAATCCCTCCAGAAAAGGTCCTGTGCAAAAGTCTGAGAGAGAGAGAGCAGAGCAGAGCAGGTCAACCTGCACAGTAAATGGCATTTGCTTCAGCATGGGAAAATGGCATGGTACTACAACAGTCACCTCTATCTTAAATGCCATGAATGAGTATTTTAATAATGACAGACTTGAAATCTGTACTGACAAATGTCATTTTAGTCTTACAAACCCTCATAGGTAATTCTAGTCTTGTGACTCCAAAGCAAGAATTTGATTTATAATAGTAAAACAGGGACATTTCAATTTGTGTATGAAAAGAAAATGATGGTGCAGAAAACCCCCTCAAAAGCAATTATTAAAATAATGTCCTAAGCCACATTCATCATAGAGCCATAGAAAAAAATTATTAAAGCTGTTTTTATGATTCAGCACTAATAAGTCTGTAGAGCAAATAAAGCTAGGTAAGGCAGCTTTTATTTATCTGAATTTCAAATGCTTCAGCATCTCAATAAGTGGCCAGTTGGTATGTTACTTTAAATGGCATTAAAGCTATGGATCCAGGCATTTATCATAGATTCATGATCACAGAATGGTGTGGGCTGGAAGGGACCTTAAAGATCATCTTGTTCCAACCCCCTGCCATGCGAAGGGATGCCACTCACTAGTTATAGTTCTAACTACTCTCATTCCTGCAAGCTCAACAAAGGCCTGTAGAGTAACTGGTGTTAATTCAGAACTAAACTAAAGCAATTTGAAAAATTTGTGCACTGTCTTGGGCCTGTTCAAGTACAACAAATGCAACAATATCTCCCTGTACGAGCCTCAGCAACCGAGTGTTGATGAGCTATAGAGGATTTCAGTATCTCACATAATTCAGCTCTGAGCTTTGCTCCCATTTCTGGAATAAGCTTAATAAATCTTACCCCAAATATTGACATTATAGTTCTTCTCAGTTTTCCCAGCAACATTTGTCGCTTCGCAAGTGTAGCGTCCAGTGTCTTGCACTTGAGCTCCTTCAATCTGGGGACAAAAGGAAAACCTGGGTTTCTTCTTCCTACATAATTATTCATTAAATGTGTAGGGAGAGGGGGCTCAGGTTTCAGTTTTATTTTTACTATGTCTCCCTGAATATTAATAATAGAGATTGAATCCAGCAAGCTCTGTACCCAGACAGCTAGGGTCTCTGACATCCCTCCCTCCTCACACACTACCCTCTGCTGCCCCAGAGAGCCCAATGCTGTCCCACCTCCACGGAGGGTGCAACTCCCCAGGAAGGAGCCCCAGCACGCCCTGCCTGCCCAGCTTACCCTCAGCACGCTCCCATCTGCAGAGATGCTCAGGCCTGGCTTCTCCAGCAAGGGCCGCCCATCCCTGAGCCAGGCGAGGCGGGGCGGGGGCACGGCGCTGCCCTGGCACCGCAGCTCCAGGGCCTGGCCCAGCAGCACCGACACGTTCTGCTCCTCGCCCACGATGTCGGGAGGAACTGCACCAACACAATCACACGCTTGGTTACCTTGGAAAAGCCCTCTGAGATCGTGAGTCCAGCCATTCCCCAGCGCTGTCCCCAGGGGCAACATCCACAGGTCTTAAATCCCCTCCAGGGATGGCAACTCCACCCCTGCCCTGGGCAGATGTGCCAGTGCCTGACTATCCTTCCTGTGAAGAAACTTCGTAATATCCAACCTGAACCTCCCCTGGCACAACCTGAGGCTGTTTCCCCTTGTCCTATTGCTCAAACTAAGGGACCTTTGGGCACTGAAGACTTCCCAGAGCAAACATAATGTGGAGTTAAGGGACTTCACGTAGCAAAGATAAAATGACACACCTTCACTTCCACACAACTTCGGTTTCCTTTATACCACAAAAACCACAACAATCTTTTTTGTTATTTACAGAATATCTTCCGCACAAAGTACACACTAGTGAGGTATCAGCTACAGAGAAATCATAAGGATAAGCCAAGACTAGCAAAAAAAACCCTTGAAATGTAGGTAGAAAGGAAAATCTCCAGTATATGAAGATGGGGGAATGCATTCCTGCAAGAAGGAAAAAGAGCTGCTTAGTGAAAAAGCTCATGAGATGACAATCAGCCCCAGAAGCAGAAAATGTGACAGTAAAGGTCACATTTAAGCTGTTCCAGACAGCGCCAAGAAGGATACTTGGCTTTAAGGAAAACTCTGACTTACAGAGAATTTGTCCAGAGATGGCCAAATACAGCTGACAGAATGAGAACTTACATGGTCGGCAAGCAAGTCAATGGGTTAATGACTTAATCAACAAATCATAATCTACAATTAGCTCATGTATCAGGTTTGTGTGGGATCTACTAATTACTGCAGTTGTTGGCACTGGGCACTATATTTACATTTGTCCTGCCGTTCAGTGATAACCTCATTATTGCACTATTACTTCCAAATCAGACAGTATAAAAAAATCTCTTTTTGAAAGGAAAGTTTTCTGTGTAGAAATAAAAAACCCCAAAACACTGGACACTTCAATTGAAACCCATTAGCTGCTCTTGAACAGTGTCAGGATTTAAGAAATCACATTTTCCCCCCTGCTTTTAAATTCTGTGTTTCCACAATTAGAAAAACAAAAGTAACTGAGAAGGCAACTGAAAAGTAAACCTTGAAAACAGCAACTCAGCAATTTCCCAGGGGGAAAGTGCTCATGGCTGGAGGGAAAAAGAACACAGACAAAATACTGCCCCCCAAAAAGCTGACCAGGACCAAATATTAGAACCTTTACTGTCCAATTTCTTTCGCTCTTTAGTTTTGGGATCCATGACCCCAGACACTGAGGGTCTGAGTGCACAGAAGTTTGGGGTGAGAAGGGAGGCAGTGGGACCATCTGTGAGAACAAACACGCTATGTTAATCACACACAGGAGACCAGAACGTGCCCCAGAGTGCCGCTCAGGGGACAGCAAGACACTCTCGAGGTGACCTGAAAATACCAGGAACAATCAAGCTTTGTGTTTTTTGCCCAGGAAATACAGAGCAGAGCTGCTGATTTTACAGTTTGGAAATAATTTAGGGAAAAGCCTGGTCCCTGTGGATAAGAAATGTAGTAAGTGGAAAAAAAAAATCAGTTAATCTTTTTTTTCTTTCTAGAACTCACAAAGGTCCAGATTCTTTATGAGTATTGTGGAACTGAGAATTGGAAGCTGATCCATTCCTGCAGAAGGCAAATTTATTTCCAAAGACTTTTCCACCAATTGAAACGTGCTCAAAAGAAAACTGAGTTTATGACACAGACACTAAAGCACTTATTTCTGAAGGAATGAGGTTTAAAATTAAACTAATTATGCTCATAGTAACTGTAAGTAACTGAGCTTGTTCCAGTTCCTGGCTCAGTGCACACTTCCAACCAACCCAGCTACAACTCTACTCCAAATTATTTTCCTCCTGTGGCTTCTTAATTAGATTGCCCTTATGAGGCAAGTCTGAAGAGCAATATTACTTTTTGGTGACAGCCTCACTCAAGCTGGTCCTGCAGCTGAGCTCAACCCTGGCCAGCTTCTAATACAACACTAATTTTAAACATACACAACTCCTAACCCTCTTCATTTCCTCCAGCTAAAATGGACAGAGGTTCCAGAAAATAAAAGAGGAATTACAAATATATCTATGTCACATTACACAGACATACACACCTGTCCTCAAACTCCAAAGGAGACCCTGATATTCCTTGCTCTAGACATAATATGTTCCAGCCTATATTAACTTAGGCTCACTTTCCACAGCAGAGTCCTGGGTTTCTTACTGCCCCTTCCAGATGCAAAAGTCACCAGAACTTCAGTCAGGGGTACTCTAACCAAAGAAGACAATTCTGAGAGCCAAACTCAGGAACAAATAACTTGGCCAGCTGCCCCTTCTTCGAACTCATCCAAATTCCTAACTTTTCTGGCAAGGTTTTCCACAGGGGATTGCCATAATGCTGGAGACTGGCAGAGTCCACTGACCTAGCGAAAGCAGAAGGAAAACCACAAAGGTGCCTCAATTCCAAATGTCTCTCTATACATCTGGTACTGTAACATTTCTAAAACAAACGTCAGATTATTGTTTATCCTCATTTCGCCGCTGGACAAATCCTCTGAGCTGTCCAAGGGAACTCAAAACCTGCTGCAGTCACACTCCCTGGCATCCCTGCTGGCACAGCACCCAGGGCTGTGCAATAAAGACAACAGAGCACTGGCCTCAAGAATATCTCGCACCTGGCAGATCTATCTTGTTTTACACAAACATGTATTTTCTTTTATCGTTCATAAATGAGCTTATATGCATTAAACTTGTAAATTCACTGCTGTAGTTACATTTCTTCAAGGATATACAGAAGGACATACCTATATGCTTTAGTAAATGAGGGTGGGTGTGCATATATGTGTTTTAACTTCCATACACAAACCCCTCCTCCTCACCTGGCCTTCCATTACAGGTTGGGACTATTTTTACTCAGTGCTGCTCATGGTCTGGGCCCAGTGTGTTAAATTAAAGCCCCAAGAACAGCTCTCAGAACCAAAAGAAAGACATTTGTCACTCACCATAAACACGGAGGTCGATGTCCCTCTGGCTCTCCCCCGCAGCGTTGACTGCCACACACGTGTATGTCCCCGTGTCACTGAGCTGGGCACTGGGCAGTGCCAGCACCCGGCCCCCCGACAGGACCTGCAACGGGAGCACAGCACCTTCAGGCACACCCCAGTGTCAAACACAGGCAGGGGCAGCTCTTAGGGCTCACTTCAAAATGAACACTTGTTTTGCCACTGCTTCCCACCATCTCCCTGCACTCCAGTGCTCTCTTCTAACCCAGACTGATTGAAAAGCAGAACTCTAACTTCATGCCAGTCCCTAGGGAATTCCTGGCATTCTCAAGACTTTGCAGGATCTGGACACCCCTCTCTCCCTCCCACGAGCTTCAAACATGCTGTCACACATTTTGTCTGTGCCCTGAGCTGTTCCCACAGAACACAAATTCCCCCTCCTCCCTTTCAGATTATAAAATCAACTTCCAAAAACCAACCACAGCGTCTCATTCTACCTCTGAAATACCTCCTTATGTCAGAGGCTGGGGTTTTTTTTCTGAATTACTGTTGTATGTAATGAGCTCTCCAGATCTCTTCAGCAGAAGAATTTGGTCTAATTTCCTCTTCTTCCCACTAAGTGGAAAATTTGTTGATGTAAACTTACTCGATATGACATTCAGCTGAAAGGACCACTTTATTTCAATATATCTCTATCTTCCACTTCACACAGTACTGGAGCTAAACTCACACAAACAACACGCCAAAAGGCCTTATATTATTATTCCAAATCCTCCAACTTATTCTCTTATATTAAACTGCATTGACTTAAAAGCCTCCTCCCACAAGAGGGAACACCACAGAGCAGGATCTGACCCTGGTACCTGGAGTCCATTGCTGACACTGGACACAGGGCTCCCATCCTTCAGCCACGTCAGGATAGGGGCAGGGATGCCTCTGGCTTCACACTCCAGTCTCACTGCATTATTGACCACTACTGTCACCATGTCACTGCTGCCAGAGATGGATGGAGGGACTGAAAAAAAAAAACCCCACAGAAAAAGGGCTGTAACAGCTACATAAGAGTATTAATCACAATGAAATTAAACAGGCTGCCTAGTTTTGGATGTTATTTCTCTTTTCTCATGTTATTCCTGCTGAACTCTTGTCACTCTTTGCTCTGTGTCAGATCCTGCTCTTCCCTAGCATGAGCAGGCAGAGAACTGCAGTGAAACTACTGTGAGCAAGGTATGTGGGACTGGGCCCACAGCCCAGAGGACAGCTGTGAAACCCAGGAACCACACCATAAAGCCAGAAAATATTCCCTCAAACTTTTCTACTATTCCATTTAGACCTTGTGAAAGACTTTAGGAGTGGTGGGGATTAAAGAAAGAAGCTTACCATATAAACCACATAAAGCAAATCCATATACAGAGTGATAAATTAGCCTGGCAGAGCATATGGAAACGTTTATCAGATTAGATTGGAAAACATCTGCCTCTCTGATGACACAAAACATTGCAATGGAACATCTAAAGCACTTACACTAGGCACACAGTCTAGCAAATGTTGTAGGGCTCTGGTAGAAAGCGAGACAAGAATCATTAAAAAAGGATGATGCTTCATGTACTAGGAGAATCAAAACTATTCTATTTGCTCCTACCACTAATAAGTTAGTGATAAAGTTTAAAAGTCAGTATCAGATGAAAACTTAATGCTTGAAGTCACTCCTGCAAAGAGATGAGAATGGTGTGAGCTACTCATACATATTGCCCTGTGTGAGAGGAGAAAACATGTAAAAATTCTGCACTGAAAATAAGATTCATTAATGAACTTAGCAACCTCTAAGAGCCTTTAACTCAGGTTGTGAGTCTGCCCAATCTCTGAAAGTGTCTAACGCCAGGCTGGACAGGGCTTGGACCAATCTGGGACAGTGAAGCTGGATGGGCTTTAAGGTCCCTTCCAACCCAAACCATTCCATGATTCTGTGATTCTCCTCACTTGTACATATATTTCAGTAATAGCAGTAAGGGCAGAAAAAAGGCACAGGATTTTGTAATTTTTTCATCTTTTCCCCACGCATAGAGTTTCTCCTATTGCAGTGCAACAGCATTCATTGTTCTCAAATGCCTGAGAAAGCTATAGTGGGGAGAAAGAAGTGACAAAAATTAATACAAGGAAACCCTATGAATTCCAACTAAACTGGAATTCCAGCTGATTCCTTCAGTGGCCTGCCTGGTTCCATTCAGCATTAAGCCTGCGGTATAAAGCATTGTCTTTAATGCCAAAAAGATCTGATAACACTATTAACAACAGAAACTGGTGAATAAAACCAGTAGTTGACTGAGGCAGGTGCTCATGGAAATCTAGAGCAGCTTTTCCATATATGCAGCACAACTTTCAGTACTTGGCATTGCAGCCTGCTCTCCATTAAGGAGTCATTGCTTCCACTGGTAAAGAGGGCAAAACCTTTATGTTTTGTCTTCTCAAACTCATAAACTAAGGACAGTGGATGATAAACCTGTGGATGGTGAATTCCAGCACCTCTCTACTGTCAGCCTGGCAGGACATCAGCTGAATGAAGCAGGTTCATGGACAGGAGTTCGATGCAATTAGTTCCTTTGATTCCATTAGTTGTGGCTGCAACTGCATATATTCTGTTCTAGAAGGGGAAGATCTGTGTCTTAGTCAGAAAATTTTAGTTCCCTAGAAAACTCTGGACATGTCTGCTGAAATTCTGCCACTCCTAAAAAGATGCATGTGTACTAAGGGGTTATTTTCCATTTAACTAGAATAATGACCTTAGCCCTAAGGATTTCCTGGGAATTAATCACTGGGTGGGGTTAATTGCCTCTGACTGTGTCTTGTGCCATCAGTTTTTCCCATGATGGTCATTAAATCCATGGAAACACACTGCCCAAGTCATTAATTAACATTAATAGGAACTATATACTGTGTGTGCATCTCAGCTGGTGCCAAATTTGGGCCACATTTTGCATGGAAGACTCCCACAGAAAACCAGCTACACGCACATGCATGTATTAAAGATAAGAACTTGGATTATGGCCACATCCAAAAGCCACTGAAATCACTGGAAAAGCTCCAACTGGGCTTTTGCTTAGGTGTCTCATGTCAGCAAACACCCACACTTCCACTTTATATTCTTAGACACAGTACATTTTTCTTTAAAACTCTTGGTTTATGAAAGAGCATTTGATCTGTGTCCTTTGTCTACTGTGAGCTTCAAAGTCACCTACAACAAACCCCAGCAACTGCCAGGCCCTCCAAATTGCTCAAGTGATCCTTTAAGCAAAATACCTCTTCCACAAATTCATTCTTTCTAAAAATGCCTTCCCTTGGCCCATTTTCTGCATTCAAAACACCTATTCTAACGTCAGTGAGAAAACAGGAGAGTGAAGAGCATGGACTGCCAGGACAAGGGGGAATGGCTTCCCATTGCCAGAGGGCAGGGTTAGGTGGGATATTGGGAAGGAATTACTGGCTGTGAGGGTGGTGAGGGCTCTGGAATGGAATTCCCAGAGAAGCTGTGGCTGCCCCTGGATCCCTGGAAGTGTCCCAGGCCAGGTTGGATGGGGTTTGGAGCAACCTGGGATAGTGGAAGGTGTCTCTGCCCATGGCAGGGAGTGGTACTGGATGGGCTTTGAGGTCCCTTCCAAACCACCCTGGGATTCTGTGATCATGTGATGAGTGACACCAAGTCTGTTACGCAGACTGGAAAAGGAGGAAAGCAAAGATGGAGCTTGCATTAATTATTCCTAAGTGTCACAATACAGGGCAAGAGGAAACAGCCTCAAGTTGTGCTGGGGGTAGGGAGGTTAATTTGGATATTGGGACAAGTTTCTTCGTGGATAGGGTAGTCAGACACTGGCACAGCTGCTTAGGGCAGTGGTGGGGTTCCCACCCCTGGAGGGATTTTAAAGCCATGTGGATGTAGCACTTGGGGACATGGATCAGTGGTGGCCTTGGCAGCGCTGGGGGAACAGCTGGACTCAATGCTCTCCAAAGTGTTCCCCAAGCTCCAGGAGTGACAGCTCCGTGGTTCTGCACTCACCATGGACCTGCAGGCTGTAGAGCAGCTCGGCCGTGCCTGCGGCGTTGGCAGCCAGGCACCTGTAGAGGCCGGAGTCGGCCACCTGCGCGCCCTCGATGCGCAGCACCTGTCCCCTGTCACCCAGCGCGCGCCCGTCCTTGGACCACGACACGGCTGCGGGGGAGGAACGGGGACAAATCACTGACAACCCCGACAAAGGTGGCACCACAGAGCCGTCACACTGGCCACCTCAGCTTTCACACACACGCCAACGTTTAACAGTCAGTGGCAGTGTTAGTCGTGATTAAGAACAATAAAATGTAACAGAAAATTAGGAAATAGGAAGATTTGCTGACTATGCCCCACAATTCAACAGGAAATTTGACACTATCATCCACACCCTCACATATTTATGGAAAAGTGTTCTGAAATTGAGAAATTATCACACAAAGCAAATTATAGGAAATTTACTTATCTTATACCAAGGTAAAGAGCAGCTGTTTAAAACCACACAAAAATATGAAGGCGTCCCTGCCCATGGCAGGGGGATGGAAGGAGATGAGCTTTCAGGTCCCTTCCAACCCAAATCATCCAGGGATTCTATAATATATATAATTTTGGTTTTTACCTTTTACCCTAAATTATCACTACATTAAACTGAACTACCTGGGACAAAGACTCAAAACATAAGCAACCAAATCAAAGTGCAACTGGCAGATCAAAAAACTGAAAACAAAGAGCAGAAAATTTGGTGTTACTGCAGAAGAACATTTTATAGGAAGTTGACAACGAAGAAAATCTGCAGGTTTTGCATCTCAGCCAAAAGATGGCACCATCCATCAGGAAAATGGGTCACTGAGGCTTTGCTGGCACTACTTCACTGCTCAGATGAAATTATTGCTCATGGAAGGATTATCTGTAATGCACAAGGGGTTTGGGGGAAAGACTCACACCCACTAAGGGCTCTGGCCTGACTGATAGACAAGACTTGCACACAGCTTCTCTCTTTTTCAGTGGGATGCTGTGCTCTCATGTTCCTGACTCATGTTATATCTTGACAACAGGATGTGCCATCGCATCACACAGGGGTGACCAAACTGTTCTTACTGCATAAATTATCTGAAATCCATAATTTTAATTGTTTGTTCTAAAATAACTGAAAATTTGGAGGATAAAAGGAGAAACAAAAATTAAAAGGAGTGGAAAAGAGAGATAAAATCCTTACGTTTTATTACATTTTACTTCCTCAATATTTTAATGCAAATATAAATTATTCTACAAATTAATACTTTGCTGTGAGTTAATTCTTAAAAAGGGAGAAAAGGAGAAGCTGGACACACATCTGCAATGTAGTAACATCTTTCTTCTGAAAATGTTGCTATAATCAACACGAGAATAATTTGCTATATAAGGTATAAGCTCTTAGGAACTATTCCCCCTGTTTTGCTCTACAATGATTATTACAACAAATTGCTCTCATAATAATATGTCTTTTTACATCTTACCAGGTAACAAAACCCACACATTAAAAAGTCCTAGACAGGGGCACACTTGACAGGCACATGCAATCCATGAAGTATTTCAGGTCTGCCTTACACTAACAAATACTGAACTGACAAGAGATAAAAGTGGATGTGTTTAAAGCTCATTCAGTAGAAATCAAATAGTTCTCTTGCCTATGGACAGGGCATCACAAGGAAACAGATTATCCTTGTGATGTGTTTTCACTCATTTATCAGTGGGGATCACTGAATTCCTCAATCCTTCCTCCATGTCAGCCCATACATTGATATTTCCCATCACACAGTTTCTAGCTGGTTCAATACCACACAATTAGCTCCACATTCAGCATATCCATTACTTTCCAAAGACACATGAAAGTGAAACCCTTTATGAAATGTTCCCCGAGGTGCACATGGATACCTGGCAGAGGGTTCCCAGAGGCTCTGCATTCAAGATGGATCGGATTATTCACCACCACTGTTTCATTTAATATTTTTCCTGCATCTTCCAGACTGGGTGGCTCTGGGAAAAGACAAAAGCAGCAGGTTTTCATTAATTCAGCCACCCAGCTAGCAGAGCATCCAATCACAAAGTCATCTACCCTCGGAGAAACTTTGGGCAATGAGTTGCACAAGCTTCCACTGCTGGGTGACCAAGGAATTTCTCCAAAAAGTTCATCTCTGAAATGGGAATACTCTCTAATTCTGTAATCTCATTACTGGCAAGAGGAATAAACCATTATTTTTACTAATTTTAATTTTTTTCAGGAAAAATGGAACTTAAAATAGATCTGCAAGTAACGGGTACACAGCACAGAACAGCAATTCTTTCTTGTGGCAAGCTCCTCTCACTTCACCTGGTGATAGTAAACTGAGTGGTGTAGACAGCTTTTACCTTCCAGAAGTCTGAATGTGACTCCTCTTTCTAAGTCCCATCCACAGAGACTCTGCAACCTCTCCTCGCTTCAGTTTACTGTTTTCCAGTTACTGGCTTGGTTTGGCAATAAAAGTCAACAAAGCCATACTCTGTGAGAATATTGCCACAGTCTATTCCTGCACCTCCTGAGGATTCCCACACCTCCTTTGAGGACTGGGTCACATCAGCAATGCACAACATTTCGTGACCACTTCTGAGCCAAATATATGTAAATCATGGTGAGAGCAGTTATTAAATTCACATGCAAACGACAGCTTCTCGAGTTTCCCTGATTCTTTTTATACTGTTTTTAGCTGCAGAAGAAAATTCTTTTCAAACAGGCTGAAAAATCCACTCACAAGAAAGTGTTCCTTTCTCAGAGAAGTTACTCCTGTAAAATTTTCCCATTCCCCAGGGTCACGGGGAATACCAATATCCACAAAAAAGCATGGATGAAATTAGTAATGCCAGCGGTGGTATATCACACATTGATTCAGAAACACAGAGTACCCTTCTGAGGGGTGGGTTAGTAGGAATGTGTTTGACTTTTTGGGATACCTCAGAGCAGCAGAGGTACCTGGAAAGACATTCATTCATTCATTTCTGTGTCCTTTGGTGTTGTGTGAACATATTATAAGCTTTTCTGCATGCAAGCTTGCAGAAAAACTTGTATGTTCACACAACACTTTGGTATTACAGGAGTGAGGCCAAACTCTACAAAAGCCAGTTTTTGCACTCAGCCCTTACTAATGGAGCAGGACAGAGAAAGAGAACTGAGAGGTGGATGTGCAGAGCCAGGAGAAAAGCCAGAGCAAGGTGAGCCCAGGTGCAAGAGCTGCGTGGACAGCCCCGTTTGGCCGCATTACCGTGCACGTGGAGCCGGGTGTGCTGCTGGGCCTCCCCTGCAGCGTTGGTGGCCACGCAGGTGTAGCGGGCGGCATCTCCGGGCAGCGCCTTGCCAAGCTGCAGGACACGGCCCGAGGCTTCCAGCTGTTCCCAAACACAGAGAGGAGCCGTGTGACACCACTGTCCCCAGCACAGCCCCTTGGTGAGAGGGCGAGGGGACACAGCCAGGTTCAACCCCGGCTCATGGAATGAGGAAACTGCAGGGTCAGAGATTTCAGTGTCCCTGGGACAGCAGCATCAGGAGCTGTACAGGTGTGAGGAGACCCAGCTGGCAAGGGGCAGGCAGGCAGAGGAGACTGCAGACAAGGTACCAAAACTGCTCCAGCCATGGGAAATCAAAGCCACTGCAAGCACTGATCCCCAGAACATGTGAGCACTGGGGAGGGCTCTTCATGGAAAAGCAGGATCTCACCAGGAGAAGGTAGCTGCTGCAGTGATTACAGAACAGCTCAGCTAATCCCACCTCGAAGGGATGAGTGGCTAGAGCCACCTGACCATCAGCAGATAACCATTTGACCTTGAAGGGCAAAGTACAACTGGAAGGAGACAGATTCTGACTTTCCAGTCATGGACTCTCCTGATATGAGGTGTCTAGTGGGATTCAGTCTACTGAACACTGCTGTTACCTGAGACACCTAATCAGGTCAAAAGCCCCTCACTCTGCAGGATGGATCTTAAGCACTTCTGTATCACAGTGTGAGGGAAGCAAAAGGAAAAGAAGCACTAACATGTATAACTTACGGCAATTTTCTTCCATGGTTTGGATCCCATAAAAGAATCATGCTTACTCTGATATTTCCCCTGGCTGTGTTTACTGGCTGTCCATCTTTTAACCAGGTTATGGAAGGGCTGGGGATGCCACTGGCTATGCACTGGAGTGTCACAGGCTTGTGGAGCACAACGGCTCTCTCAGAAGGCCCAGTTGATTTAATGGTTGGAGGAACTGCAAAAAGCACCAGAAACAAAAATGATGCCTCATTTAAACATGTACATTTAGATATACAGAAGCAGTATCCCAGAGGTAAGTGCAGCTTTACTTCTACTTCCAGATCTAGTGGAAGGTGACCTTGCCATGGCTGGTGTCCAACCCAAACCATTCTATGATCCTATTTCATCTAATCTCCTCTCCAGTTTTACAACCTGCTAATGCAAATAAACATTTATAGAAAGTTTGAGCACCTTCTTGCCAGCAATTTGAAATAAAAGCAGTCTGCTGCTTCCTGCCCACCTTGAGTAACCTACCGTGCACTGTAACATCAAATTCCTTTTCATGTTCTCCCGCCTTGTTTGCAGCCACACATTTATAGTGGCCGCTGTCTGACACCTGAGCTTGAGAGATGATAAGTTTCTGTCCATTTAATAAGACCTTGTATCCAGCCTCCTCTCCAACTGTCTGACCATCTTTGAACCACCTACCGAAAAGAAAGTTCCATCTCAGTTGTCAGTGAAAGTAAGATCAACAATGATCTTAAAATATGCACAATTCTATTAAACAGAATGCCTCAGTAACTCTGTTTGCATTTCTGCAGCAGATAGCACCAGAGGCAGAGAGGAACCTCCAAAGCAAAAGCAATCATGGGTGGCAGAAGAAAAGGGCACATTAAGTTGCATTAGCAAAGGACTTGGAAGTTTTGTCTGCTCTTGTTTTCTACCCTCATCTCCAGGACATGGATATTGGCAGAACAAACTACTTTAAAATGAAATCCTGATGTTGCCAAGTGAGTGCCTGATGGTCCTATCAGTGGAGCCAGGAGTTTGTCCTCTACTCATTAACCACCACTGATTAACACAGGTGGTTCTTTAAGCTCACCTAACCAACCAGCAGATTTATTTGTATTTTTTCTACTGTCATAGCAGTACCCTTACGTGATAGTTGGTGAGGGAGTCCCTCTTGCTGAACAATCCAGTTCCAAAGGGCTATGGAGAATCACAATGTAGCCCAAGAGCTCATCCCCACCTTCCACAAATGGTGGCACTGTAAGAGACAAAAATCCACCAATAGAAACATTTACACATCAGAAGTATCAAATGAGTCTCTCTCAAATAGCACTGTTAAACCCACACTGGTTCATTATGAACCATTGTTCCTTTCTGAAGGGAAACATCTGCCCAGTGACATTTTGTGGCTTCAAATCACTGCTCTCACTTTTTTACTGTTTCTTGTTTGGTTGAGTTTTCCAGATTCTGTCAGAAGAACCTTGTGAATGGGTGGGAAGCGGGATGGCTTTTGGCACCCTCTGTCAGCAGAAGGAGAAAACAAAGGTGCAGAGGATCCTCTTCCAGGTCCTCTTCACCCTGTCTCATCCTCTCTGGGAAGGAAGCACTGCCACACAACTCCCCCACTATCAAGACCAGTGACATTCACCTGCAGAAGCAGAAGGGATGCTCTACATCTGCATTCAGTATTATGTTCAAGTGAGCAAAATCTAAAAATCAGTTCTTTACAGTTCTCTTCCATGTCAGGAGAATACCTCAAGACAGTCAGAACGGACTGCTGAGATACAGACTGTGTAATGGATTCAAGGGATACAGAAGAAAAAGGGGGGGTTTTTCAGTATAAGGTTCAAAACTTGCACAACACAACTCAAACTCAGAGAAAGATGTCCTCTCCCAGAGGCAACTACTAAGTGATATTTTAATGGATTTCTGTGATTTTCTTCTCTGAAGAAAAGTAAGAAGAATTTTAGAGGTTGCTGAGAATAATATTTACCTACCACATGCACACAAATCCTTCAAGACCTAACCTGAAAGTACAAGTCTTCAACTGTCCTATGCCCTGGACAGAAAAGTTATGCAGTGCCCAGACTTCAGCTAGATATAGAGTGTGACTAACTGATCTTAATATATGAATAACAACAAAAATAAAACCATAGGTTTTATGGAACTTTTCCACCTTAGGTTTATGGGAACCTGATAAATCTGCAGCTCACACACCTAAGATTTCAACGTAATACTTGATTTCTTGTTCTCCAGCTATGCTTGTGGCCACACACCAGTACTGGCCCTGGTCAGCCTCAATGGTGTTCAGGATCTCCAGCTGCTTCCCCCCAGCCAGCACACGGAGCTTGTCACTTGCTTTCACAGGAACTCCATCTTTTAACCAGGTCAGGAGAGGGGGAGGGTTGCCAGCAGCCTTACACTCCAACGTCAGGGAATTCCCAGCAACCACCTGCCTGCTCTGGGTTGTGTCAGCATCGCCCTCAATTACTGGAGGAACTGCAGAAAGGAAGAAATATATTGCAAGCCATTAATTCTGTAGCCAGAAAATGTATTAAGAGAAAATGGGTTTGTTCCACCCACTCTGGCTCCATCTACCATCATGTCATGCACAATTTCATGTGAGAATTTGCTGCTGGGGCAAGGCAAGGCAGAGAAGTCAAATGATGTAGCTCAAATGACCAGCTGTATAAAACAGAGGCTTTACAGTACTTTGAGAAGGAAGAACTAGACAAGAAGGACTTAAAGGAGTATTCTAAATATCCCATCCAGAGTGGTTCTTTCAAGTAAGTATTGTTTAGCATGCAGACGTGAGATAGAGAATGGATATACATGGAAAAGAAATAGCTGAGTAGAAGAAAGCCAAGGTACCAAGGCCAGTGAAGGGAGGGCAGGGTTAGATGGGGGATCAGGAAGGAATTGTTCCCTGTGAGGGTAGGGAGGCCCTGGCACAGGGTGCCCAGAGAAGCTGTGGCTGCCCCTGGATCCCTGGAAGTATCCAAGGCCAGGTTGGATAGGGCTTGAAGCAAATGTAGGATAGTGGAAGATGCCCCTGCCCATGGCAGGGGTGGGACTGGATGAGCTTTAAGGTCCTTTTCAACCCACACCATTTTATGATTCCATGAAGTCAAGAGCTGTTGGAGAGTCCCATAAAACAGAGGATCTAAATCTCCCTCTACACAGCCCCACTAACAGAGTCCAGAATTTAATCACAGGCACTGCCAGGCTGCAGAGGCTGAAAATCTCTTCTAGAGCCATTCTGCAGGAGCAGTAAGGCAGCCCAGGAGCAGTCCCTCACCGTAGACATCCACGTGGAAGAGCTTCTCTGCAGCCCCTGCAGCGCTGCTCACACGACATGAGTACCGGGCAGAGTCTGACACCTGTGCCCGTGGGATCTGCAGGAACTGCCCTCTGTCCACGTACAGAGCCTGGGGGCTGGAAATCACACGCTGCCCATCCTTGTACCAGGTGATGGTGGGCACAGGGATTCCCTTGGTTTCACATTCCAGATTTATCAGGTTGTTGAGGAGCACCGATACCTCTGTGGTAATGTTTCCTCCCTTAATACTAGGGGGGACTAGTTCAAAAGACAAAACAACAACATTAAAGCCTCAGACTACAAAACTGTGCAGATTTAAACAAAACAGTAGAATGCTGTAAGAATAAAATAACTTCATCAGCCTTCCAAGCCCTCCTGCTGTGTTTTGTTTGGTTCTTTGCCCAGCAGAGCTCATCTATCACCTGTACAGTCCTTCAAGACACACAGGGTGGAAAGCATGAAGAGAACACAACAAAAAGGCCACCAGGCTCCCACGTGCCAGGTTAGGACAGCTGGGCCTCCATGCCTCCTGCAATGCATTTGGGCAGCTCTCTTCCCTGTCTCCAAAGAAACAGCAATCCCTGGATGCCTTGGGAGGTGCATCCTCCCAGCAAGGATCCTGCTATTGAAAATACCAAACACACCCAAGAGCCTCCACAACAGCAGTGGGAACTGCTCCACGCTCCAAACTTTTGAGGATGAAGTCAGTTACTATGAGACTAAGTATGAGCTTAATAGTCTTGCTTTATGCTCCTATTTTTGAAGCTTTTTGGCCCATAGTCATTTCCCTTGCTCTCTAGGCAGCAGGACTCGGATTTTTCTAGCAAACAAGCTCTTGTGTAAATCAGCCAATATAAAGAGTCCGTAAATCTCTATAGAAGCAATAAAAACACAGTGCAATTGGCAACAACTAAATTTATGGCTGCTGAAAGGACCAGACACATCTGGCAGACACATTGACTCCTCTGCTGCCAAACATGCTCAGTACATCCACAGATTCCTCTGACTTCCATAGTGGTCACTGAAAACACCACTGCAGAAATGTAAAGCAAAGTGTCTGTCAATGGATGGATTCCCCCTGAGACAGGTCCTGCAGTTATCAAACTAGAATGAAATATTTACTAATTAAACAATTTTTGTATCAAAAACCCCAAATCCACTGAGTATGCTGAAATACACCCAGTTCAAAGGTGACTGCATTTCTCTATCAGAGATGAGGAATGGTTTTAATATGGTGTTTTGGGAAAATATCAAAGCCAAAAGCAAGGCTAAACAGTTAAAACAAAGTAAGAACTAGCAAGAATTAGCATTGAGGTTCCTCACTTACTCTGTGGGCTTCTGTTTGTCCAGCCAGGACTAATGAGAAATACAAAAGTAAAGAGAAGTTCCATTCTGCTGTCACAAATTCATCTTTCTGGACGAACCTGAAATAAATCTACTCATCTGCGAGGATTTTATGTGGGGAGAAGTGGGGGAAGCCCTTTTATTCCTCTAATCTCAGAACAGCCACAATTCCCTGCAAGTCCTCCCAGCATTCGCTTTGTTCCTGATAGAAAAAGGTCCCACCACGACTGGTGTGCAGCCACACTCCTGTGCCTATGGGTGCTCCGTGCTCCACAAATGTCCCAGATGAGGGAAATAATGCACATTAAGTTCACAGAATCACACACAATGTTCAGGAACAGATCCATAGCAAGGGAGGACTTGAGAGCTAACAGACTCAAATCCCTACCCTTGACACTCCAAGCACAAGAATTTCTGAGTCCCATGAAGTACAGGGTATATCCTGGCACCAGGTTAAGAAAAGTAAGACCAAATGTATATTAAAACCAAAATCTTAATTTTCTCCTCCCTAAGACAGATCAAAACAATAAAGACAATGTGATAATAAAAATTCATTTGAAACTAACAGCAGAATTTGAGAGCACCCTTCAAGATTTTTCTCTTTCACTAATTAGAAAAGAAGCATATAAACAACATTTCAAGGTGTTTTTCCAAGCCTGCAAAGACTACATCCATACTTAACTTCATACACACAAATACTCAAAAAGGTCATTTTATGAACACATGATTGTTAAACTAAGTTTATACACGAATTTTGTAGTATCAGAGACTTAATTTGCATTTGCCTGAGTATCTCCATTCAAAAAGAAACCTTAAGAGTAAAACAAGAGGATCTTCTGGGATCAGGCATTCCATAAACTTACCGTGGACAACGAGCCTGACCTCCTTCACTTGTTTGCCAGCAGTGTTGGTGGCACTGCACTGGTAGCGCCCCTTGTCAACCCTGCGAGCACTCTTGATGCGGAGAACTTGGTCCCTGTCCAGGAGCTCCACATTGGGATCACCCAAAAACAAGGGCCTGAAACAGAGACCATTTTGCTTCACAGAATTCTGCCCCTACCCTTTCAGCACTAATTTAAACTGACAGTAAGAAGAAGAGGTCCTTTGGTGGCAGTAATTGTACCACTCGAGAGTGCCACTTAGCACATAAATTAGTGGCATTAATCACAAGAACCACCATGCAGTGACAAGCTATTATGACTAGCTCTACTCCTAACTTCTAAAAGAAATCAAACCACAAGAAGTACTTTTCTCAGATCTCCAGGATGCCAGCATCAGAGCCAGAGTTGCACACCTGACCTCAGCTCCTTTTCCTAATTTATTTAGTCATGCCAGGCCTGTGCTGATAACAAAATGTCAACTACTACACAGGAACAACATATCCATAGCAAAGGGTAAGGAATTGTCACAGCAGAGTATCTGTGAGTCCTGATCAATGCCTATACTGAACAACATTGTTAAAACACCAAAAACACCCAGCCCAGCTGGGTTTTAGCTAATATTTAAGAATTCTTCTCCTGGTGTGCTTTCCTGGAAGATGAGATGAGGAATGGAAAACATGCAGGCCCATAAATGTTTTCAAACCTTTACTATATATATGTACATATAACCTTTCAAACCTTTAATGTATATATGCAGAACTGCACAAGGCACTAGCCAGCAAAACATCTGAGTTCTGTCTACCAGTGAAAAAATAATCTCTCCTAAACAACAGCATTTTAACTAATAATGTGTGTAAAATAATCCAGGTAGAATAACTCACAGAATAAACCCAAATAAATGGTTCTGCTTATCTTGCTTCAACCATCATCTCGCTTCAAAAACCCAAAATCTGCTCTGCAAGTGCCAATAATGGGTGAGTTCAGAAAGAAGAGTGGGATGTTAAGTTTTGATTAAAGAATTTCCCACCTCACACCACCCCAAAATCTGATGACACTAAGTTAACACTAAGTTGTTAAACACTGCACCTCCTTCCTCTCTGCTCTAGGAGAGGAAGAGCCTGACACAAACCACAAAAGCTGCAATATACTCACTTGCCATCCTTAAACCAGTGAATGTCAGGAACAGGGAAGCCTTTGGCTCTGCATTCCAGACGGATTTCCTGGTTGAGGATGACTGCCACTTCACCAGGGGTATCAGCACCTATTATGGTTGGTGGAACTTTAAAAAGACAAACATTAAGGAGACGGTAAGAAAGACTGGTATTTACCCAGGGAAGCTGTGCCCTGTGACTGAAGGGAAGGCAGCAGTGGATCTTACTATTCCCTTAGTGTTCACTGCAGAGGGAATTCTGCAGATCACAACAGCCTGTCTATCATGACAAGCACTTCCACACCTGCACTGGTGAACTGCACCTGGGAACACCCCTATGTCACACTGCACACCCCAAATACAAAACAAAGCACCAAAGCCCAGAAATCAAAAGCCATATTTTGTCTGTGTTGCTACAAGAATGGCAAAGTTTAAGCACTCAGTGCTTCAGCAGCCAGTAATTCATGGGCAGTGAGTGGAAGAATCTATTTATAATGAGTTGAAATTTATTGGCTTCTTAAATATCAACTGTTTTTCCAATCACCAACTAAAACCCAAACCAAACAAAAATCAACCCCAAAGCCATGGAACTAACCAAGAATATGGAGGTTAAATAGCTTCTCAGAACTTCCTGCTACGTTTATGGCTTTGCATGAATACTGTCCTGCGTCCTCAGTAGTAGCTTTCAGGAGCTTCAGTATCTTCCCATTGTGCAAAATCTGGAGAGCACTGCTTTCCACAACCTTAGAGGAACCCGAGACATTAGCCTTATGTGATCCAAGCTACAGCAGCCAAGTATCACAGCTGGATTTTTATAAGAAAATGGTAGTTTTAGTGGAAGGATAATCTGTTTCCCCGTTCAGTTTCAGCACTAATCTCCTGCCCTGCTGCAATGTATTCAATATGGTTTGTAGCTCAGCCTGGGGCAGGGAGTGGGGAAACTCCAACCAGCAGCAATGGGCAGTCCCAGGAGTGCATAAAGGGATCTCTCCTTATCTTAAACTACAACTTATCAGCTACAAGTGGAAACAGAGGACTCAAGAATAATCCTGAGGAATTCAATTCACCTCCAAAAGTTCTTCCTTCTCCATCTATAGAATGAAAAAAAAAAGGCAGCATTGGTCCCCTCTGCATGGTTTGACATCTACAATACTGGGGGATTACCAAGGCCAGTTCCTAAGGGAATACTGAAAACAAAGAGTTTGCATTTGACTTACAGAATTAATGGATGAGCCATATTTAGCTGCCTTTTTGTGGGGGTGTTCTTAGAGCACTTAAATATACATAAAGGCATTTACCTGTATTTATTTTTAATGAATTCTCATACCAAGCCTCAAAAGTCCACAGTTAGATTAATCCCACATACCTGGATATCATCCTTATACCAGGAGATGACTGGAAAGGGGTTACCAGTTACTTCACAGAAGAGACTTACAGGGTGATGAACAACCACAGATGTATTTGTCACCTTATCTTGATCTCTAATTTCAGGAGGAACTGCAAGAAAGCTCAAAATTATGATTTAAGTCTTCCTATTCCAGTGACTTCCCCTTTCTCCCTTTCCATCCCAGTCAAGGACCACTATAAATCAAAATTTCTCAAACCCTTCTCATTCCCTTCCCAACATTTCCATTTGTCTTTAGGCTCTGGACATATCTCCCTGTGTCCTTTCTTCTGTTTCCCAAAAACAGTCTTCCTTTGCTCAGTAACAGACTCCCAGGGAAATTCACTCAAACACAAGCACCATAACATTTTAAGAGAATAATCTTAAAATTAATCTGAAATTTAATCTTGAAATCTAGTGTTATTTGTTTAGCATATAAAGGAAGCCTATTCCAGAGTCATCCTTCCTCTTCCCTGGTCCAGTCATGCCCAAGAACCCCATCTATCATTTGTCCCACTATGAATGCAGAGAGAATGGCCTTAAATTGTGGATTAGAAAGGTCCAACCCCACTGAGGAGCCCTGCTGGCACGAGATGGAATTCCTGCTCTTCTCAAAACAAGGATATAATCCTGCTCAGGCATTAGAACTAACTGTCATGGGAAGTGAACAAGGCTGGAATAAAAGTAGTTTCGTAGGGTTTCTATTTCCTAACTAGGATTCTGGAAGAAGAATATCAGCAACTAGTAATCTCCTAGTCTGTGCTCATTCTGATAAATCTCTCATTTGAAATGCAGACCTAGCCCTCAATCTGTAACTTCTACAGTACAAAGGTTCGTTTGTTATTTGCATTAAAATTTTCAAGTATAACTGGAGTTTCTACCAATAAGATGTACCTGGATCCTTGAGCAAAACAAGGAGTTTGTGCATGAAGTCACAGAGAACAGAAAAAACAAGGGAAAAGAAAAACTACAGAGAACGTCAGAAAAATAGGAAGTACTCAGATTTTATAATTTAACAGCACAAGGGCAGATTTGGGCCATGCAATTTGCGAGAAGAAAACAGAAGATACTTTTCCAGGGCAGCTCCCCAAGGGCTGTATGTATTATTTACCATGGACTTTCAGGCTGTATCTCCTCTGTGTGCTCCCAGCCTCGTTGGCTGCCACGCAGACATAGTCCCCACTGTCCGAGGGCGTGAGGGCAGCTATGACCAGCAGGGTCCCATCCTCCTGCACCGAGAGCCCCGGCTCAGCCCCGGTCAGCTCCCGCCCGTTCCGCAGCCATTTGATGGCAGGCTTGGGAATACCTGCAAGAAAAAGGGGAAATGGCCACAAATGCTTCACTCAGCTCAGAACAAGATTGATTCAAACAACTCCTGCTGCTTACTGGAAGTCTTGCTGGAAGGACACACACAGGGAGGCCAGGAGCTTCCAAGAGGAAGCCCCAGCTGCTACAGGATGATTTTAACATTAAAAATCTTCATCCTAAACACTGTAAAATCCTTCTTGGCTAGCAATGACTTTCCACAGGACTTCCACACACAGCGGTTATTTAAATCGTTGTTAGTTTGAATTTTTCCACATAAAGCATACATGGAAAATACTGTGTGGATTGGACATTTTTACAGCAGCGTTGTAACCTGCAGTGGTCAGCAGATAAAGATCCTTTTGTCACTACAAGGGGTGGGTAACCAAGACACTCACCTTTTGCAGGGCATGGGAATGCGATGCGCTGGTTGGCCACTCTTTCTTGGAAGGGGCTGTTGAATGGAGGGTCCAGGTCCTCAATAGTGGGAGGCTCTGAAAGAAAATTAGACCCAAAAAACTGCTTGATCTCTGCTCCAAATATAAAAATACAGTTTGACAATACATAACACTAAGTGTCTCTCATTCACACAAGGTCACATTCCAATAACCCTCTTTACATAGACTGGAATGGGTACTGCACAAGTAGTTTCCATTTCAGTGGGAATATTTAGGAAGTAAGAAGCACAAAGAGGCTTTCAAATTTGACATAAAATAGTTCTCTTTAAATCTTGCTATATTTATTTTGAAGGAAATGTTTCTGCATAATCTGAAAAATATTATTTTAACTGTTTTTTCCCCACACCACATATTTTAGTGCTACTGCCATCCTTTGTTCTCAAGTCTCATTTTAAAATCCTGTGCAGACTGAGACTATATGAAGTATATTCTTTATAATTAAATAAAGTTACTGAGAGTTTTTTGTTGTCTGTAGGAAGCGTTTCTCAGCATCTCTGATCCAAGGGGATCAGAATGTTGCCTTTAGACTTTTGCAAAGAAGAAACAGTTCCTGCTTAGTTTAAGTCAGTCATGCTCCATTGACATCTGTCAGCCCCTCAGTGAGGAGTTACGCTACGTATTTAAATTGGCACATTGACCACTTACCCTTTTACCATTTCAACATCATTTTTTAATTTAAATATATATATACAGAGAGACAGAGAGTGTGCACACTTTTTTTTTTTTATTTCTGCAACCTCTCCAAAGACTAGCTGCTCATTCTAATTCTCCTCAATTACCATCAGAACATAACATCTAAACCAGATGTGGCTTTTGCATCACGTAACAGTGGGTGAGAGAAAGCCCTGCCCTGCAATGCTCCAACCCCACGCCACTGGCAGGGAGTCCCTGCCAGCCCAGGGCAGGAGTGTGACCCCAAACAAGTACCTTGCACCTGCACTGTGACCTCCACCGTGTCACTGCCCGCACCGTTGGTGGCCACACAGGTGTAGATGCCAGCATCAGGGGGCTGGATGCTGCTGATGGCCAGAGCTCCATCCGGGCTCTGCAGGAACTTCCCCCCGTCCGTGGGCACGGCGCTTGTGCCTCGGAACCAAGAGACCAACGGGGCAGGGACGCCCTGGGCGCTGCAGGGAAGCTCCACTCGCTGCCCAGCCTGCACTTTCAGAACTCGAGGCCCACGCTGGATCCTTGGAGGAACTGAGGAAGACAAGTTTAGTGCACAGAAATGTAAAAGAAACAACGGACAGGATCGTTCTTAAGGCTGGGAGAGCTGGGGGTGTTCAGCCTGGTGAAGAGAAGGTTGCAGAGACACCATAGAGCGCCTTGCAGTGCCTAAAGGGGCTCCAGGAAAGCTGGAGGGGGACTTGGGACAAGGGATGGAGGGACATGACAAGGGGGAACTATTTTAAACTAAGAGAGGGGAGATTCAGACCAGGTATAAGTAAGAAATTTTAGGTAGAAGGTAGAAGTAAAAAATCACCATTTTTTATGGTGAGGGTGGGGAGGCCCTGGCACAGGGTGCCCAGAGAAACTGTGGCTGCCCCTGGATCTCTGGAAGGGTCCAAGGCCAGGGTGGACAGGGCTTGGGACACCCTGGGATAGTGAGATGTGTCCCTGGCAATGGCAGAGGGTGGCACTGGGTAACCTTTAAAACTCGCTTTCAACTAAAAACCATTTTATGATCCTATGAAATTCTTTTCTATTTTTATAATTTTAGAAAATGTTTCTTATTTACTGAAATCAAATGCCCTCAGGTGACCAGAAGAGCAGCCCTGCATATTCTTTGCACAGGATAGGATGAGAGATACCCTGGTGCTGAATTTATTTGAACAAGCCACACTGCATAACTCCCATGAGCACTGTCATATTCTGAGCACACTGGAAGAGCTGTGGGTACTGGCTCTTCATAACACAAAACAATTCAAAATCTTTTATGATAGAGTTAATCACATTTTCCTTTTGGAATTTTAATTTCCTTTCCCTAATCCCTGATGTTTGTACGTTTCCAAACACAAGTTCAGACAAGGGAGATAAAATACGACTGGAAGTGATTTTGCTGGTCCTACAGAATAGTATAAATCCACCATAAGTCTTTTGCCACAACATTTTTTTTCCCTAAGGATCGTTGGCAACAAAAAGACCTGAAAAAAATGCCTGAAACAATAACAAGTGACATTTTTCCAGACTTGACATTGTGTGAGTGTTTAAGAGACAGTGGTTGGGCCCCAGTATGGGGAGAGCAGGAGAGAGACAAAGGAGCTATATGAGATAAAGGTAAGGAGAGGGAGAAGGACACAGGTCCTGGCTGGAGCCACTGGAGACCTTTACACATATCTACGTATTTGTGGGTGTTTATACAATATCTACTTTCCACAAAATCAGTAACTCACACATGAAGATAATACAACCTGCAAAAAGAACAGTTTAGAGGACTTAATGTCAATTAGGAAACAACTTTGGAAACCTCTTAAAGATGCTCAGTTCAATGTGGAAACTTGCAGATGATGAACCCTGGAGTTCCAACTCACCATGTACACTGAGCTTCACTGACTGAGTCACGTTCCCAGCAATGTTTGTGGCGACACAGATATACATTCCACTGTCTGAGACCTGGGTCTCACTGATCTTCATTGACCCTGAGGGGAGGAAAGTGTGTCTGGAAAAAGAAGAAGCAGATAAACCATGTAAACATGTAGGGAAAGGTGAATGACCTCTCCTGATACACTGCTAATGATTGCTATAAGCTAAAATAACACCACTCTGACCATATTACGCAACTATGACTTATATTTACTCTTTTTTTTTTTCTAACTCTTTATTCAGGCCCTATATTCAGAATACACAGCAAATACCTAAAATTTAAGATCCAAATTACAAAATTTGGTTCTAGCTATTTATTGGACTTGTTAAAATGTGATAGAGGCAGAGAAATTGAGCTCTTCACCTTCTTGTTAAAATTTTTTGCTCAGCTCAGGTCAGCAGGGTCAGAAAGTTAAAACTTTTATCACTGCTTCATCCTGGCAAAAAAATGATGTTACATTGATTCAAGGTGGAAGACAGGATTTTGATTCAAAACTGCCAGTTCTGGTGTTTATAGGAATTGCCATTATTCCCCAGCAAATAACTAACTACAGAGCTTTAAGTTCTCCCATAGTTCTGGTGACAGATCTGTAACACCAGAAGCTACTTTGGCCAGCTAAGCCAAAATCTTCTGTAGGAGTCAAAGGTAATATAGACAGGGAAAATAAGCAGGGAGGGAAGAAAAAATGATAGCTAAGGATTATCAAGAAGAAATTCAAGCCTGGCACTCAAGGTAACATCCAGAATTGGTGGGAATTGGTGGGATCATCTGTCTTCCTTTCTGTGGCATTAATTAGGACAACGTTATCATAAGGACATAAATGGTGAATTTGGGGATTGCAATGGCTGGAGAGATGAATGAAAGGAAAGTGAAATGTATTTTCTCCAGTGTAAATCTGTCTGATACTACAATTCCTCCTCCACCACCTGTATCTTTACAAACTTTTTGGCACTTTTTTTATCAGCCCAAAAGACAAATTTCTGAGGCAACTTCTCCTCCTTGATTTTGTCCAGTAATTACATTTGCTTTCTGATAAAAGTTCTTTCATATCTGATTTCCCTCTCTCTTTGTTTACTGTTCACATTTCTAACAACATCTTTGGGTGGTCTCAAACAGTTCTGTTTGGACTAATCTTTAACTTTTGCTGACATCTGTAAACAATTTTATGGAATGGGCTGAGCTGGACTTCTGTTCCTCTGGACAACTTGGATCTCACCACAACAGCCATGAGCAAGTAACCTAATTTATCAGTGTCTCCTGAGGTAAAATGAGGACAAGTAAGAGACAAAGAATGCAGATTTGTTAGTGCATGCAACATGCTCTCAGGACACAGCAGAAAATCCCTCATGGATTACTGACAACAAGCCAAATCCCTGCACACAAGCCTCCTTCAGGAGACATGGTGGCAAAAGATCTGCTGAGGCTGTCACAGGCTCCCTGGAATGCCTCCAAGGTGCAGGCTTGGCCACAAGGGAAAGAGGATCTCCAGTACAATTCCTTAGCTCAGACACTGGCTGATTCCCTCCACGGGATCACTGGGAGACACCAGCAAGCACAGCGTGCCTGTGGCCAGCCCTGCCACTCCCTGTTTCATGGACACAGCTGGTGCCTGGCCCTTCTGAGGGACCCTGAGGAGCAGAAAGCAGCAGCACAGCCTGTGACACTACCTGGCACTCCAATGGGGAGCATCCAGGGAATAGTCACTGGCTCATCTCCCGTCTTGTTCTGTGCCACATTAAATAATAAGGGAGAACTCCAACACTGTCCAACACAGTCCCCAACTCTTCATTCCCTAAGGCTGTCAGCTCAACATTTTACAAGTATTTAACTCTGCTTTCACATGTTCAAAAGTCTGTGGTGAGTTTTTGGATCCAAAACACAGCAAGCAACACACCCAAACATTTATCATCATCATCTGTATCCTACTGGCAGACCAGGCTTCATGTAAATCACAGACAGTGCTCCCCTGAGCAAAAATGTGAAGTACATAAAAAAAGAAAAACAGTTTTTAAACAATTATAATCATGCACAGATGATGTGGGTCTCTGGGCACCACCACAGTACAAATACCCAGGATCTCTTTCCTCCTAGCCTCCTGAGACTGGATATAAGCACATGCTGGAATGAGAGCTGTGCAACCATGCATAGGCTCAGTAGGTTTGGGAAAGAGAGCTTCAAGACCCAGTACAACAGGTCAGGGAGGACAAAGTAACACCTTCTGAGGGATCCTGTGGCAATCAGAAATCACATACCCTTCCAAAATCCTGACAGTTTAGACGCAGTTTCACTTTTCTTTTGTTTTTTATCAACCATTGTTACCTTAGAGAAAATGGAGATATGAGCTGCATTTCTTTGGCCCAGGTAATTATGGGGGGTGGCAAGCTCCTCACTTCACATGGAAGTGTGACATCTTCCCCTGCAATTACTGAGACCTCTACGGGTTTATCATGTGCATATCCTTGCTGGTCTCCAGGCCTGGACACTCTAGGTTTCACTATAACATGGAACATATTAAGAAGCTGCAATTAATATACATATTTGTACAAATATAACACCATACAACATCTCTTTTTTTATCAAGTACAAAACATTACAATCCTGTTTTAATGACCTGTCTGCAATAGAGCTAAATCACTGCCATGCTGATGTACAGTGCCTGTAGCTCAGACACAGGCTGATGCCCACATGGAACACCACAAATACCAGAAAGCCTGGACTATCCATTCAAAAAGATGGACACAGCAAATGGCTGTAATTCCTGTGTGTGCTGAGCTCTGTATTGCATAGGTAGTTAGCAACCACTCCCTGAACCGTCACACAACAGCCCCAGTAACTCCAAGCTATAAAAGCCTTGCAGAGCACACCTACACCTGAAACAAATTTTAATAACATTGGATTGATGAAGACAGGAAGGCTTAGGACTGGTGGGATTAAGGGATCTTCATTCCTCTCTCAGCAGGAAATTCTACTCCCGTACAGATGCTTCCTGTCCACTTCCATAAAGCTGAAATTATGCTCAGCCCAAGGTCCGTGAACTCGAGTTAAGAGGGATAAGGAAGCTTTAAGGGAATTATAATGGCTGAAGGACAGGCCTTTTGGGATCAGCCATGTATAAAACTGCCTGGTTTGGGGATCCAAAAGCACTAACTAAAGAAGAGCTCCCATCCCATGTGCCCTGGGTGTGTCTAGCACCGAATAGGTGACAGGGATATTGGAGCTGAGCTGAGACACCCACCATAGACAGTCAGCTGCACCTTCCTGGTGGCATAGCCAGCAGCATTGGTGGCAGTGCACACGTACTCCCCGCTCTCTTCTCCCCCTGGGGACACCACATACAGGCTTCCATCCGACCCCGCCGAGAACCTCACGTTGTTGGGAAGGATTACCTCTCCTTTCTGTGGAAAGAAAAATAATGAAAGTCCACAGTGCCTGGATTTTCCAAAATAAAGCAAATTCCAATTATTTAGTTCAATAAAAGCTGCTTTTCTTTTTTTTTGAGGCTGAGATGGACAAAATATTTTCTATTAGCTAAGAAACTTGGCCCTAAAATTCCATTTATACAAACTAATAAACTATAATTAACTTTTCACAGTCCTACTTTCTAAGCAGTAACAAGAACAGAAGCACAGGGATTCTTATGCAGAAAATTTACTACATTTTACAGACCTGAAGTCTTAAAAGAAAATTTAAAAAATAACAGTCAAGAATAATAATCAAAATTTCAACTGAGTTAATTTTGACATTGATTTCTGATGTCAAAATGAATCTTGTACCCATTACACGAACTTGTTCTTAGTCAGGTGCCTCCTCCTTGTCTGTAGTTGAATAAGTGATACAATAAAGAAAAATAAATCCTCCCATGTTCTCTTCCATACCAAACCAACAGTTCTATTCCATCTCTGAAACAAAGCTGTTCCCAAGGTCCCAATCGGTTACATCTGCACAACTTCTGAGGCCCAAAAGTGCCTTCACACCACGTCATGTGAGCTGTAACATACTCCAAATAACTGTTACTACCAGAAATTATCCTGTTCAAGGAGGGAAAAAACCCCAAAAACTGGCTTTAAGACAAATTTCCTCAAAGGTTGAGGTCCTCCTCAGTGCACATCTTGTCAACACCATGACTGAAAAGTCATGGGTTAACCCCACAATGCTCTATTAAATACATTTTCTCAGAGAAAAAAGTCAGAGCTCCACAAGAAAAATGAACTCTCAGTCTGTGGCAGGCTGCCTAAACACAAATTATCAACTCACAACAGGAACAGGAACAATTTCTAAAGTGTAAAACCCATAAAGATGCAGTGATAACCTCAGCCCTGCCAAAGAATAGAACATTGAGCTGTGGCAGGACCACGGCCAAAAGTCCTGTTCTAAGAAACAAAAGCAGCTCTGAACAAACAGAGATTTCCAGGTCCCTCACAAGTGGAGTTTTGGGCCATGTTCTTTGAATATAGTTTTTATGACAACTAAATTACGTGTTCAGCCCATTTTTCAGCGTGAACAGCTCAAAGGTGAGGGGTTACCTTGGACCAGACAATGGATGGCTTGGGAACTCCACTAGCTTTGCAGGGCAGTGTCACTGGGATTCCTTCGATGGTGCTGAATATCTGCTGGCCATGCTGAATGACAGGCAGGACTACAAACACATGCAAATATTAAAGACAGGCAGAACACATTTCAACATGGCAAAACTATTATGATAAAATCCTTATATTCAATTACTACTTCCTACAGGCAAGCAGGGTTTGGGACCTTTCAGTCTCTTCTCCAATGCTAACATGGACAAGGAGGCACCTTCCAGCCTTTCTGGACAGAATAAATCCCTGTTCACTACAGAGCCTGCCAGCCATAGGCTCATCACTGCATTATGTACATGCTGTTTTAAACTAACTGCAGGTATTTCACTGACTGAAATTATTTCAGAAAAGCTTTGTCACATTACCCTCTGACAACATTTTAGGCTTTGCTTCTCAAAATCAGTAACAGGAAGACAACAAAAACCTGAATTCCCTCACTCAGTTGAGCCGCCTTTGAATTAACAGAAAAATAAGGTAAGATTTAAGGGTACAATACCAAAACCTAGATATTTCTAAATGAATACAAAGATATTCCTTTTTGTTCTCAAGCTCTGAAACATTCAAAAAACCAGTGTTGACATGGAAGATCTTATGAGTACTTGTCTGAAGTAAGAATTTATAGTCATTCTTTATATAAAAGGAGGTTTCAGCATCTTCAGTGAAGTTTAAAATAAATCTCCCATGATTAATTTAACATGTGAGAAAATTTAACACGTGAGAAACCATGAAGTGATTGTGGCTTCACAGAGTTAACACAAATATGCTCAGCTGAAACACAGATGGGTTACCAGAGTGATAACACTTTGTCTTGCTGTCAGTGAAGTTTTTGGTATGTTTTAATTAAAGAGAAAAAAGAAGGGGAAAGAGAATGGGGATGACACCAAAAACAACAAACAAATTATGACTTTTACCAAACTCATAATTCATTTTCCTTCATTCTAATTCTCCCATGAGCTGTGCTTCCTTACCCCAGTCATGAGCATTCACACAGCACTTCACATGGCTCTCCAGCAAACTCCCACTTGCACCTGTTTGTTACTTAAACCAGATGAAGACTGCACAGCCCAGCCTTTGAATGAGGATCTTTTGTGGACACCAAATAATTTGATTTTACTTGAAAAGCAGCCTTGATCGGATCCAATCTCCCCCTGTGTTGTTTCCAGAGCAGCACCACGAGAGAGGAGGGGATGTGGGCAGCTGGTGTAAGTGCAGCAGAGCAGTGAAAGCTCTGTGCTCAGTGCAGCCTGTTGCTCACCAAACACGTGGACAGTGGTGGTGCTGTTGCTGGTGCCTGCCACGCTGCTGGCCATGCAGGTGTAATCTCCCCCGTCCTGCAGCCGAACCCGCTCCAGGTGCAGGCTGCCGTCGCTGCGCACGCTCACGTAGGGATTGGGAACCAGCTGCCAAAGGAGAGACAGAACATTTCACTGGGAAAATACTCCCTGACCATGTGCACCTGGGGATGCAGTGTGGCTCTGCTTGACTATGTCACTTCGTTAAAAACTATGTGTTCCTGAAGAATTTTACTAGAGCTTTTCCTACTTCCCATCTTTCATACAAAGCTAATTTTACTCAAGAGTTTTAGTAGCACCTCATATTTACTGCTGGAGTGAGAGTAAGAACTGCAAGAGCCACTCTGTTCTGCCACAGCACATCCTGTGCTGCCACTCCTGCTTTTAATGAAGCAAGCCCAAATTTAGCTCAATTATTTCACTGTATTTTTATTGGTTATTCCAGTAACTGGTAAGTGCAATGACTTGTTCTTCCTCCACAAGTATTTTCCTTTACAGTTATCAAAATCTAACTTCCATATCCATCAAATAGATCAGCTCTGAAGGAAACCATTGTGGAAGAGAATTGCAACTTTCACCAAGGAGTAACTTTTGAAGAGTTATATATCCTACAGCAACATCAAACACCCTGAGCTTGGCAGCACAGCCTGCCCTCATAAAGAGTTGTTAGAAAGCAAATCTGTTCCAGTCACACTCAGAAGCAGCTGAATTCTTCTCTAAATATAACTTACTCCAACACTTTCCTTGGAGCACAGCATTTCCCAGCAGTTTACAATGACAGGAAACCAGCACTACTAGAGAGAGGAATTAGCAACTCAACAAGGAGGATCCTGCCAGTATTTCTCACAGAGCTTTACAGCCTGTGCTCCTTGCACAGCCTAAGGAAAAGCCAGTGATTCCCAGAGACACCTAAATTGAGCAGGAAACCTGAACAGGGGTCAGGTAGTACCAGGTTCTGCTTTGTGGCAATAAATCAGGCATTTTGCTACAATATTTTAATTCCAATTGTGCAGAAAGGGCTTTAGGGAGAAATCAGCAACAAAGATAAAATGCAGCTTCATAGGGTAAAGTCAGAAATTTTAGTATTAAAGAACTGAAGTTTCATTCACACAACCAATGCAGGTCTGGTGTCTACAGCACCCTTCTACAATCTCTGAGTGGTTTGGGTGGGAAGGGACCGTAAAGGTCACCTAGGTGTGTCTGCAGGAGGTATAAACTGGCAATGGCATGTTCCCAAGGGGGAAAGAAAACACACTCATTCATGCTCTGAGTAGAGCACCACCATGAAAGGAGGATATGGAACAGGAATACTGGTATTTACCTCAGCCCATCAGCAACAGGGAAAGGCAAGACGTTAAAACATCCTAAATCTACAGAAATTTTTCTGGTACCTTTATTTTAAAAAACCCACTTTTGTTATTCTAATATATTCCACTAGCATTCCCATACTCAGAGTCCAAGGCTGAAGTTCATGAGCTACAAAAATGCATAAAACTCCTTTGAAAGCAAGCAAAATAGAAGATAAAAGGATAACTCACAAATGCTTTGGTTCCAAGCTCTTTTCTAGTCCTCCACATCCCCCACTGCCATCTCCTATTCCTTAATCTGCACATCAGGGTCAGAAATTCCCTGGCATGGGCAGTGATCACATTAACTTTTGTAAATTAAACCAAGCTGTTATAATGCCTTGAGATGTCAGCTGTAGCCTTCCTCTGCCAATAAATCTCACAGGAAACAGAGTAGTCTTACCACCACATTGTTTTTAATCCACCTCCTGTCTGGAATGGGGTTCCCAGCAAGCAGAACACAAGGCAAAGTGAGCTGCTGGCCCTCAATGACATTGGCCGTGGCTGGGCTTGCTCCAATCAGAGGAGTGACTTGAACAAAAAGGAAGAAGGAGAAGAAATTTTTATATATTCATGTAAAAAATTAAATTAAATTAGTATTAAATTGAAGACATGAAAAAAAGAGAAACAAACCTAGGGGTAGCACAGGAAAGATAGGAAGCTGGGGAAATACACAAACGATGATCCTTAGTCTAAGGATTGGCAGCAAATGGAAGATGCTGTTCAGCTGAAACTGGACCAAATCAAGGGTTTCCCTGGGAACTCATGTTCCCCTGGCACCAAGCTGATGTATGATGTTTCCTTACTCAGGCAAAATACCAAAGAACAGAAGTAGTGGGTTTGGAGAGGACAAAAAGTAAATTGTAACTTCCATTGGGCATAAAATTGTGAAGGACCAGAAGAGAGGTCACAGCCCAGCAGAAAATGTGCACATTCTGTGAAAAGCCAACAGCAAACATGACTGGGCACATGGCTAAGAAATTAAATTAGGTTCTGGGCATTAAATAATAAACAGGTAAAAATGTGTTTATCAAACCCTATCAGTATTACTGGCTCTTGCAGTAAGTTTGATGTTAACAAATGGTTTCTTTGATGGCAGAGAGACTGTTCTTATCCTCACGCAAATGTACACATTTCATTACGTTATTTTTCCTTTTATTGCCACATGTCAAACTGAGATAACAACCAAGCCTCTAACAGCATGGATATTTGAAAGACAGTAGGGTTAGATGGGATATTGGCAAGGAATTGTTCTCTGTGAGGGTGGAGAGGCCCTGGCACAGGGTGCCCAGAGAAGCTGTGGCTGTCCCTGGATCCCTGGAAGTGTCCAAGGCTAGGCTGGACTGGGCTTGGAGCAACCTGGGCTAGTGGAAGGTGTCCCTGCCCATGGCAGGGGGTGGCTCTGGGTGGGCTATAAAGTCCCTTCCAACCCAAACCATTTCAGGATTCTGTGGTCAAGGCCAGACATTTATTCTCTTCTCGGACCACCAAGATTCCGTCCCACCTATCTCAACAATGACACAACCATGTTCATTGCTGCCCTTTTTTTTTTAATTAATTAAACGGCAGGAACCCCATCATTAGCATTCATCATTACAGTGATTTTTCGTTCCTCAATAAATTTACTTAGGAATAAGAAAAAAAAACACAGGATAAATCACTTCCTTAAGGTCCAAGCTAAAAGTGAAGGTGGAATTAATTCCAGTTAGTGCAACCAGTCAAAAAAATGTTCTAATAAGTAAAATCCACTGAAATCAATTACAACATTCCATGTAAATGTTTTCTAATTCAGTTTGCATGGATGACACATAAATACAGCACACAGATAGGTCAGCATGTGTGGACATAACCCCCAGGCTGCTGTCTGCTGCCCAAACACCAGCAGCTCCCACTGCCATGCACTGCTCTTACCCAGTCCTGTCACTGTGACTGTGGCTGGCCGGGACTGAATCCTTCCAAACTGGTTCTCAGCTTCACAGACATAAGTCCCTTCATCACTGACCCATAGATCTACAGGGGGAGAAAAGAGCTGACTGCAGCATCTGAAATGGTACATGGACACCCTGCCCCGCCCTCTCCACATGGGCACCGTGCCCTTGTCTCTCCCACCTTCAAACACTCAGTCTGAAACAGAGCATTCCTTTCCATCAGTCACCGAGTACAGAAGCAATTAAAACACAGAAAGGAATTAAAAGCTAATTAAGAAAACAGAATAGTATCACTTAGCATAAGAGTGCCTGAAATGCTGCAAAATAACTAAAATCACAAAGCCACTTGCAAAGTTTCTGATTATTACCCCAATTAGGACAGATCTAAATCACTGTGTTTGGAACCAATTCTCTACCAAAAAAAAACCCACAAAAAACCCACAAAAAACCAAACCAAAAAACAGCAACCTCACCAAAACAAAAAAAACACCAAAAATGAAAATTCATGGCTCCTTAGCATCAGAGACCATAGCCCATGTGCAATTCAACAAAGATTAATAATAATTTGCATGAAGAAGAGTGAAGGCAATGACCAAACACAACTGACTTCACAAGCTCATAGCAAAATGAACTGCATGTCAACAGCAATGACATCAGCATCACAAACACAATCTGTGATAAAAATCCAGTCTTTTTACACACTTAACTTTAAATAGAGTCATATAGTAACTTAAATGCCTTGCAAATGTTTTAGCTCCTCGTGGAATTCTGTTCTTTTAATGCTGAGTCTACCTACTCTGGATGGCCAGTGCCCCTGTCCTGAGCTGGCCGCTGGAGCTGAGTGCGAAGGGCTGGGAGAAGAGGGGAGCCCCATCCAGCCTCCTCCACGTGACCCTGGGCTCAGGGTAGCCCTGCACGTAGCACGGAAGTGTCACGTTGGAGCCCAGATCCGCAGATTCGTCACCCGGCTCCTGCGTGAAAACAGGGGGAGCTGGGGAGAGAGCACACACAGAAAGTGAGCGTTGTAACACAGCAATCCCATTCTCTAACACCACTGATGGCCTCCGTTTATGTCCCACTGTGCATTTCTTCTAATGTTCCCAACTCTAGAAACACCTTAAGTATCAGCGTTGCTAAATTCTTTGTCTTCTGCAAGCAACGCCATTCGTTCAGAAAGCAGATGTGCCTGACAGGAACATTTAACAGGATGCAATTTGTCAGGCCACAGGCAGATGGACAGAATTAGGAAAAAAGGAGAGGAAAGGCTAAATTACAATAACCTCACACAGTAACTCAAGTTTGTGAAATTAATTCTCTATTTAAGAATTCTGTTAGGTTGAGGTTTGAACAGCTTCGTCCTCCCGTGCCTCTCTTCCTCCCCATAACTTTTATACTTTGCAAAAGAAGAAAGACTGGGCTGGAAACAGATGGGCTTTAAGGTCCCTTCCAACCCAAACCATTCAGTGATTCCAAGCTGGAGTCCAAATGGGACAAGGAAACTGCTTAACCAACACCACCAAAAGGTGTTCCCAGCACACACAGAGATCTGTTAGAAAGGTTCAGGGAGCCAAGGCACCACTCTCTGACCAGTACAGAAACTCTGCAATCTGAGTGTGCCCCATGCAGGTTTTAACTACTTACAGCCAACATCCAGAGTTATCTTGCCAGCAGCTCTCCCTGCCTCGTTGGTGGCCACGCATGTGTAGTCACCAGCATCCAGGTCTTGTGTTTCCTGGATCTTCAGAAGACCCCGGTGAACATCAATAACAAGAAATGCTGATGCCCTCAACTCTAAGTCACCTAAGTCCAGATAGAAAAAAGCAATATAACTGCTTACATCAAATGTATACCTATATTCATCAAAATTATCCCAACAAAACAGTGTCCAAGTTTGAGTTAATTCACAACATAGCTGTATGAATTCTGCAGATGAGAACTCCGACTCCCACTCAACTGAGAGGAGAAGTTCATTACTACATTAAATACATCCTTTTTTATTTATTGGTTCCACAAGGCAAGCACAAAACCCAAGTATCTCTGGGCAGAGATCAGCATTAGGACAGTGCGTCAGGCTGTATTTCTCCTTCCCTAATGAGAGGCTACATGAAAACAGAACAATAAAGGCTACAGAAAAATGTTTTGTGATTTTTGTAGCATAAAGCTAAACATTTTCTGAAAGAACAAACCTTATGTAAGCAGGCAGGAGGCTCAGCTTTGTTTTACTAATATTATTAATTATGCTACAGTGTGTTAATTCACCATATTTAAATAGAAGCAGGAATTTATGCCCTAGAGGTCAATGCCATTTCTTCTAGATTTAGAGAATTTCACAAGTCTGTCACTGGTCGAACACAACATAAGGCTCTTGAGAGAAATGAAGTCACTTCCATGATGTTGTTCTAAATATTGCTGCTAAATAAATGACTCAATCACCAAGCAATGAGCACACCTTTAAACCATTTCACTTGGGGGGGTGGGATTCCAGTTGTTTTACACTCCATAACAGTCGTGTCTCCAAGACCAACGAGAATTTCACTCTGAACTACAGTCAATGTTGGGCTCTCTAAAAAGAAACAAGACAGAAAAAAATGAGCTTCTTACCCAAAGTAAAGGTAATTTTTAAGATATAAACCATGAAAGACTCTAATTTTCTCTTGTTATACAGAAGAATGTTTGAGTTAAGTCAAACAGACCTAAAAGTGAAAGATAAACACTGGGAAACAAGGAAAAGTAAAGTCTGGTCCAGAACACCTGAATCATATGCAGAATGTATAGGAGGTATAAGGACAAAATCAGAAAAGTTTCATTATGGAGAAAGTACAAACACAAAGTCATTCTCCTCCTCCAGCCAGATGTTGGTCATATAACAGCTTAATACTCTGCTATCAATATTCTATTTTGATAGAGAAACACAATTTTTTTTCTAGAGGACTCACTCACGTTTCCCAGTCTATCTCGTAGTAAGACCCTATTTTATGGGTTTTTTTAACCTAGAAATGATTTTAACCTAAAAAGCTTTCTGTTTAGAAGGAGCATCAAGCTCCAAATACTACCTAACAATACAACTCAGGTTTGAACAGAAAACAAAAGGGACATTTGTGAACTGTTCAACATATCTTCTGAGGTTTTTGAAATTTCTACCAGTATTTTCTGCAGGGTTCTACTCATTTTAACAGCTCCCCCTCCCTGATGATGAATTAGTTTATTTTTAAAATTTTAATACATTGTTTTTCTCGCTTACCGATGTACGTGAGTGTGGATGTCTGTTTCTCTGTCCCAGCTGAGTTACTTGCCAAACAACCATAAATTCCTGCATCTCTGGGAATTGCCTTTCTTATGATTAAGGTGCCCTCTGGGGTCATTCTGTACCTGGGAACACACAGAGGACCAAGCAAAATGATCAGAAAGAACAGTAATTATATTCACATTCCAAGCACCTACAGCAGCATAAGCAGATGGTTTATAAACAGCTGTTTCTGGGTTTTTTCCCTCATGATAAATACTATTAGTACTGTTATAGCTAGCACTACATTTTGTGAAAAGTCCATAAATTAATCATGCAAAAAAACCTGGAGAAGTGAACTAAAGGGCTTCTCTGTTAGAGATGAGGTAATGGCAATTAAAGAGTTATTAAAGTAAAGGTTGAGGTACTCTTTCCAAAACTCACAGACTCCTGTTGAAGTAGGAGAATATTTTGGCACTACTCAAACCTTCTTTCTCATATATGATATTAAAATAAATGGAGACAACTTCAAGTCCCACCTGCTGGAGCCAATGATAAACATATCGTTGAGTGTCCACACAACTGTAGGTTTTGGGTAACCCGTGGCAGAACACCTGATGGACACTTCAGAACCTTCCGTAAAAGTCTGGTTCTTGGGTGAAATTACAAGCCTTGGAGGTTCTACCAAAAGAAATTAAAAATAGCAGTTAAAAACTTTTTGTTAGAAAACACAGGTTACGATAAGAACTTCACTCCCATTTTCAAATAGTTCCATGGTGAGAAAGCAACTGAATGAAGGTCAAAACCCACTTGTTTCCACTGTCAAAGTCAATCAAAGTCTCAGACTAAACCACCTTTATAAGAGGCATTAGGTCAGAATTCAGGTATTGGCCTTCCTGAGATGGGGTTAAAAAAGCAGCAACAGAGCCAGTCTTGACAAACACCAGACAATGAGCAACGTGGAAGGTGTCCCTGCCCACAGCAGGGGTCAAAACAAAATGAGCTTTAAGGTTCCTTCCAACACACACCATTCTTTGATTCTATGAAATTTATTCAGACTACTGGACACTAAAGCCCACAAACCTTCAAGTGTGTCAATTGTCAGAATGTAAGCTGAGGGATAAGAATGGAAGTCACAATACATCTGCAGACACACAAGTGGAAGAGAAGTGAATCTGCAGTGTTAACAATTGTAAAGGATGTCATGGATTTCAGGGGTGTTTTCACTAGAAAAGCAATTGCTGAACTCAATAGAATTCATCATTTTTAACCCAGACAGGTTGTGAACTCATCTCTGGAAGTACCCAAGGCCAGCTTGGACAGAGCTTAGAGCAACCTGGGATAGTGGAAAGTGTCCCTGCCCATGGCACGGGGCGGGACTGAACGGGCTTTAAGGTGTCTCCAACACAAACCATTCTGTGCTTCCACAATCCTTAGACAGATTTCCTCAGTAAAAAATTACCACCAAAGCAGTTCACTTGGGCAGCAGACACTTTCTATGGTACGACTTTGTCTTACAGTGGCAAGAAGATCCACACCCATGGATAAAAAGTTAGTTCAGATGTGAAACCGGCTGCTATGAAGTAAGTAGTACCAATCTCCATCTTTGGAGATTTGCCTTTTGCTCACCACTCTGTAGTGATATGAATTCCTGGACAAACCACAGGACAAAAGCCTAAGCCCAACTCTCCTGTTTGTGAAAGTGCAAGAGGCTGAACACATGGGCTGCTCTGCACAGCCCTTCCTTCTCAGTTCCAGCAGGTATGACCTCATCCCACTGGCCCAGGTGACACTTGACACATTTCAGTGGCTGCTAAGAACCAGAGTGTGTAAGAGCCAGCACACAGCACAAGTGGGCAGGAAGGGGCCAGAAATGGCTCCACGTTACAGAACTGTCCCCAAGTGATTCACGATGCACAGCTGGCTCAGCTATTTTTATTTGGTTTGAAATCCAGCCAAGAGATGCTGGGGGTATTCTGCATGCTCTGGCCACAGGAAGGTCTCCTCTCCTGCTGGGATTAGGAAACTGGCTCTGATGGCAATTACACATCATGCTTTGGCAACACACTATTGTCCATGCCAGTACTTTCACATGGTATTATCAGGTGAGCAGAAGAGGAAAGAAATTTTAACTTGTATTATATTTGTAATAAAGTTATTAGGAAAAAGTCAATATAAACAGCTGTATAATAATCAAGATATTGACTACAATCAGTGAGGCCCCATTTGCCACCAATTAACCAGCCTACATTACAATTAATCCCCAGCCTACAGAGAGGCCCAAGTTTCACACAGGGCTGTGCCCTACCCGTGTCCTGGCTGTGGGGAGCAGTGAGGGGCTGGGGACAGTGTGTTCTCCTGAGCACAGAGCACACAACTGGGGCACAAAGTCAGCCCCACAAAGACTCCAGGCTGTATTTGCACAGGTGCTGGCAAGAGGAGTCACATCAATGTTCCCTTTCAGAAACAGCAGCATCAAACCCAACACTTTCAAAACAAGGGTTTACTACAACCCCCTTCAGCAGGAAAACCAGATGCTGGGTTATTTTTAGAGCCACCAGCATTTGTCCTCTGCCTTAACTCCCCCCCTAGACAGAAAATGGGGATGAAAGCAGTGCTTATTCTCTTATGATCCAAAATTCAGACATCTACATGGAGCTGGTCCAACAATAATAAAGGGCTTCAGGATCAATTTAATTTGACGTTCTGAATTACTTACAACTGCACAAAGCATGGACCCATCTCCATCAATTAACAAGACTTCAAATTTCCCTCTTTGGCATGTTAGTAAAGACAAGCCCATAAAGCTGTAGCTCTTACATCTGGCCACCCTTTACTCTTTACTGCCAAATAACAACTGTTTTTTGAAAACTACTCCAGGCCCTAACAAGCACTGCAAGTTGTACATGACAATCACACACTGAGTACTCCCGGAAATCTGATGGAAATTAGTTTGTTCAGGCAAATTAAAATGATCACAAGCAACAGTCCTTGCAAACCCTTCAGATACCATTCAGCCACTGGGAAGGCTGGCAGTAGATTACTTTTTCCAAACAAAAGAGGCAGAGACTACTGCAGAAAGCTGAATTCAGCTGCAGCTTAGTGTTTCCTATGGATTTACTCTGTTCTAAGCATCCTTCACAAAAAGTAAAGAAAACTCAACTCAGACTCTCAGCTAAGGCTGTCTGAGCTGCCCAAGAGGGTTCTCTCAAACATGTTTGAAAGCTGTTAGCACTACCAGGACCAGCCAAAATGTAACTCTCAACTATTTGATACAATTATTCTACATATATAAGGGTTTGAAACTTAATATTTTGTTGTGGCAGCAGTAAAACTTCTTTAGCTTTACTAGAAAAAAACACCAGAAGCAATTTGGTTGGTGTATTAAAGCTCCCAGTTGAGCTACAGACATTAGGGAGGAAAATCTAAATCCCAGGAAGAGATGAATGAAGGAGAGAGGCACTTGATGCCTTTGACATGCTTGAATAAGTCTTGATGGAAAAACTCTGTACAATTCAAAACCAGGTTTCCCAAATGCATGGGGGTTGAGGTTTTTTCATTACTTTTTTCCTTTCAGCTTTGTTAAAAATTTAGGTTAAGGAAATGTAAGTTAGTTAGAAATTAAGTTATAACTCTGCTGTAGGAATCTAAAGCTAATTAAACAGATATTGAAAAAACACACTTCATTCTGCTTTATTTTGTACTAGGCCTGACATAAGTGGTTCCACACCTACTTATTCTACCTTGGTAACCAATTTAGGAAAATCCCTTTAATAATTGTCACAACTCCACTTTCGACCTCTGTTTTGGAGCACCTTAGGTCAAGGTATTCCATTCAAATTCCAAGTTTTCCATTAGCTAACAAACTACTAGAATTAGAGCAGAAAAGTTAATTAATGAAGGTACCCCCTCTGCACAGAACATGGCCCAGCAGCATTGCAAGCAGGAATCTGTTGGAATCACCTACAAGTGACAGAATCATTTTCTTCCTATAAGATTTTAAGTTCTGTCTCTCCTCACCCATAGACAGGCATCAAAGAACCAAGGTTCAAACCTCCACACAACGAAGGCAATAGAAAAAAAAATCCTGCAGTACTTCAAAATTTTAAAAATATTTGCTCCAATACCAATTATTGCATTTATACTTTTTGGTTTTTTTCTTTTAAATTTGTTCCTGGTATACAGCAAAAGCCCAGACCTAGGTTTGTTTGGTCTCACTCTGTCGTCTTGACATTTTATGAGTTTCCTGGGTGCAAGCCTGCTGAGGTTTTTCTTCCCAGGGGAAAGCTCACTTTCTCATGACAGAGCGCTATAAACATATCTCTGAGCTGTGTTTTCAAGGACACAAGGTGGTATTTTTCTGCCCTGTCTCCCAATATGGGAGATGTGATTTTTCTTTCTGTCTTTCAACCAATGATGTGGAGAACTGTTATCACTGAACTGTAAGCATTCTAGCATTCTTGCACTGAACATGAAGAAGTAAGAATCTGAGCTCTGTGCCTGGGCACATAATAGCCCAAGACTTCTGAACAATGGAATCATATTAATAAATCATATTAAACCTTCTGATATTGGAGTCAGAAGGTTCTGTTTCACCATCAGGCCAAAACAATACACTCATGCTGCCTTTTTTAGTTCTGACTGATCTCTCAGGAAATCACACAATAGTTTGGGTTGGAAGGGATATTAAAGCCCCTCTCATTCCACCCCCTGCCATGGGACACCTTATTGCCATGGTCCGTTCAGTAACAAAGGACTCTTGACAATAATTTCAGAAGGCTAAATATGATTTATTAAAATGACTCCATAGTTCATAGAATTTTGGGCTATTATCTGCCCAGGAAGAGAGCCCAGATGCTTACTTCTTCATTCCCTGTACCAGAATGCTCGAATGCTTACAATATCAGAGAGATAACAGTCCTTCACCTCATAGGTTGAAAGAGAAATCCCTATCTCCTATTTCCAAGAGACAGGCAGAGGAATCTAAAAATGCCCTTGAAACAAACATCAGAGATTTTGTTTACAGAAAACTTATACAGAGTAAAAAGACAGTAAAAGATGCTCTCCCATGGGGAAATTTTCCTGCATGCTTGCACACAGAGAAACTTATAACATGTTCTTGCAACAACACCTTCCGCTATGCCAGGCTGCTCCGAGTTCCGTCCAGCCTCGGGCACTTCCAGGGATGGGCACGTCCAAGGTCGCGGGCAGCCCGTTCCGACAGGAGCCCTGCCAAGCGAGCGGCGGGCGCAGTGTCCCGTCGTTACCTTGCACGGAGAGGAAGACAGAAGCCGTGGCAGAGCCGCCCTCGTTGGCGGCGGTGCAGCTGTAGCCGCCCGCGTCCGACGGCCGGGCGGGCCGCACCTCCAGGGACAGGTTGGCCAGGACGCGGAGCCGCAGCGGGTCCTGCAGGCGCGCGTCGCGCCCGTGCCGCTGCCACGTCAGGTTGTAGCGGGCCGCGCTCAGCACCAGGCAGCTCAGCACTGCCCCGGCCCCGGGCACCACCGTCACGTTAGCGGGCACCTGCAGCACGGGCGGGGGCTCTGCAGGAACCAGAACAAAGAGGTGAGACACTTCAGCAACCTTTCAGCATCTTGCGTTCTTCATAAACAACTTCAGGCACCCTACGGAACAAGAAAACTGTAGTATTTTAATATTTAATTCTTTATCTAATAGGTTAGGGGTTAAATAATAAATTTAATGAATTGAGTCGTTTAATAATTCAGGTTTAATATTTGATTTAATCTCCCATTCTGAAGCCATGAACAGAACCCAGGGCAGCAGCCTCATTCTCTGATGCTGAGCTACCTGCCAGGAGCCCACATCACAAGGACACACCTGGTCTAGATCCAAACTACTACATCCTGTAGGCTGAAAAATCACATCCTGTATGAGAAGAGGCAGCTCTGGGTTCTTTGAGCACAGACAACAAGGGATCAGTGTCACAGCAATGGGAGGGAGGGAGACAGGACCACCACAGGCCTCTGAGTCTGATCTCTACCCCAGGTGTGACTCCACCTGGTGGCATCTGAGCCGTGCAGTAGATTTTTACAGGTTGTATATGGAAAAAAATATGTTAGTAGGAAATTCTTCCAGCAGCAACAATGGAACCAAGTTAACACCGTTAGTGTTAGCACCATTAGTGAGCTCTTTTCATGATGGATTCTATACAAAAATGTGGAAGGAGAAAGCATCCATAGTCTTATTTGATTAAGGACCTCATGAAATAGGGTAAGAAAAGGGGAGGTAATAAACACAGTACACAGACAGCCCTGACAGACAGCAGACACAATGCCAACAGCCACTCCTCCTCATGCTGACTGAAGGGCACCAAAAGTTACCGGCATCATTGCACAGAGGGGCCAGCCCGGGCTGTGCAGGTGGTAAGGACACAAACCCAAGGTCCCCGCTGTGGTGGGGGTGAGGGGCAGCTGGTGAACTCACAAAGGAATGTGCAGGGAAGTGAATCAGAGAGGAGAAAAGGGAGGAATAGGCAGGAAGGGGCATAAAAAGGGCCTGTCCCCTGTAAAGCACTAACAGCCAGTGCCTTGTCTGCTCCAGCCCTGGCCTGACCAGCACAGCTTGTCCTCTCTCACTAGTAAATCCCTTCTTTAAGTCTCCCAGGGTAACCTCAGTCCCTGTCCCTTCTCTGTATCCCTGCAAATATTAAGTGCCAGCTACTTGGGGACTGGTGTGAGTAGACTGGGTACCAGCTGCTGGAGTCAGACCAGGGGTTTAGGAACCCCATGCCAGTGGGGCCAGCTCCTGGGGGGCCTGGGGTCCCAGCCCCAGCTCTTGGAGCCCCACAGTGACCTCAGGCAGTGCTGTGCTGCTGCACACCAGGTGTCCCTGGGTACATGAGATGAGCTCTGGCAGCCAGGCAGGAGGAATTCCTGCAGCTATATACAACATCCTTCAACCCTCACTTCCACTCAAATCTCTGGGAATTTCATTATCTTTTCCTGTACATATTTTAGGTTGCAACTCCCAGTATTTGTTATCTGCTTTCTACTCGACTCATCTGTACAGTTCTATCATGCTCCCAGAAGAAAGCAGATGCAGTAATTTTCTGCTGAAATTAAACTTTGAAACCACAGATGCTTAAAATAGCAGCAGTCATTCTGCTCCTCCTTGAGATATTTCTGATCAAGGAGGCAACATTTCAAGAAAGAAAAAATGAATTATTTAGGACTTTATGTATTCCCATTAAAAATGTCACATATATTCCATTTGGTTTTCCCAAGACTGGTTCTTGAACAAAGAAAACTCTGCAATAAATAATAGTTTGAGAGGGATGTTTGAGCAGAAATGAGACAGCTGTAAGAGCAAGACTAAATCCTTATCAGTACACACTAAAACACAACTGTCCTAAAAAAAAGCAAGGATAACAGGGAATAAAAAAAATCTGTATTTATTAAGGGTTAAAGTTACTCCTAAGCTCAGAACCAGCCCATAAATCCTCCTCCTTGAGGTCTCCTGGGGGGTCTCAGATGAGGTTCACAAGCTCAGTGCTGGATCCCTGCACAGCACTGTGTGCTGGGTGTGCAGCTCTGCCTCCCCACAAACACAGTCCTGACAGCAATCACCCCCATTGCCAAATCCATAGACTTTAACCCATGAAGAGGAGAGTCAGGGAAAGCTACACTTGCTTAGTGAATGGAGCTTCTCCCCTGTACTTTTAGGTTTGGGGTGTTTGGGAAAAACAATAAATCTTCTACTGTTTTCCACAGGCTTATCATCAAATATGTTACCTAAACTCAGGAAAGAGAGATGTGGCCAGTACAGGACTGGAATCCCCATCTTCTGACTGCCAGTCTAGTGGGACAACACAAATTTTGGAGTGCCCGAGCCTCTGCCCACAGCAGTGCTCACACTCAGCCATCCCCCAGCACTTCAGTGGCCCTTCAGTTAGGGTGCTGCACAAGCTAATGAGCCCTTTGACATTTTAAAGATTTAATAGGAGTAAAACAAAGTCAAACTCAAGTGTTTGCTTTCTGTGAAATAAGAAAATGTTGGCAGAGCTCCAATACCTTTCACACAGCAGTTGCCAGAATGGATTCTCTGTAATATACTGTCAGCTGGGTAAACCAAGAACACTTGAAAAGATTGTTTACTTTGCTTCAAGAAGAAATTTCAAGTAATTTTCTTGCAAATATTTGTACACAAGGATTTCAAAGCATCTCCCTCCCATCAATCCTCTGCAGGGCTCTGAACAGAACAAACTGTCATGTTTACACAGTGACTCAGTTCCAGGCCATCTCTTGTGATGTGTAAACGAGGGGATACAGGATTTTCCCCCTTATTACTCTTGGCTTTCAAGTGCTATCAACATCACAAGAAAAAGGTCAGGATTCTCCTTCACATTTCTCTTTGATGAGGAGAATGGTTGCAACCTCCAGACTGAGAATCTTTATGCCCACAATTGCTTGCCCTCCAAGCCATGGTTTGAAACAAGCATCTGGGAATAACCTTTCTGCTTGAAGGATTTTTGTGGCTAAAATATAAACCAGTGCTCTAGAACCAGGACTTGGGTTAGCACAGTTTACTGTTTTGTTCTACTCACTACTTCGTGTGAATGAGAGGATGCTCCTCTCCTCAAATTCACCCCTTGGTCCAAGGGGCCTCTTTCTCTACAAACTTTGCCTTGCATAAAATCAGTGCTATCATATTAGCTTCTTAGAATTTGCTCATAGTACAATGAAAGGAACATCTTTGCCAGGAAGAGGGAAGGTGAAGGGTTATGGAGCCACTCTCTTCAGCTACTGAGAGGGTTGTTTTAGGGAATACACAATTAAAGTGTTCTCAGAGCACAGGAGAGGAAAAAAAAAAGATGAGAGTCTTTGCTCATAACATGCAGCAGGGGAAATTCTGACCAGACATACAAAATATTTTCGTAGTGGGGGTAGTTAAGCACTGAAGGCTGCCCATGAACTTGTGAAATCTCCACCCTTGGGGACATTCAAAGACTGATTGGACAACTTCCTGAAAAACATAATCAAGCTTGGAAGCTAGTTCTTTTTGAGCTGTGAATTGGACTAGATAACTTCCAAAGGTGCCTCCAGCCTACATTGTTTCATGATTCTGTGACTCATAATCCAGGTTAATTTACCTGGAGTAGCTACTGCAGGAGATAAGAAGCAAGACAATTTTTATTTCAAGCTCATTAAATGAAACCCTGAGTTGAAAATATTGTTCTGAGTTCTTCCACTCCTGTCACAGAAAATTAACTGCTCCAGTGTTTTTCCAGCTCACCAGCAACAGCTTTCACTTGCTCCAAGACTCATATCTGATCAACACCAACACAAGGCTGTATAGAATGGATCTTTGCTACAAACCAAAAGTTATTCTTCCCTCTCACTCTGTCTTCATTGCAACTGTGAAAAATTAAGTGACAAAATTTGCTATAGTATAGGCAGGGGTCTCATCCATCCACCCACAGACATAAATAAGCCTACTGTTCATTCAAAATTATCTTTGTGATTAGCCCTATTTTCACCTCATTCATTTTACTTCCTTATCTTTATTACCACTTTTAAGAAATTCAAGGTAATAGATGAGATTTCCAACAATTTACTGAATTTTGTATTGTAAAAAAGCAGAAATTTGAACACAACTTTCATACTTCCTTGTCTATCAGATAACACATACATACAATCAAGCCAACATATAATTGCTACAAAGTGAAATAAAAATGAGAACAATTGAAATCTGAGATTTAGGTTTTGGATTCTACAGGTCAAATCTATTCCGCAAATCCAACTGATAGCAGGAACTAAAACCAAACCAACTTTGATATTTAAAATAGGTTTGTTGAATAAACCTCAGCTCACTTGTGGACATGGGTGAGGGAAAAAACACAGTACTTAAAAATTAAATTACTTTGTAATTAAAAATTTTAAAAACTGTATATAAAAATACACTTAAAACTGGGAATGCATTTTATCAGCCTCATGTGCTCTTCTTAAGTGTTGAAGCCCAAGTAATTGAGCCAGAAGGGTGGCTGGGACACACCTGACACATCGAGGAACGTCTGCGCACGTCCTGTCCCTGCAGTGCTGCTGGCCACGCACTCGTAAAAGCCCTCGTCGGACACAGACACCTGGGCAATGTCCCAGCTCATGCTGGATGATTCTCTGCAGGAGAAAAAGGCACCCACTGAATCCCTCAAGGAACCAAGAGCTACACCTGCTTGGTTTCCTGACTGCAGACACAAGAGAGTTTCACAGTCATTAAGAGGCAAGACAGACCCTCTGATGAATCAAATTGGACGTCACTTTATGGATATTTTCTCATACCATTTTGCAGAATGTCCCACTTGCACATCAAAAAATAAACCTTTAACAAGTCAGCAGTTGTCACACAATACCCAAAGGCTGTATTTGCTGTCATTCCCTCAGCTGCTTGTGCTCTGTTGTATTTACCACCTGAGAAGACATTCCATGATGCCAGCAAGTTTCTGTGCAGAGCCAGTACATGATACCAAACCCATGCCTCTTACCAGCAAAGGCAACGAAGTGTCATCCTCCCATCTGAGCTTCCCAAACTCACAGCAACCCAGAGAACCACTGCAGGTTTTCTCTAGATCCCAGCAAGGGCAAGGCTGCTGGGCATTACCACCATGTTGGTATCACACACAATGTGAAAGCAAGAAGGGAATAAAACTGTAGCTTCGTAGGCTGCTTACATGTGCTTCAAAACAAACATTCTCAGTTTCTCATGATTCAAAACCACATTTTATAAACTTCTGGTGCTACAGACACACAGAGGATGACATAAATGAGCAAACCAGTGATTCTGCACTGTCCCAGTGCTCCCCATGGTCTGTTGCTATGGCACATAAACAAAACTGATAAGCACCAAAATATCTGTGAGAGCTTTGGCAAGTCACTGCCACATTACAGGAAAACACTATATTAATGACCCCTTTGTTTGTCTGAATAGATTGATTTATCAGCCCTTAAAGGATACAGAAGGAACAAGAGACTTGGAATATGCATGGAAGTTCAATGCTGTAGCACCATGAGACAGACAATCCAACCACACCACAAATGAAAATAGTGTATGGTGACCTTAAATGGCTTTCTACTTGTTCCCTCTTACTTCATACTTACTCTAGATAACCTAATATATCATACTTCAAATCTATGACATTTCCCAGTGCAATGCTGGCACATGGACATGGCAGCAACTGCCAGCACTAAAGAATAAGGTGGTGTTTTTTCCAAATAATGAGTGAGAAACTCCTCTATTTCATGGAAAGTATGTTAAAAGTGAGGTTAGGCAATCCTGTTCTGCTTCCTGACTCGTGCTACACGCCAGATGTCAAGTGTGGAAGCCTTGAGAACAGAAGCACAAAGGGAAATGTGCCCAGGGGGGTGGAACAGCTTGGCAAAACAAAGACCTGTGCTGCATTATTAAAGAAAAATTTCAAAATCAAACCAACGCTGGCACAAGGACTAACACACAGCTCAGGGCATCTGTTCCACACATGGGCACTGGGTGAGGAGCTGTAACTGCACACAAGTCACAGCACATGTCATGGGATAACTCAGCACCTTCCAGCACCACCATTACTACCAGATTAATTTTACATGCAATCTGCTGATTGGGCTGTTTGTCTGGGTAGCTGGGTAACTACAAACATTCAAACTCCAAAGCCCAGATGACCCCTGGCTCTCTGTCACTGCAGAGAGCACGGTGGTGCTTGGGTTGTATTGGCCCTCACCTCCCGGACAACCCCACCACGCTGCTCCAGACCCAGCTGGGAACTCACCAGCAGAAGGCTGCAGCTCACAGGGAGGAATGAAACCTCTAATTTCACTTCCTTGCACGTGGTTTAGAGGGGCATATTCTGCATAGTTTACTAGACTTGAATAGCAACCACAAATAGCAGTTGATTATGAGTGTATTTTTAAATTATCATGATTGTTGTTTTGATTAACTACATGAATTGCCTTTCTTGTCACAATTTAATGTCTTATTTTTGCTGATCTAATCTCTGCAGAATTGTTGGGATCTGCTATTTAAAATACAGAACGGATTGTAAAGACACTTCAGTGCTCAGCTCCCACTGATTCCCTACTGGAACAAAGTGCTCAACTGCTACTCTTGACCTTCTGTATCAGGCTGGTCAAAAATGCACTGGGATATTGAGTAAAACCCAAATTTTCTTACTATGCTACCACAGGATGCAGAAATGTAGGAAGACAAAGCTGTTACAATTTAGCACAAATTTCTTCTTCCTAACATATGTTACTCATTTAAATTAGGAGTTATAATTGCAGCTGATAGTACCTCTGGAACCAAAGTAAAAAAAAATATTCAAATTTCAAAGTCTGTTCTCCTCATGAACCCTGAACCTGTATTCATTCTAAGGGTATTATCACATAGACATCTGTCACAATAGAAATACAATATTCAACTCATAAAGCATTTAGGTTTTGAAATAAATATTGAAACAGTTGAGGAAAGACATCTCAACACCAAAACAAAACTCATTCAATGCAGAGGAATGCTACAGTTCAAATCTGCACTGAACTACTAAGCTGGACAAACCCTGCCTGGAACTTCACTACAAATAAGAAGCAAACAAGCCAAGCTGAATTAGATTGTATTTAACTGTGACCAACAATATTTGGCTTGAGATATGTTTTGTTAAACTAACTTGGATGATGTGTTCATTCATCTGCCCTGTAACAGAAAAAACCGAATCAGCGGTGCTGGATGTGTGAAGAACAAGGAGAAGCGTGGGGTTTGATACCTCAGGAATGGAAAACATTACACAGCAGCCCAAGTATGTGCTGTGCTGGGGCTGACTATGTGTCAGTGGCACCTCATTAAAACCCAAACCACACCAAGCTGCAGCATTTCCCACTGCCAGCAGAGCACAAGGGAGCTGCAGGATGTGTTTACTTGGGTATGCTGTACCTGCTGGGGAATGCAGGATTTAGTCTTCAGTCTGCTCCTGAGGTGCTCTGGGCTGCACAGGAGGCTGCTGACACTGTTTGCTAGTGGACAGTTCACTTTCGGTTTTAACAAACAGAATTAAAAGCGGCACTTTATGAGTATTTTAACTAATTAACCCTTTTTTTATTATTATTCTCTTACCCTACAGAGAGAGGGCACACAATTCTTTTTCTATACATAAATCTGAAGAGCCTTCTGCTATATCCCATATAAATTTTGCTATTTTAAGAGATTTTCTGAAGATGAAAGTTTCTAGGGCAGGTCATAGGACATACTTCTAGGCCATCCATGAAAAGCACTAAAAATCAAACAAATTAATGTATGCCCAGTTATCTACACATCACTGGGGCCAGAGTGAGGGGTATGTTTCATAAACAAAGCTAGTTACCAATTTTGCATAACTTTTAAAAAGATAAATTGGAACCATTTGCTTTCTAGACTTTTAGACTCAGTTTATCATAGTTTCAGAGCACACAGCTGAGGGGAATTTAGGCCAGAACCTTATAAATCCCATAACATGTACAGAGTGTACACCCTCCTCTATATATCATATATAGATATAGCTCCCTCTATATAAATATTATCAATATCTCCATAGAAAACAGCTTTCCTGATGAAGAGCACCAAAAATAACAGAGTGGGAGTAGCAGGATGCAGACAGCACACAGCAGTAAATAATAACAGAAATCATAAGCTATAAATAGGAAATGAAGCAGCATTGTGAAAAAGGTCACTACTTACTTGAAGAACTGATCCACTCCCAGTTTTACTCCATTTTTAGTAAAACGCTGAGTAAAAGGTATAAGGCTTTCAACGTGGCAAGGAACAGAGCCTGGCTGTAAATAATATCCTGGAGTCTTCATGGGCATTGTAACTTTGGGGGCATCTGAAGAAAGAAAACATTCCCCAGAAAGTACATTAACAGCTACTAACACACATCCTATCCTTTCCTTTTATTAAAAGGAAGCTCAATTTCTGATAAAGCTCCACTTAGTAGGTATTGACCATCATGAACTAGAGACAGAACTTTGGAAGGAAACAGCAGAGAAAATACTTGCATAAGTTATGAAAGCATACAAGACCTCAATTTTAACTGATTCAGATGAGACAAATGAAGTCAATTCAAGTTAAAGTCTCTTACCAGGAATAATACTAGAAAACAGAACACTTGAAACTCTCTGAAAAAGATAACCATTCTTGTCATAGCCCGTTATTTTAACCAAAAAAGCTTCATCTGGTGGAATGAAGTCAGAAATATTCCATAGTCCATAGGGCTTTCTGTCAGGATAGTATTTCACAGGCAAGGTCTTAAGGAGTTCCCCTGTAATACTCAGAAGTTCCAGTCGGTCTACTCTAGCTGGAAGCAGGATCCCTGTGGTATTCAGCAGCATGAAGGTAGGAATCCCTAGAAAAACAGAAACACACTATTTTAAGTGCTAAAGAAAACAGATAATTAAAACATGAAAGATTAAATTCCACCTGCATGGCTCACTACCCCATGAATGTAGCATTCAGCTCCAGCCCTTACCTACTGCGTATGGAAAGGCTAAATTGTGCTGAGCTGAGCTGAGCTCTGCTTATTAGCTGTGAGGAGACCCAGCTGGGGAGAGTTTAAATTGCTGATTTCCAACAGGTGTTTCCAAAATAGCACCTTCTTTATTAACTCCTGACCGTGTCCCTAGGCCAAGGCCTTTTTCTGAAGCTCCAAAAATAACAGAAACAGCACTGCAATTTTGAGGCATAGTTAAAAACATCTCTATTTATGTCACACAGCTACAAAACCCCCCCAGGGAACCAACCCACAGCATGCCCAGAGTTATCACAAAGCTCCTCATACAGCTCTACTCGATTTTGGGGTGCCAAAGCTATTTAACATGGACAAAAGTGGAAACAAACCTTGCACTGGCCTGCTGGATGTTTTTTTAAAGTCCAAGGTGGGCTTCCTGGAGAAGCCAGCCCGGAAATCGATGGTGCTGAGCCCCGTGATGCGCACTGAGTGCCTCCCGCTGCTCGAGGTCTGCAAAACAGCCAGCACATGGACTCAGCACTGCAGGGACTGCACAGAGGGGAGCCAGCCACTGAGCTCAGGGACTGACTCCAGCGTGGCCAACAGCAGCACGGAGAGGAGCCTCGTGGCGCCAGTTGTAAGGAAAAGCACCTTGAATAAAGCTTTGCTTTCACATCCAGGCCCTACAATTGTGGTGGCAGCAAAGAGAGACAGTTTGTCTTGGAAGTAAATCACATCAACAACTCCACAACTCCTTGCCACGTGCTAGTGCCTGCGATGGGAGTGGTCTGGGAATTAGGACCTGACCATTACAAACTCTACTGGAAAATGGTGAGTGAATCAGAGCTCAACAGAAAAATCTAGGCATTAAAGGTGCTTCTCTTCCCCAGCCAAGGGGAAACAGAGGGTGCACAGGTACCTCTCCCCTCTGGTCTGTACCCTCATACCTTGTCATTCTGCTTCAACCAGCCAAAAACAAGTCAGAACAACCCCCACCCATCAATCACCCTTGAACAACCTGAGCTTCATGTTTTGGAGAGTACAGTTGCTTTGATGCAAGTCTTTCATCTTAAAGAAGACAAATCAAAGTAATTATAAGTTACTTCCTATGATTCTATGCAGAGAAAGAAAGGTCAACTGCTACTTGCCAAAGGTGCACAGGAAGCCATGGCTTTTCCTCCTCACCTACTTCTACACCCTTCAGGTGTCTGGAAGCTTACACTGAGCTTTCCACAGAGTTTTACCTGATCCATTCTCAAATTCCTGCAGCCCTCTGGGAGAGGTTACTCCAGAGTAAAGCCCTCTGCCACTGCTGCATGTGAGAATCAAATTAAACGGTTGTTTCTTCTAACTATCAGCCTTTGGACAGGCCATTAGACACCATGACAAATCAATGTCTATCTGATTAAAACAATGTATTTCCCTCTATTTAGTTAGCCTTTCACCTCAGAAATAGCACCACTAAAGCTTTTTTTATATAAGCCAGCTGTTAACAATATAAAGAAATATTTAATTGTGCCAACAACTCAAGGTATCAAGCGTTAATTGCCCGTTAGAATTTCATTAGGTAAACTCAGTGATAAAGTCCTCTTTTTATAGCTTGGAGCATCTATATAAGGAGTTTATGGTGTGAATAAAATTTTCACAAAGCTTAAGTCTTAAGTCTTAAAATCTTTGTGTAAATAAACCAAGCCAGTGACTAAAGCCGAGTAAACAATCCACAGAAAAATATACCGGGAAATCATTTCTCTTTATTAATTACTCAGACCTTTGGATATTTGTGAGTTTTAAGGCCAGAATAACCTTATAAAATTTTACCATTTCCTAATAACAATAAACACACCTCTCACTGTCATGTCTAGGAGCTGGGGTCTTTAGGCAAACACCAGAAATTAGTTTTATCACACAGGACTGCTTTCCAATTATTATCCTTAGGTCTCTTCTCATTATTTGTAGTTGAACATGGATTTACACAGACTGTACATTAGTGTTTCCCCTCCCAGGTTGGATGAGTATAATCAAAAGAGCAAATACATATTTGTGAAAGATGCTTTCCTGTCTTGCAAACAACATCAAAAAATTGCCCAAAATACAAGTATCTATGAAGAAATGCATGACCTGGCTTGCTTATAAAATTTAGATTTGAATATTTCACTACATATTCAAGAGATTTTCATTTCTTTTTTAACCAAAATACATCAATTTGAACGTTTTATCCATGCTCTCCATAGAGCTGGACACAGCAGTATGCTGAGCTTAGAAAAAAGACCCAAAAAACCTCCCAACCCCCAAAAAACTCCAAGGCCCTACCTGCAGGAGCAGCCTGATGGCTTGGCAGGGCTGCTGTGCTGCTGCCAGGAGTGCATGCCACCAGTGGCAGGCTGGGCACGAGGGGACTGTTGGCTCTGCAGGTGTCCCACCTTGATCCCAGGACTCCTCCCCAGCAGCCAGCACTTGGGTGCTGGCACACACCAGTGGCTCAACTCACATCACAGAGCCAGGGACACACAGGGCTCTTCCTGCACTGTCCCTCTGGGATGCACTGGGTATTTGCTGCACTGATCCCTCACCCTAGAAGTCTCCAACAAGTGACAGAAGTGAATCCTAAGGCACTGACTTGTAGGAAAAGGTCTCAGGACCCCATGTGGCTCATGTTACCATGTCCAGCAGGACCCAAACCTTTTTGTTTTGCATTTTTAACAGCCCACCGGCTTGTCTCTGTATTGGAGTTTTCAGCACTTTTGGTCATAAAATCATGGAATTGGAAGGGACCTTAGAAGGTCACCCAATGCCACCCTCTGCTATGGGCAGGGACACCTTCCACTGTCCCAGGCTGCTCCAAGCCCAGTCCAGCCTAGCCTTGGACACTTCCAGGGATCCAGGGGCAGCCACAGCTTCTCTGGGCACCCTGTTCCAGGGTCTCCCCACCCACACAGGGAACAACTCCTTCCCAATAGCCCATCCAGCCCTCCCCTCTGGCAGTTTAAAACCTTTCCCTCTTGCCCCATCACTATCTGCCCATATAAAAAGTCCCTGTCCCTCGTTTGATAAGCCCCCAGTCCTAGACAGACATTCAAACAATTCTCCCCAGAGCTGCTGAGCTCAACATGCTTTTGTAGCTGCAGTTCTGCAGCAGGATCAACAGCTTCCCCCAGGGCTGTGTGTGAATTAATGGTCCTTTTCAAAGCACCTCTGTGCTTAGGGCAGGGACAATGGACAGCAGGGTCCATTCAACACTGCCCATAAAGTGCCTCACCCGGGTGCCTTCCCCTCCAAAAATGACTATAGAGCATTTACACTGCTACAATAGAATAGTTCAGTCAGAAAGGATCTACACCAGTAGGATTGTTTCCACATCCATTTAGGAAAGCTGGGATCATGCAGCTTTACCTACATAAAGAGGTATATAATAATATTAAATACAAGATCACAGGACATTTAGTGTAACACAGACTCAGCTGTGAGTATCTATGATAAATAACATAGCAAATCATTACACAACCCCCCTTATATGCTACAGGACAATCATACATAAGTTCTGCAATAAGTTTACCTTAATTGTCCATGTTCCAGGCTCTGGATCTTTGACATTTACTACCTTTGCAGAGTTGTGGATATTTAGCAATTCATTCAGTCCTGATCCCTTACTGAGCTGCTTGCCTGAAAAAACAGAAACAGTAAGTAAATACAGGATGAAGTAAACACAGTATTGCTTTAAAAAAACAGAGAGTAAATACAACATTGCTGTTTTGCACCAATGTATTTCTGATACTTGACTTACTCACTACTCAGCAGTCAATGACATTTACAACAGTCAAAATTCCCTACAATTCTTTAACAGAATACTGAAAATGTTCATTTATATGTGGGTGGTTGTGTGCAGGAATCGGCTCTCTAGAGGAGGGATTTTGCTCCCTAAAGGCTGACCCTGAAGAATCACCAGCCCTAAAACTCATCTGGCTCTTTCACAGCACTAAAGGAGACTGGGATGTCCCAGTGCCCATTCTCAAAACCTACTACACGTGCCTTGAGTGATTTCAGTGAAACCCTGTGGATTTAATGCATGGAGCTGATCTATGAGAAAGGCCAAAAAGAGGTGGGGTCACAGCTTCAGCAAAGCCTGACACTTGCACCCAGGACTGTGTGCTGTCATGGCTTGAACACAGACACTGAGCAAATCTCTTTCCTGTAAACAAGAATGCCTCAGTGCAGGACAGACCAGACCACATTGCAGGGAACCCATCCTGGGCATAAAATATTTCCAAGCTACTCAAGCTATATCCTTAGGCAAAAGTCATTCAGAGAATACAAAATATCATCTGAATTTATTTCTGGAGTGTTGTTCTAAGTTCCTAAGGCATCAACATAATGATAAACAACAGATTTGTTCAAAATAGCTTCAATTACAAATTAGCTCCAAATCTGTCACTGCATTCCCCATCACACACTGCTCAGCTGGAGATGGGCAGGGGAGACAGGTTTGGTCCTGAATGTTCTCAGAGTTAAAAAAAGCCAGACCATGGCTGAACTTTCCTCACAAAAAACCCAACCATCATGTACAATCCTTGAATGATGGTTCAGGGAATACAAAAATAGAGGAAAGGCAAAAGTGTCCAGCAATCCAGAATGCAAGGACAAATAGTAACAAAGAAGATGGAGGTAAGATGAAGTGGACAGAATAAGGAAGTTTTCCAGTTTCCTCCAAGTGAAAAAAAACCATGGAATATTGGGAAAAGATAAAATATCAGAGAGGATTTTTCCTTCCCTATTTTTCACTATCACGAAAGAAAGTATAAAGTACTTCACCTAGAGGATTATGAATCTCCATTGCTGGTGAAGGACCGCTCAAGGACACGGTAACTTCCTTCAGACTGGGATCAAAAGGGATCTGCCAAGTATTTACAGCCATGGACAGATGGTCTGTAGACAAGAGATGCACTTTGGAGGCTTGAACTGCTTCTTCAACCCATTTTAACACCTAGAAGAGAAAAGAATAGTTGTTACTATATTGTCAGCAGTACTGGCTGTTGAAACATTTTCTGCTGAAATGCCTGTCTCTACTGTCTTGTAGAGATTCCATTTGATTTATTTTTTAGAAATGTGAATATTTAAAGGAAATGCAACTTTAATAAAAGACACTAGCAAAACCATGGTCAGCATGGTGTTTAAAGGAGTACACAGGCACACCTGGATACATCTCTACACAACCACAGGTAAATTTTAAAAGGCATTAGGGATACAAACCTGTGGACATTTCTGGTCACTAATTATTAGTTGCATGAATAAACAAGGAAAATTTTCTTATCCAGATGTACTGAGTAATTGCCATCTATGGACTTTTCCAGGGTTTTTTTCCCCTTAAAAAGCCTAATACAAATTACTGTCAGGCACAGCACAGAGGTGGGACTGGAGGGGAACATGGCTTTGGAAGGTATGTCCCTGCAGGGCATGGAGGCTCCCACACCAGGGACAGGACAGCAGCCCATGGGAGAGCCCACAGTGAAGGAAAGGAAGGGTGTGAGGAGGAAGAGCAGCCAAGAGAAATCTGTATGTATTAACCACAACCCCACTCCTGGTGGTACTGGGGAAGGAAGAAGGAATCAGGGGAGAAGCTGAGTTGGGCAAGTGGAGGCAAAGATGTCTTTGCTTCCCACTGCCTGAAGGAATAATTGAATATCTATTTTAATTGGCAACAAATTAATTTTCCTTAAGTCAACTTTGTCTTGCCCTCAATGACAACCGGTGATTTCCCTGTCTTTATCTCAACCCAGGAGCTTCCTCAACCCGTTCCTCCTCTGCAAGGGGTGAGTGGGTGGCTGAGAGGGAGCCTGACAATCAGCCAAGGGAAACCCACCACAACCAACCCAACCTCCCCAGAAACACACCTGGTTTGTCACACTATATGATTTTGTATCACCTATGTACGTCACAGAACTGCAGGATATTTTTTAAATCCTACTGAAGTTATACTGGGTTTGTGTAACAACATGAATGTGACTCACAGTAATACTGAACTGCGATTTTAAGCTGCAGTGGCATTGAGAAACATCTTGTAAAGGAAAGCAGTCTTTTGATTATGTCAGTTCAAGACTTGGAAACCAACAATAAACTAACCTGGATATGTTACCCCTCAGTACAGAGGGTCTCCAGGGCAAGTCCTTCAACCTAGGACCCAATTCAAGACATTGCTCAAAAGAACCTCATTCCCCTGGTTTATTGTGCAATACTTGCCTACTTTATAATTTTAAAAATGGAAATATGCCATAGGTTTGTGTGTGAGATGACTTTGTGATAGAAACTAGATTCCAGCCTCCTATAAAAGTGTTCTTGTTCTCGTATGAATGCCCAGCAACCTTTGTGCAAAGATGAAATAAGTTTAAATAAGTGAAGGGAGTAATTGAAAACACATTTGAAATGGTGGGGGCAGGTTTTCATCAATGACTCCCCCTCCACTCTTAGGAATGTCCCACCTGAGCCGTGCTGAGTGCTCCCAGCACAGGGTGAGACAGCACTGACCATGTGTCCCCTCGCCAAGGGTGTGCATGTTTGCAAAACAACACACCCAAAAAATCACAGTAAAACTGCCTGTGCTGCTCAAAGCCCTGCAGTAATGTGGCCCAAGAGAGAACTGGGGTTTGTGCAACAGCTGGTGACACCAGCTAGGGAGCAACTTGTGTTTGCTTTGGACAAGCCTGGAACAGGAATCACAAGGCTTCAAAAAGATCCAACTCATTTAAGTTCTACTTTAGAAATTATACATTTGGGTCCAAAAATGCTTCCAAAGAAATTTCAGTGTTCTACTCCCAGTGAGATGAACATGACACTTTTTTTGTATGAGATATATGGAAAAGTTCCCATTTAATTCCAGGATCCCACCTTCACAGGTAAGTTTTTAAATGGACTGTAAAATTCAATGAACCCATACAAACTTCAGTTTCTGAGAGCTTTTCAAGATCAAAACAGAAAATGGAAGGCAACAGAACAACCCAGCTGTCTGCAGTCTGGCAGCAGCTTGCTTGTGTAAGTTCAATAGGCAATTCTGGGAGATCCATTTCCCAACCCTGTCATTCCAAAGAGGTTTGCAATACTGCTGTAACACTAGTTTAGAAGTAGGTTTTCTCTCCTCTGGGATCTTTACAGAAAGGCCCCAAAACAACAGCAGCTTTTGTTGTTCAGCCAAAATGTGACGTGATGAATATTATTAGAGGGGGAAGGGCAAATAGAGCAATGATTTATAACATTTCCCCAGAAAATTTGCTCTTGCAACCTGCCCTGCTGTCAGGTCATTTCTTGGAATGCATACTGAAACCTGGAAAATCTGTGGAGCATGGTCTCTATTCCCATTTGTTTATTCTGGGACTCAAGAATATTTCTCAAGCAGTCAAAGCAACAGGATTTCAGGTTAACTGTTTCATTGCTTAAGTAAATTTAGATTCATACTTATACCCAAAGAGGAAAAATGTTCTAATAATGTTTTTAAATGCACATCAAAAAATATAACTGAGACAGTGCATGAGAAAATAATACTGCAAAAATAAAACATGAAATATATATATATAGCATGTATGAAAACCACACAACTGAAAAGTTTTAGTGTGATCCCAAGCTCTTCAAAGTTAGGAACTACAAGAACTAAGCCTGTCTGCTTTCAACTGCCTCTCAAAAGCCCTTCTGAAGTTGCTTTATGACAGACCGTAGGTACATGATCATGGTTTATTTTTTCCAGAGACTCCAAATTCCATAGAAAACAGAGAAAGACCAGCTGTAACCATTTGTTTTTCCTTTCTTTGTTTGGCATTCACTGTGCATTAAGTATTTCAGAATAGAAGTATTCAGCTGCTTCTCCCATTAAACCATTCCTCCTTTTCTATGAAAATGGATAACGCCTGTTTGGGATGTGGGAGAAGAAAAGGCAAGAAAAAGAGGCATGCAAGAAACCTTCATTCTATACTGTAATTTTGGACTTTTGACTTTGCCACTGCATTGTATCCTTGAAAAGCAGTGGAGGGGTCTTTTACACCTTTATCTGAGTGAAACTAGATTTCATATTGCTTCCTCTACAGCATCATCCAAACACACACTGGTCATACACAGCAGGGACCTGTAACACCAACCCAAGCTGTGTTGGTGTAACCCTTGCTTTGCCATCCCCTGGGAGTACTAAGAGCCAGCAGAAATGGGATGTTCTCCAGTGGGTTTAGGGACCTCTATTTATAGCAGAGCACTCATGAGTGAACACCACCAGACCCCATTCCCTGTGATCTTACAGAGGATACCTTCTCCACAATAACAAGCCCTTTTGCACCATCCCTTCTAAATGTTCTGTCACCAGTCTTATCTTCAGTCCCCCCTCAATCTCATCTCATCCACAGCACCCCTTTCATTCACAGGCTTCTCATCCATTTCCAAACTCTCTTGTTTTTCCCATATGGGTTCATCCAGCTTCCAAGTCACTCAACAACACCCCCTTCTTCCATCAAAGTCCAAGCTGCGCCCCCATGTCATTCTCAGTTCTGCTCCCATCAGTGTTCTGTATCTGGAAGATCCATTTCTACTTATTCTAAAAATCAGGAAGAAAGATGTATTTTTAGGCAGACTAAAGACAGAGACTTTTCCCTTCTTACAGAAAGGTTAGAAATAAGAAAAATCAAGTGCTTCAACATGAAAAAGACAATTCACCAGCTCAGTCCTTGTGAGCTCTCAGTTCTATCCACAGTGATCAGTCCAGTCCATCAGACACAGGAATGACTCATTTTTGCCACAAACAATCAAAATGACCTGGAGACATGACCTGAACTGCCAATGACTAATAAATCTCCACTATTTTCCACAGCACCACATTCACACTCTGCTGATCATCACAGTGCATCTCAACACCCCCTCTGGCATCAGTACAAACCTGTGGGCATCACAACCATTTACAGGAATTTCCTTACAGAAGGATAATTAGGTGTGGAGTAATGTAACTTCAGTTCAAGTCAAAATTACTACCTTTTGGAAATTGGACACAGTTATGAAAATAGAGAATCTGCTCCTAACAGGGAATTTAACCCATGCTTGATGCGTATTCTCAATGCCATGAGAACAGAACCTGAGGGAATGGCTGGAGCTGTGCCAGGGAGCATGAGGCTGGAGCTCAGGGAAAGGTTCTGCCCAGGCTCCCCAGGGAATGGGCACAGCCCCAAGGCTGCCAGAGCTCCAGGAGTGTTTGGATAATGCTCCCAGGGATGCAGAGGCTGGGATTGTTGGGGTGTCTGTGCAGGGCCAGGGGTTGGACTCAATCCTTGCAGATTCCAAGGATCCCCTCCAGTTCAGGATATTCTGTGATTCATTTAAACTTCAAGCAATTATTGCAAATTAAGCCCTGAGTCTACAAAAGAAACCAGAGAAATCTCACCCTAATGAAACAATTCTCAAAACCAGGACTTCAAATATTTGATAAGGCACTTTAGTAAAGACTTTCCAAGACACTGGTTTCAGAATATTACGATCCTATAATGGTTTGTGTTGGAAGGGACATTAAAGCCTATCTTGTCTCACTCCCCTGCCATAGGCAGGGACACCTTCCAATAGGCCAGGCTGTTCAGAGCCCCAACATGGGCCTTGAACACTCCCATGGATGGGGCCTTGATACTCTAACTAGATAAATATTCTCATTTATCTAATGCACAGAAATCACAGTGAGTTTGTTAAAATAGGACCTTCATCCCAGACTCTTAGATGAGCTCCCTTCAGCAGATAAGTGGAGATACATATGTATTTCATGCTTTGCTGGACTGAACCCAACACAACTTTGTCAATCACTAATAATTTTGCCCAAGCTAAATGTAGTATTTGAAATCAGAACATGTTTTTCAGAAGTAAAAAAAGGCACTAAGTTTTCATAGTCTTCTCAGTACACAAGCATTGGATGTGTATCAAGTACTGTTTTGCTGTGTTTCCTTGTATCTAGCTTAGAATATTGCTTCATTCTGCACTTAATGCTCAAAGGGCAAGAACAAGAGGAATGGCTTGAAACTTTATATACTAAAAATAGCTTTGTTTGGGTTTTTGGGGGGTAGAATAATCAAAATGTTTTAACAAAACAAGTCTTTGGTTTGGCAGGGTACTTGGCAGGGACTTTGTAGCTATTCCCTAATCCCCAATCCAGCATTGGCTGTCTCTGGGCCCACAACGGTGAGTGTGCTTCAGCATTTATAAACTGCAGTCTTTACACATCATCGACTCCTCAGAGAAAAAGGAGGGCAAGCCTGATTGATTGATTGCTGCTGAATCCTGCCTAAGGGCTATCCCATGAACAGCTGATCAGATCTCTTCGAGATGTCCTGTTCGTTTGCATCCACCCACTGGTAGATGTGCTTCTTGGAATCAATGCTGATCCAGAACTGAAAGCACAGAGAAGGTTTTACTGGGGATGCCTGCAATTTGGTCAACTCAGTTTCACAGACACTTGGCCCAGACACAGATTTATGTAAGGTAAATAATCACTAAAATTGCAGAGTTTTCTGGGTTTGGCTTTAAGATAAATTGTTCAGCATTTATTGTGGACGACTTCTGAAAGTGATTTAAGGTTTGCTTTTTTTCCACCTTAGGCAATTTCTTAACACTGTTTAGGCATCTCTTTCCAGTGGCCATAGGCTATATTTTTCCCTCTTTCTCAAAAAAAAGCTGCAAAAATATCACCTACTGATTTCACCCTCTGCTCTTGTGCAGAGGTGGTGAGGCTCTGGCACAGGGTGCCCAGAGAAGCTGTGGCCGCCCCTGGATCCCTGCAAGTGTCCAAGGCCAGGTTGGATGGGGCTTGGAGCAACCTGGGATAGTGGAAGGTGTCACTGCCCATGGCAGGGGATGGAATGAGATGATCCTCAAGATATCTTGCAACCCAGGACACTCTACGACTTTACAATTCTATGATTATTTACTCAAAAGAAATGTTGAAATGAAGCTGAAAGGGGGTGAAAGCAGCTACTGAAACCCCCTGCTTAAAACCTTACCCTAAATTCCAAGACAGTCTATCCTTTCAGGCAGAAGCTGGTGTTCTTAGAAACAGGGAAGTGCCGAGTTCAGAAAGCAGCAGCAGGCAGCCAGGAAAGCAGCTCATGCCAGCTCCACTCCAGAACACAGGGCTGTCTAGCACCTACAAAGAGCTTTATCTGCTCACTTCTATCTCTCAAAAGCCGAAGAAAACAAAACCACAACAATCAAACCGAAACTTCACCCTAAACCCTGAGTCCTGGCAAAGAGCATTCCCCACTGGCAGTATCAGAGGGTTGCAGAATTGCCTGGGTTGGAAGGGCCCTTAAAGACCATCTCATTCCATGATGATCCCTTCTGTATAAAGGGATTTTATGGAGTGTCACAGGGAAGTTTTACCCTTTATACATAATAGCAAAATGCAGGCCAGGAACAGACCAAACAGGTAATTCCTTTCCTTCCAAATTTTAACCTCTTTTGGAGGCTAAATCTTCTGGGAAGTTTCTCCTTTTGATCACCTTCACATCACTGCCAATAGCTTCTGTCATTCCCAATAAGAACTTCAATTTTTCTAGGCAACAGCTGTAGAAAAACGCAATTTATCGCCAACATTTATCATTGTCCATATTTTAGGACAGAAAGAAGAAGGAACAAACCAGGGTATATTTTTATTGAAAAACCTCAGCTAGTTATTGCCTACACTGGGAATTCAAAGGGGAATGTTTACAACAGTTATAAACAATTCCAGCTCTCCAGATAAATACCATGTGATTCCACCTCTCTCCAAACTGTTTTCTCACGCACTTCTGAAGTTTCATTTCTGCCTGAGACTCACCGAAGTTCCAAAAGCAAACAGTCATTCATGGGTGTGGGTCAGGAACCACAGTTACCAGGAGGGCAGCAGAGGTGGCAAAAGTATTGCAGTGACAACCTCAATTAAAAAGTTACTTCCATGACTCTGTGAACAATGGAAACCTGAGAGTTCACACTATCAGTCCTATGTGGGGAACATATTTGTCCAGGCTAAGTAGCAGTCCTTTGCTTGCTCACAAAACGCTCATTTAAAGGTAAACATGTGCTCTTGTTTTGAGCAGAAAAGCCACTAGGCTACACAGAGCCCAGAATCACTCATTTTTTTTGAAGGCTCTTCTCCTGGAAGCCTTCTAGCACAGGCAGAGGGAAGCTGGGGAGGTTCTGGTGAGATGTGCCACTTCACACTTCCCTAATGTCAACAAAAGTCACAGAATTGCATCCTGAAGATGCAAATTCTTGCATCTTTCCATCAAAGAAGATGGAAAAAGGAAAGAAAAAAGGAAAGGTGGAACAGAGTCCACATACTAAGACCAGAACATTTAGAAGTCCCCCTTCTGCTCCCTAACCCACCATCAGGTCTCTTAAAAATTTACAGTATAACTCTTGCCTCATTTTCTTTATTGATTGCAAAACTCAAGCAAAGTTACCTCATTAACTTGTTTTTTGTCCAAGTGAAAAACTTGACCAGAACTTGTTGAAGCAATTTCTTCATAGACCTTGTAACCAATATGATTCCTGTCATCACAGTCTCCAGTCAGCACAAATACCACCTGGATTAAAGAAAAATCACTGAATCATTGGACACATGGTGCATTGGTGAGGAAAGCATTGCCACAGTAGCATTAAGGCAAGACAAGGGAAGAATGTGTCAGTCGAGATAGGTTTGTTACTCTGCATGGACAGAGGCATTGCACTCAGTAATTATGGAAAAAGCAATGCAGAAGAAAAGGAATAGACAATAATCTCTTGAAAAATCAATCAGCCCTGTCATTCACGTAATACTTCTTTTAGAACAACATTAAAAAATCCACATAAGTGATAAGCTGCCAAAAACACATAATCTGGCAGAAGATTCAGTTGGATTATTTAATTCACAATAATAAAAAGAACATTCCACTCAGTTTTTCCTTAACCAGATCAGTTAACTCTATTTAAAAAAATATTGAAATCCTTAGAATGCAGTATTACGGTGCCTTCTGTAAAAGGATTTCACCAAGTTTCACACAGGAGAATACTACCCTTTGTCATTGAGAAAACAGGGCATTAAACACACAACCCAGCTGGAAATGCAAACCCCCTCAGTACCTGTGACTGTTTCTGTTGGATGAGTTGAAGCACTTCATGGGTCAGTCTGTAATCCTTGGATCGGGCATCAGTAAATACATAGATGAAAGAGCCAGGCAGGGAAATTTCTAGAGCAATCTTTATTGCCCCAATGCTCATCTCTGGACAGTCTCCACCACCCTGTTCACAAGTAGAAATAAAACATAACATTTTTTTCTTTTAAGAAAAAAAAAACCAACATACAAAGTAAGTTACTTTCTTTTGGGACATTCAAGACAGATACTTCCTCAGCCTCTAATAATTTATTCACCTTTTCTACCCTAAGGATTTTATGGTTTCTGCAGAGTGCTGTAACACACTCACAATCAGCAACTGCAGCAATTCCAAAGGGAAAATAAAGCCAGAGGAAGAGCCCTGATGTTGGCTGGTGTCACGGTCACTCTTACCCCTGTCGTGCTCAGCTCCAGCTTTTGTGACAGCCCCATTTCCCACACTCACATGCTCCCTTCCTGGCTGACAACTGCCCTGCTCTGGTAGCACACAGCAGTCAGGGAAGGTCAGGGGCACAGGCAGATGGGAAATGGTCCCAGGCAGGCAGTGCTGAGCTCCAGGAGCACCTCTGGACACTGGAGCAGCAACAACCTGCCCTGGACTCCACCCTGGGACAGGGAGCTCAGCAGAGGGAACAGGTGCTGTGTTCCCACAGCTCTGCACTGCAGCAGCTGCAGAGCTGGAGGTTTTTCAGACCATGTGTTCAATCAAAATGCTTCCAAGTATGACTTTATCTTTATAGGAAAGGATTCGTTTCTCTCCCTAAATTAAGTATTTGGGAAAAATACTGTTTAAATAAAAGCTCACTAACTTACATAAAAATTAATTTGGCATATTGAAGACAGAACTTTCCAAAGAGCTGATGCAAATGGTAAAACTTGCCCTGTCATCTACAATAGATCTCTGAACATTCAGTATTAAATATAAAATTGATTTCTTTTATTTTTACAATCAACATGCCTTCACACATATGTATATACAAACCTACACATGCTGGGAAAGAAGGAGGCAAAAAAGAGAGTAGTCCTTCACACTTGAAATTTTGTTTGTCCTCAGTGAAATGTTCATGTTGGGAACAAGTTTAATCTATCAGTATCCTTAATCCAATTTCAAAGCAAGAATATCAGTAAGTTTCTCATCTGTGCTAAAGAATAAGCACGTGGTCACTGTTTATTTCTAAGTCACATAAGAACCATTGTTCTTTTTCAAAGTTAGTTCTCCTAAATGTAGCCTTAGTTTTATGGGAAAAACAAGTGGTAGACTCCAGACAGCCCGAAATTCAAGAGAGAACTCTCCAAGAAAATTTTTGACACATGTCAGAACTTTATCTTGGCAATGCCTATATAGTCCAATGGGACACATCAGTATATCCAAATTCTTTCAGCAAAAGACTCTTCCATGTAAAGCTTTAATTTGAGGGCAAAGACAAAATAATAGCTAATTTCTACAGATATCTACTTGGAACAGGAAAATTTCTATTCCCACTTCAAGTCTACTTGATTATCATCTCATAATATTCTATATGGCAGCATCTGTTTCCTACATAGAACACAAAAAGCACTACTGAGCTAAACGGTTGCCCTGAGAACAAGCATGGATTTTTTTATTCCTATAATGTAGACTAATACTCTTAAAAGGCAGCTGGTAGAACAACAAAACATCATCATCATGGAATGGTTTGAATTGGAAAGAACTTAAAGCCCATCCAGTGCCACCCCCCTGCCATGGGCAGGGACAACTTCCACTAGCCCAGGTTGCTCCAAGCTCTGTCCAACCTGGCCTTGGACACTTCCAGGGATCCAGGGGCAGCCACAGCTTCTCTGAGCACCCTGTGCCAGGGCCTCCCCACCTTCACAGGCAGAACTGCTTCCTAACATTTAACATTAGTATTGTCTTTACTTAATTAAAAAAGTAGAAAAATTTCCATTCAGTACATTCAGTATTTCCTGTCTTTCTCTCCAAACTGAAATTAAATACAACTACCTCATGAAGCTTTCTGGAAAAGCTGAGGTGAGTGAAGCTCAGGAAGCTTCATTTTCCCTTCAGCTTGAACACGCCCATAGAAATACACAAAAAATCTGCTTAACAAAAAAAACCCAAACCAAACCAAAAAAAAACAACACTAAGGAGCCATTGCTGCCCAAGTCCACATTCTTACCAGACTGTCTGTAAGAATGATTCAAAGATAATTACAGATGAAATATAGGTGATACCTCCTAAGCTGATCCTGTATGCAAGGAACATGTCCTTTATCACTCTGAATGTAAAAGGAACAGGGCCCAGTTTCTGCAGTGAAATGTACACAGCCCAATTTTTACCTGATGTCAAATGTCAGCCAAGAGACTCTCCAACTATTCTGTGACAGATGAATGGAAAACAAGAACTGGGCTTACCCTGATGTTCAGGGAGGACAAGTTGTCATATTTTGATATATGTTTTATACATAAGATGCCTTGAAATATTTATCTTCACCTTAATTTTAGCTTTGTTCATTAATGAGAATATTCAGTCCATGCCCTTTCTCAAAATGAGCCCAGCTCAAAATTTCCTCTACCTCCACAACATTCACTCTTGCATCTTTTATCAGTAGTTTTGGAAAAATACTGGTAACAAACTCATAGGAAGCGTTTACATTTTCTCTACTGCAAGATGACCTATCAGTCCTGTTCTAATCATTTTTTTCATTTCTATTTTGGCCCTTCACCAATACAATGGATGAATACAAGTCAGTGACAGCCTTCATATAGTAAAATGAGCATATCTTATATATTGAAAGTAATTATGAAATATGCGATCAACCAGCATTAAAGAATGAAATCTAAAATTAATTCAACAGAAACTTTTAAACAACTTGATTAGAAATTAAGAGTTTGACATTCCCAAAAGCTTCACCTAAATATCCACCTTTTAGAAACAGCTGCAATTACTGTCCAGTATAACTATTGAGGAAACAAAACATGAAAACTGGATGGAGTTTTAAAGCTTAAATCTTCCCATGAAGGAGAAAACTGCAATAGCTATTGTTTTCTCTGGATTTCAAACCTTCTGCCAACTTTTAAAGTAATCTTCAAGCAATCTGTTCTTACAGGGATTATATCATGCGCCAGTTTCTGAGGGAGAGCCTGTCTGGCACTACTGACTCCAGCAAGGTTCGCGACAGGTCAGAAGCATTTTCCTTGGTTAAAGACAGGACAATGGGAACATATGTTCTGTCAGTAAGGATAACTCCATTCCAGTACTTCCCCCTTTCTTTCTATCACCCAAAGGAACAGCTGGAGCTGTGCCAGGGCAGGGTCAGGGTGGACGTCAGGAAAAGGTTCTTCTCCCAGAGGGTGCTGGGCACTGTCCAGGTTCCCCAGGGAATGGGCACGGCCCCAAGGCTGCCAGAGCTCCAGGAGCATCTGGACAATGCTCTCAGGGATGCACAGAGTGGGACTGTTGGGGTGTCTGGGCAGGGACAGGGGTTGCTCATGTGGGACTGGATGTTCCTGTGGGCCCCTTCCCACTCAGGATATTCTGTGGTTCTGAGAAGCCTTTGAATCAGTAAGTGCCAAGTAATGCACGGCAGGGAAGGCAGTACCTATGGAAAACCTGATGGGTCTTACTTCTTGTTTGAATGGTGTTCATGGAATATAATTTCCAGAACACAGAAAAAGTCCATAGAAGTGTCTGTGGACAAGTGGCAGGACTAATGAAAATGCCAACTTAATGTTAGCATTACCTAACTATTCCTTCTTGTGTTATCGAACCACGTCTCCACACAATGATGTAAACTAAGACAAAGGAATGAGTCATAACCCTAAATCAGGATGAGCAGGAAGATGACAGTTTGTGCAGGCAAAATGACAGAGGTAAGTGATCTACATCCTCATGAATGCTTGCAGCAGGAATATCAGCATAAGAGGAAAGATTAGTGTGAGGAAACAGACTTTGCTAGAACCAGATAGGAAACAAGTTACTCACCTGAACATAAAGTTCCCTAAGTTCAAACTGAAATTTCTTGGGATCTGTGGTTATTGTCACTGGACCGATTTCTAGAATGAAATACAAAGAAAACAGAGTTATCCAAAGACATATGGTAGTAAAAAAAATGAAACTAAAAGCATTGAACAGAAAGAAATAGAAGAGAATGATATCCCCGGTACTGAAACCTGGTAACTTTAATATTCCAGAATTACCAACCTCTATGTGCCTTAAAAATTTATAGGCACATAAAGCCTTTCACCTTTGATTTTGATCAAACATTTAATTGTTCTTAGTAATAAAAAGGGAACAAAAATTCCCAGGACAAATGTTGCTGGACCAAGAAATAATGTATTTTTCCAGAAAGAGACTCTTCAGACTGGAGAAAATGAGACTTCAAGAAAACCTTACAGCAGCCTTCCAGTGCCTAAGGAGGCTCAAAGAGAGTTGGAGAGGGACTTTGGACAAAGGCCTTGAGGGACAGGACAAGGGGAAATGGCTTCAAATTTAAAGATATTAGATATTGGGAAGCAGCTCTTTCCTGTGAGCATCTGGAGGCCCTGGCACAGAGTGCTCAGAGAACCTGTGGCTGCCCCTGGATCCCTGGAAGTGTCCAAGATCAGATTGGATGAGACATGGAGTAACTTGGGATAGTGGAAGATGCCCTTGCCTATGGCAGAGGGTGAAAGGAGATGAATTTAAGGCCCCTTCCAACCCAAACCATTCCATGATTATGTGAATCTAGGTAAACATGAAGAGGCCTCTCTGGACAGAACACACACTTGGCTTTGCAATTTTACTCCTGTAAAAAAAAAAAAAAAAAAAAGAAAGAAAAAAAAGACATGTGCCACATCTCTTCCCTGAAAAAAAATGTACCTCTGGAAAAATCCCAGTGTGAGCCCTATCCCCAATCCAGCACTTCTAGCAGAAGCTGCCAGAAAGAACCAAAGCAGAAACAACTTTATTCATGGCATTTGCCATGTCTTTGGCTACTGAGGAAGGGCAGGACGTCCAAGTGAAGTTGCCTGGGGTGTGTAACAGCAGCACCTATATGAGCACTTCCCAATTCCACAGAGCTGCCCCTCTGCCCCTCACACAGCTGCCTTCCTGGTTGGTATTAAACGTGATTCCAGGCAGCTGGTCCCTATGCCATGATTTCCTGCCTGTTCACCTCAATCTGCCTTGGCACCAATGCCCTTCCTTCTTTGCCTGGCCTGGGCAGGCATTGCTGCCCTGGCCATGGGCACTCGCCCAGCTCAGCAAGCACAGTCAGGGTGCTGTGCCAAAAATCAATAAATAAACACACACACACACACACAAAACGAAGAGATTTCTGCCAGTTGAGTGCTCCAAAGCACTCAAAGAGATCAGCTGAGTCCCGACAGACCAAACGGGGCACAATTCTGCTGTCAGGGTAAAAGCCAAGCATGAAACTGCAACGGTGCCAATTTAATACAGCTGCAGCTTACAGGGAAGTGCTGGCTCAGCAGACCTCACAACACTTTCCAAGCTCTATAAAAGTTAATACACACTTATCTTCCATATAATACAGACATTTTTCTTTTTTAAACAATCCAAAGTTTTATTTCACTGGAGTTACAACAACTGCCATCACTAAGGTCTACTCTAATCACACCAGTATTTGCTGGGCAAGGTCTACTTATGGATGTCTTTGGTTTAATTTCTTTGAAAGTCACCCACGAGATCACACAAAACCTTTCCTAGAATATTAAACTGTCCTTGGGGATTTTTTGTATGGCTGTGAGTCATTTATCTGTGAATGCCATGTACTAAAATGCTGCACTATCATTAAAAGAGCCATTATAAAGACTCACTGTTCCTTTACATACCTCATCCTGCTATGCTCCCGCTCCCCCTGGCACTGTTCTCCTTTGGGTAACCTTTACAGCAAACACCTGCAATAAAGCCACCTCCAAATTGTTTTGCTTCCCATCTCCCCCTTGCCAAGCACTGTTCTAAAGCACGTCACTGACTGGAGTTTATCCATACAGTAACCCCATTAGCTCCGTTATTCCCATCCGTTGAGGGATTCAGTGTTTCACTCTAGAGCAGTAAATCCTTTGGAAAGGCTTTCTTACCCTATAAAATAAAGATCTGAAAAGCAACACTCTTTCAGCTAAGCTAAAACAGCCCATCAGGTCAGATGGGCTGAGAACTTGTCCTTATTTCCCCACAGGCAGCACGGACTGGCTCCAGCAGTGCCGATGGCAAGTGGAGCACAGCCAGCTTCCTGCAGGATCATGGCTCTGGCCACCCTCTGCTGAGAGCTCAGCAAAGAGCTCAGCTGGGAAATGACAGCCAGGCCACAAGAGCGTGGCATGGTCAGAATCAAGTGCCGTGGGCGAGACAGAGCAGAGAACCCCGCAGGAGCTGTGCAGGGGCAGATGTCCTCAGCTGATTCCACAACCAAGGCCATGTCTGAATGGTGATGGTGCTCCTCCTCACCACCTGAACACCAGCCTGTCCCAAAAAACCCAGCAGCTGTCCTTCACATACTGTTGTGCCACCAGCTGATGTGACCTGACTGCCAGAAAAGCTTTAATAGCCTTCACCAGCTTCATCTTCTTTCATCCTCATTCAGTGACCTCCAAGCGCAGCCCAAGTAAGGCTTTTTCACCAACACAGGTAAACACAGGCCCTTAAAGTGTCCAGAATATAAAAAAGTGAGAGAGCATTATGAGAAGTGATTTAAATTTACATAACAAGCATAGCTTAAACAGAATATTCACTCAGAAACTACACCCTGTAAACACACCAAGCAGAAAAAAATAATAAGCTTTTTAACTTCATTAGCTCTTTAGGTGAAGCTTGACACGTGGAATACTCTTAATAGAATACAGAATCACAGAATGGTTTGGGTTGGAAGGGACCTTACAGCCCCTCCAGTCCCACCCTCTGCCATGGGCAGGGACACCTTCCACTAGCCCAGGTTGCTCCAAGCTCCGTCAGTGTGGAGCTGCCCCATCCCTAGGTCAGAAAATCTGACACATCCAACCTGGCCTTGGACATTTCCAGCGATGGAGAGGTGTGGTTTTCCATTCTCATGCTGCAATCTGAATCCATTTTTAGGGATCAATATGGGAATATTTGGAACTGGTTTGTTGTGGGGGTCTCTCCATTGCTCACTACTCCAAAACCTTCATGGTCACCCAGAGGGAGCTGTACAAAGGTGAAAAAGCTGACACAGCCCCAGAATGGCAACAAGTCTTTTTGAGGCACCAACTCAACCCTCTGGTCTCACAAGTACAGTGAGGCCAGAGGGTTACATAACACAATGTCAGCACAACCCAGAGGGTTACATGACACAAATGTCAGCTCTTCCAGACTGACTTGGGAATCCAACAGTGTTGCACACACACAAACTGGTAACAGCTAAAAGGAAATGTTTTAAAGGAATGGCTGCACATCCCTGAGCAAAGCCTGGACTTCCAAAACTGAAATCACAAAAGTCAACGTAGCCACTGTGGCACTAAGCTTGTACCTAAGCAATTAAACAACATTTAAACAACAACATAAGACTGAGTGACACAGAGATCAAGGATTTTGATGCTTCCTTTCTGGGGCAAATCTTGTAAAAACCCTCTAATTGGTAAATATGGAGAAAAGCCCACAGCAACCTGAGAAACTGGCCATTCCAAAAGGCCCTGCTGTTTTTCCATGGCTTTCTGCCACACCTCAAATGGCCACGTTTATGTACAAGCTGAGCAGCAAGCACGTTGGGAAAACCACAGATTTCCCCATGACACACAATCACACATAATTACCACTGACTGTGATTGCAAATTTGGCACTCCCCTAGTCATAACCACAGAACACATCTGCACCAAATGTCTGCTTTGGACAGCTGGATGCTTTAGGAGATCTAGCAAGGAATATGGAAGTCTTTTGTCTACCTCTCATCAGCTCAGAACACTGGATTTGTTTGTTCCAGAAGGAATAAAAAAGCTCTAAGTGATACATGGTAGCTGAAGGAATTTTGGCAGAGATGCTAAACATTGTGGAGTGCTCTCACCCACAGAATTCCTTCTTCTAATTCACATCAAGGATGTTTTCCTGACACAAAGCCATATTCAGAATTAAAACTAACTAACTAACTAAATAAATAAAAGATATCTCCCCCAAAAGCCTCCACACCTTTGAATACTTCCAAAGAAACATAAATTTCAAAACCATGACACAACAAATGAAAAAGAAAAATAGAAAAAACCAAAACCCACCACAGAATAGCAACAAATCCCTGATATTCTAATAACATTATTATTATATTATATATAATACCAAAATAATTACACTATGTTACATTATAGAACTACATTAATTATATACTAATAAAAACCAGCATTATAGTTATTAGTATATTTAATAATCTCTTCATAACACAGTATACACAGAAAAAACCTTGGTGACCATTATCTTCCACATTCTTTCTTATTTATGAAGTGGACTGACAAGTCTAGCACTGGGCTGTGGCAATTCTGACAGTTTTTGAGATCAGAGCACTAATATGGGTTTCACACACACATATATACAATTCCTCACCAGCCCATTTATATATGTGTGTGTGTATGTATGTGTGTGTGTGAATACACATATATCAAATAATTTTCATCACAAATGAAGTAATACTCAAGGATTAGGAATAATCAGATGAGACAGGTGAAATGCCTAAACCAAGACCCTTGCCAAAAGAAGCTGGTGTACAATTATTCCCTAAGAGCCACTTACTGAGGGTGCTGAGCACTGAGGTTTATCTGATTTAATGCTCTTCTCAGAGAAAGAAGAGAACTGTATCCAATCCATTGCAAAGCTCCGCTTATAATGCCTCTGAAGACCTTTAGGTGCAGCCACTGCCAAGAATTCAGAGAATAAGAACAATGGTAGAGCTGCTCCAGCCAGCTGTCCATCCTGAGGGCACAGAAGCAGAAACCTGCAATTTTTCAACAGCAAATTGGGTCCTGCATGCTCTTCCCTCTACAGATCCCTCATGAGCTGCCACTGGAAGTGCTTCACAGGCCTCTCCTTCTCCTTAAAGGGAGGGTCATCACACAGGTGAGACTACTTAGAAGAAAACCACTTGTAACTGACATCTCAAATGATAGTGAATAGTTTTGTTCCTCACACAGCTGACAAATACATGCACACAGGATCAGAAGCTGTTTTGCAGCATTATGTTTTAATGCACCAAAAATGCTGCTTTCTTTTAACTGATTGCAAATTTCTGTTGTAGACTATCAAACCAAGAAGCTGACTCCACCACCTAGTAAAGGAAGACCAAACTTAAAGCCTTGTGCTTTGTGCTCTGAAGTGAAGGACACCCTCAGCTCCCATTCAGATGATGGGAGCGGTGTGGATAGAAACCTTGATGAGTTTTTCCAGGAGCACAAGGCAGCACTGGAGATGGTACCTACAGTCATGAGCCCCCCATGGCTAACACACATCCCACTGGGAAGACCATCCCAATGGATTCAGGGAGCACTGAGTAAGCCGAGATGCTTAGCATTGGAACATGTAATAAACTATTTAAAGTTTCCTCCTAAATGATATTTCCTCATGACTCAGCTGCTTTCAGATTCTAACCTGGCTACAATTAATTTTTGAAGAGCCCAGAAACTGCAATGAGCAACTTTTACTGGATTCTTAACCAGAGAGAAATGAGCCAAACCAGCCCAGCAAGCTCACGTTTCCTTAACACACTCACTTTTTTATTTTTTAAATCGTTTTTCAGCCTCATGACTTATGACTACTAAGTGTAACAACAGACAGGAAGGAGTCAGACTGCTCACAGTTTTTCACCCAGTTTTTCATGAGTTGGCTGTTCACAGACAAACCAAATAGATTATCCTGGGAATTGCAGAGCCCTGCTAAGCAGCCCAACCCAGCACCAGTGGAGCTGATGAAGCTCCATCCCCACAGATGGCAAGGGCCATCACCCTCATGCATCAAACTCTTCACCTCAGGACAGTGGACAGAGCCTGGCTGAAATTCAGAGACCAAAGATCTAACACAGGTTTTACTAGCAATGTGCCTTAGCAAGTGCCACGTTTTTGTTGTTTTTTCCCATTGTTTTAATAGTTATGAGCTCATGACTTTTTTTTTTGAAGGAAAATAACAATGACAAAAAAAAGCATTATACATGTTTCATTTCTTGGAAAAGAAAAGCTCACTTGGAGACCCACAGTGGATAAAATCTAATATTCTCATCTTTTGTCTGCTGCAACAAGCACTAAGTTTAGCTTATGAGCCTGAAGTGCAGTTGTCTAAAAGTTATTAACCACATGCAGTAAGAACAATAAAAATTAGCGACAGATTTGCCCAGCACACTGTTAATTCAACCTTCTGAGAACTACAGTCACAAACCATAGTGTGTGCAGAGTAACCCTCTCAACCCAGAGATGGTTAAAAAAAACCCAGTTTTGCTACAAATGCTCTCTTAAATGGGTGATGCACAACCCAGTCTTGGAGCTTCTCAAGCCCTTCGCATATCACATTAACCCAGGAATCCCAATTAAAAAAACTACTCCCTTAGGCTGGAAATGAGAAAAAGATAGCTTCAATGAAATAGAAACACGGGTTGATTATTGTTCTGAGGAAGTTAATCCATCTGAACACGTCCTCTAGCTCCACTGCAAGGCCAGAAGTTTTTGTCTATTGCTGGTGCACAACTATGGGCAAAGAGACCAGAAAACTTGAGTCCATGTGGTTCAGATTCAAAGTAATGACTTTAGTGGCTATTAAATGTCCCAAAAAGAATGACACAAAGCAAGGTTTTTTCCTTTCTGGAGACAAGCAAACATGCTGAATGCTGAAATCTGGAGCAGCCCCACCTTCCTCCTCCCTGCCTCAGTGTCTTGCAGAGTGCCAGAGGTCTGTTCCCAGCGAGGCCACAGCGCTGGGTCTGAGCTGACTCTGGCCAGCCCCCCGTGGATGACTGCCCAACTCCCAACACGCAGCCACGGCTGGCAGCTCAGCTGACAGGCCCTGAGAGAGGCCAAGGGCTGAGCGAGCCACGGAGATCATGGGAAGCTCTTACAACTAGGTGGTCCCTCACATCCAAGCCTTGAGCTTGAGCTCCATCCCAGCACTGTGTACGTCCAGGACTGCAGCCTGTGCTCTCCTGCATCTCCTGCGTGCCCAGAGCTTTGGGGTTTGTGCTTGCCCGTCCAGCACTGCCACTACTGCATGTGTTCATGGGGTTGCTTTGCTTTTCCAACAGCAAAAGGCACGACCAGACACAAGGGGAAAAAGCTTTGAGAGATTTGCTTTACTCAGCCTACAGTAAAGGACACACAGCTGATAAGAACTGCAGACACAGCTTCCTTACTGTCCAGCCTGGGAGCAGCGCTGGATGCCGGGGCTGGCCCGCGCTCCCAACTCCCACTGAACATCTGAGAAGGTCATCAGCTCACTTTCTGTTTGTGTTTATTTCCCCTTGTTAACAACAGGCTGAACAGAGTAAAATTCAGTTCATAATGCTCTTTAAATTCTTTCTCCAGACTGAACTCCAGTTCAGTCCAGGTCTATTTCTGTCTCATCTCTGGGTCTGTGTATTTTGGCACTGCTCCTTCTACACTTGTAATGGCACTGGATAAAGAACGTGCACTGAGGAATTGGGCAGGAACAAATGCAACTACCCATTTCACAGTGCTGCTTTGTGATTAATTACCTTACCATGATGAAGTCAAATCAAGAAGGATTTAAAACACAATTTTAAAATCACAATTTATACTTAATATTGCATTACAAAATGAATTTATTTGAACTGTGACATCTAGCATGATTGATTTTGAGCTGCTGTCCACGCCGCTGTCGGCCAGGAATATCCGAGCTCCACTGTCAGGAGCCTGCTGGCACTGCAGGGTACCACAGCTTCATCCATAAAGCTCCTTCTCCTTCTCTTCATGGAACTCAGGCTCCCACTATGTCCCCAAATGTACCCCACCATAAGAGGGATCCAGTGGCTGACTGGCAAAAAAAGTCACAGATTCTTTTATTTTCAGGATAGATTAATTCAATTAGAAATACAATTCAAATGGCTAATTAAAAGCTTCTTCTGCTTGGAAGATTATATTCCCAGATTACTTCCTTCAAAGAGATTTGGAAGATACTTGGAGAGAGCTACCTTACTGAAGCCAAGTCAGCTTTTTGATCTTGAGACATCAGCAAACTGAAAAGCAACTGGCTCTTTCCTGCTGAAATTGCAGCTGCATTGCTTTCCCAAAGGATATGGAACTACTAATGCACTCAGAACCCACAGCTACACACAAGCAGACCCTGTAAGCAAATAAAGTCACCATCAGCGACCCCAGCATCCTGGAAGCAGGATAACCCAGTGCTGATCAGTCTGGGATGAGGGGAAACCTTCGACATCCCCATTATGTAGCACAAACCGAAGTCCCAAGGCAGGAACGGTACTTAACAGGGGTAATTATCCCCCAGTTATTAATAAAGCAGCAGTTAGTGTTTTCTTCAAGAAGCCATTCTCTTAACAAGCTTTATGGAGACCATGGCACTAATCCATCAGTCCTTAAAACTGCCAAGAGACCATGGGAACACAAGAACTTCCCAGAGTATGTTCCCATATTAACCCTACCCTGTTCTTTAAAAATCTTATGTTGGGGTTTGCTTTCACATGGTAAAAGATAATTTTATTTTAAATCATCATAGAATCATAGGCTTAGGTTGGAAGGGATCTTAAAGTTCATCTAGTTCCATCTCTTGGGCAGGGACATTTCCACCATCCCAGGTTGCTCCAATCCCTGTCCAGTCTGGCCTTGGACACTTCCAGGGATGGGGCAGCCACAGCTTCTCTGAGTACTCTGTGCCAGGGCTTCCCCACACTCACAAGGAACAATTCCTTCCTAACACTGAATCAATGCTGCCCTCTGGCAGTGGGAAGCCATTCCCCCTTGTCCTGTCCCTCCATCCCTTGTAAACAGTCTCTCTCCATCTTTCCTGTAGGCTCCCCTCAGGTACTGCAAGGCCACAGTTAGGCCACCGCAGTGCTTCTCATCTCCATAACCCAATCCCAATGCTCTCAGCCTTTCCCCACAGGAGAGGTGCTGCATCCCCCTGATCCCCTCCATGGTTCTCCATCTGACCATAGATGCACCAGGGTCTATTAGGTCTAAATGGGTCTCTGGAGGTTTCTTTGGAGAGAGTTACATGGCCTGGGACAAAAACACCATTGTTGGATACGAAGTTAAAACACAGTGTGGTAAGTTTCAGGCTTTTTTCCCTAAAAGAAGCACAAGAAAGTAAAGACTGAGCTAGAATTCCTTCAGATGTCAGACACAGTCCTTGAAACATGAATTAAATTTTGCTCAGCACAGTATCAGCAAACCACATAATTACTCAATTAGCCCCAAACAAAGGAAAAAGATAGACACTAAACACAGACCTACTTACACTTGCATAATTCAAGCACTACTAAACAGAGTCTCCTCAGTTTTCATACCAAGCTACCTGTCTTCAATAGAACACAAGGAAGAAAGAAAAAATTTCATTTCAAAAATTCTAGGAGAATAAAACCAAGGTTCTAGGAGATGACCTGTGTGTGCCTGAACATATATACATATGTGTGCATGAACATCATCATTTCAATACTATAAAAGGCTTTAGGATATACCCAGCTGCCATCCTTTGAGAATGCAGATTTCCAAACGTAACAAAAATCAAGTAATCTGACGCCAGCTGCTGGGAGAAAGAAGTGTCACATTCAGTACAAAATTCAGATATTCTGCATGAGGTTACTCTGTACCTAAAATATTCTTTTTTCCTTTTTCCTACTAGAAATGCATCTGCCTTCTTTCCAAGTAACTGACAAGAGTTTTTATTGATTTCAGTTAGACCCCAGCTCCTGTCCAAGTATTCCACTATAAAGTGAATTGCTAAAGGATTACCAATGTAAAACCATTAGAAACCCCAACTCTGTCCTTTCAGGCGTTACAACTGTAAATTCAAATCTCTACATCATTCCAGCTAAGTCTCCACTTCACAGAACTAATCCATGTACAGCTGACAGAACATGGAATGTTACAGCAGATAACACTGTCTGTGTACACCAATTATTCACTCTGACAATATCCAGTTGGGAATATTATCCCTAGGGCTCTAACAAGGGTCCAGTGATGCTGCAAATACCACTGTGAATAAAGAGGCATCGATTAGCTGAAGTTAAAACACCCATTTAAGGATGTTCAGAGAAGAGCTGTTACTGGTGTTCCAGGTTAACATGAACTTTCTGGTCTTTTTAAAAATCTGTTACTAACTTAAACAGTGAAGACTCTAAATAATTCATTTTCTATTTCTACTTATCAGAAACATTTCTTACTCCTAATGAGGCTCTGTTTGAGAAGTTGGATCAGATGATTTTTTGAGGTCTCTTCTAACCTGGGCTGTTGCAGGACTCTACTGTACAAGAAGGCAGTGGGAAAAAGAAGCAGAAAATAAGGCTGCAAAATAGCTTATCTGACAGAGCCAACCCAGGAAGAAGAGGATACTGAAACATTTCAGTTCTATTTTTAAAAATACGTGGTTTGGATTGAAATGCTGATTTAAAAAGAAAGATACAGCAAGTTTTTCATGGCCAGACAAGCCTCTCAAAAGCTTCATTACAGCACTGTTTACTTTGGTAACTGGCGAGTCAGCTGGAAGCAGCTCTCTCCCATCCCTTCACTTTTGCCTGTATCATTTGTAATTGTGTCATTTTCTAAATGGCACCAAGAAAAACATTTTTAAGCAGAAACCATTCAAGTAAGGGATAAACTTCTTGAGGAAGTCTAGAGAACCAAGGCTGAGAAACTGGAACGCTCACCAGAACCCAGGGGAAGGGGAAAGGAGTTGGGCCAGGCTTAGCAGTGTCTCCACACTGCCAGAATAGCTCGGTGGTGACAGTGGCCTCATGTGTCTCCTTGCTCTCCAAGGGCCACAGCAGTGAGAATGCCTTGCCTCTGGTTTTCCCAGTTCTGAGCTGGCCCAGCAGTGCACGCAGGGCTCCCTGGCAGCTCTCCTCCCTGAGACAGGCTGCAACCCTGGAGCTGGGCTGCTAGGAGCCATCTACACAGAGGCACAGAGGCTCCTCTCCCCCCTCTGCAGTGCTGCACTCACTTCATGGTTTTAATCTGCCAGGAGAACCGAAAACCAGAACTTCTCCCCACAGTAGTCACACAACCCCTGAGAATGACTGTTTGGTAAATGAATCCTGTTGCACAGAAGTCTCACACTCAGTGCTGCTGAGGGTCTGGCTGCAAGACACACATGTTTAGTTGTCACTTTGGAAAGGGAATCTGCACATTCACTGACTTATGTAAACTCTGTGGTATGTAAACAATCCCCCAATCCATGTCTAAGCGTCATTTCTGCCCACAGTCATTTGTCATATAAAATTGACATCTCAGTCAGATAGCAAAACACCTTACAACAGAGAATCATGGAATCATTTAGGATGGAAAAGTCCTCTAAGATCATTGAGTCAAACCATTGACCCAGCACTGCTCAGGCCACCACTAACCATGTCCACAAGTGACACATCCACACAGCTTTTAAATCCCTCCAAGGATGGCGACACTTCCCTGGGCAAGCTGTTCCAATGCTTGTCAACCCTTCAAGGAAAGAAATTTCCTTAATAGCAATTTAAAGCTCCCCTGGAGCAACTTGAGGCTGTTTCCTCCTGTCTTATATAACAATATAGCTTTAAATGTCAACTGAGAAAAGACCAGAAAGAAGCCCAAAGCTGGAAGAGCCATGCACTTGTTCAGGAAGAATTTGAGGTTGCTTCTCCAGCTGTGAAACAGCAGCTCTGGGGGCTCATCACCAGCAGCTCAGCCGAGAACTCAGAGCATGTCACTGTCTCAGTGACCAGTGATCCATGCAGGATGCAGAATCATAAAAGCTCATCAGGTCCTTTCTTCAGCATCCTTCAGAGTCCACCTAAACGCCCAAGGGTATGAGAAGTTTTCAAAGCAGATGGGCTGCCTCAGCAAGCTGAAGGACTTGCCCTGAGAGGCTGTGGGTCCCCCATCCTTGGAAGTGTCCAAGGCCAGGTTGGATGGGGCTTGGAGCAACCTGGGCTAGTGGACGGTGTCCCTGCCCATGGCAGGGGGTGGAATGAGATGGGCTTTAAAGTCCCTTCCAACACAAATTGTTCTGAGATTCTACAAGCTTTTAATTCTATGACATTTCTGATGTCTGCATAGAAAAGATACAAACAGAAGGATTTGATAAATTGCATGGATTAAAGCTGAAGAGACCATCAGCACTTTGGACCCCACAGCAAAAAACCAAACCAGCATTTCAGCTGTAGCTGTTACCCCGTCCCACCCTGTGAGCAGGCAGGGCAAGAGCCTTTGCTGACCACCAGCAGTACTGCAGTGCCATGTCTTTACTCCCTATGGGTTTGGCTCAGGACAAGCTCCAAGTTAAGCCTCTGGAAGTGTTTTACTAAAAACTAATTTCAAGGGCTAATCTGAGTTGCTGCAGCTGGCAGCCAAGCACAGTAACTGAGGATGCCACCAGTGAGGACCATGGAATGCTTTGGTTTGGAAAGGACATTAAAAATCACCTCATTCCAACCCCCTGCCATGGGCAGAGACACCTTCCACTAGACCAGGTTGCCCAGTTCACAAGAACGCACAGGTACATGTGTGTCACAGGGCCTGGCCTGGCACTTGGCCTACAGCCCTGCTCAGATGCCACTGATGAGTCCCACAAATGGCATTTGTTTCCTGTGTGCCAGCACCTCTGTTATGGATGGGTGGTGAGGTAATCGGCTCTTGCAAACGATTTTGTGTGTTAAGGAGATTTATTAAGGTTTAAAGTTCTTTTGATATGCGACTCTGTTATTGTAGTTTGGTTTTGGACCCTGTTTTGTTCTCCCTTCAATCCTTTCTTCTCCCATCCCAGTTGCTGCCACCAGACAACTCTGGCTGTCAGTGTTGTCAGAGGTGTGTGGGGGAGGGTGTGTATACGTGCCCCTTGCATGGGACGGCCAGGGACGGGGGAGGCTTGGCACTGGGGGAACTTGGCATGGTAAGCCCTCACCTCCAATCGAGCTGTGAGAAGGACTCCACCAATGGATGACGGAGGAGGGTCAACTGGCAGACTTTGGGTGGGGAGGGCAAGTATATATAAGGGAAATATTAAAGTAAGGATGACTGCTCATAAATATTCATGTAGCTGATGCAATTCCCAGGTGTGTAAAAGGTGGAGCTGCCATTTTGTGAACAAGCCCCAGCAGCGAGCCACGCTCCCAGCGCTGTCCCTTTTGCTTTGTGTACTTTTATTAGTTCTCAATAAAACTTTTTTATAACTCATTCCTGCTCAGGGTCTGAGCCGTTTGTAACAAGCTCCCTTACAACCACACTGCTTTTTCCCAACTCTTCTACGCAAGCAAGAACTCTGAGCAGCTCATTACAGCAGGATCCACGAGAGCTTAACTGTGGAGCTGCTAATCCGGGCAGCTTTGCCCAGCCTTGTCTGCCCAGCAGTGGAATCCCAGCTGTGCAGATCTCTATCACCTCCCCACATGGGCCCAGCGCCCCTGCACTGACCCACAGACACGGCACAGCCCACGGGAGCATGGGATGCCTCAGCACAACGGGAGCGCAGTAGCTAGAAGAAAGCTGTTTCATGGCTTTGGAAGAAGGAGAAAAAGGCATCAGAACATTTCTGCTCTTCATGCAGGTTTCAGTGCTCAGTAGTTTTTAGGAAGCTGTGGAAGAGAGGGAAACATTAAATATTATCTGTGGGTTATAAATTCCACAGAATTTTACTAGTGTAAAAATGCAAGCATGCTCCAACCTAACTCAAAAAGCAGATGTGAACAGGGAGGGAGGAGGGAAAGAGGATGAGAACATTAACTTTTTTGCCCTAATCAGCTAAACAGGAATACATTAGGCAAAACCTTGTTTTCCGTTCACTCATCTTGTAAAAGTTGTTTGAAATAACGCCACTATTTATGCTTAGACAGAAATTAATTTAGACTAACTCATTTGTCTTGAACCTTGTCTTTCCCAGTTTCACTCTCCATCTGGTCTGGCCCAAACAGACTGGAATGTACTCAGCTGACTACTGGAAAAACATGGAACTCTCACAGGGCAATGAAATAATCGATCGCTAAATAATTACCAAACTTAACTCTAAAAGAATGATTACAGTTTAAAAATGGAAGCATTTACCATGATGATTGTTTTCACTAAACTAGTTCAGCCTGTTTATACAGCACAGAGCACAAAAGATTTCTTCGCTGGGGAATTTGGATCTGTGACCATAAAGCCATCAAGCTCCAAAAATCAGTTACCACCTGACTTGCACTGTTTGTGTAGGTCAATCTAAAGCATATTTTCTCAGGGTCTGCATTGTGTCTGGAAGAAAACCCACTCTCTCAACTGGCAGGTCCTTTCAAATACAGTCTGACAGCTCACACTGGATATTTGAAGTGGTCAGGTCACCACTCCCCTCATGAGTCAACACGAGTGAAGGGTGAGTGCTAACTCCTGAGCTGCTGCACCAAGTATAGTCACTGAGGATGCCACCAGAGAATGGCATGGAATCATGGAATGGTTTGGGGTGGCAGGGACCTTAAAGCTCATCTCATTCCACCCTCTGCCATGGGCATCTTCCACTAGCTCAGTTCATTCCAAGTCCCTCCAACCTGGCCTTGGACACTTCCAGGGATCCAGGGGCAGCCACAGCTTCTCTGGGCACCCTGTGCTAGGACCTCCCCACCCTCACAGGGAAGAACTTCTCCCCAGTATCCCATCTAACCCTGCCCTCTGGCAGTGGGAAGCCATTCCCCCTTATCCTGTCCCTCCCGGCCCGTGTCCCAAGTCCCTCTCCAGCTCCCTTGGAAGGGACTAGGAAGGAGCACTGGAAGGGGCTCTCAGGTCTCCCCAGAAACCTCTCTTCTCTAGGTGAACACCTACAGCTCTCCCAGCCTGGCTTCAATCCTGCCCTTAGAGACTGGTCCTGTGTCTGCCCTGCTGTGCTGCTCAGTGCTCCAGCTGCCAACTTTCTCTGGCCCCCCCTCCAGTGTCTTAAAGACATTCACAAACCAACATGGAATTCCTGCACACATTGAGAGTCAAGGCAATTTTCCTGAACATGAAGGCCAAGGAACAAAGATTGCAAGGGCATCACTAATTCTTTAAACAACAGCCTGTTGGGCAGGCTCAATGCACCATTTTTTCATACCACCTGCCCACTGGAATGGTCACAGTGAAGACTGTCATTTCATGGAATTCAGGAGCTATGCAGGTACAGACATGAATAGTCATCCAGTCTCTCCTGAAGATCTTGTTCAGGTGTCTGCAGTACAAAACGGCATCGGAATGATTATGGCAGGATGGCTCAGGTTTAAATCACCAGTTCTGCCAAACATCCCCTTTGCTGCCAGAGGCAAATCTTCAGGCCTCACTCAGGAAAACACTTAAGGATATGTGAAAAGGGTATCAAAATCAACAGAATATATATAAAAACATTCCAAAGTGTTTTGCTTAACTTTGTGCCTGAGGTCTCCAAACTAAAGGAGGTAACGTTTCCCATCTCCTATCCCTTCTTTATCCCTAGAGCTGAGGCTGGATATCCTGGGCAGGATTATTTATCATCACATGAATGTAGCAATACTGTACCAGCATAAGCCCAACTGTATAAATGTTAAGACAAATGTTATGGATTAATTTCTGGAATGATCATGAGGCCCAAGACCCCAGTGTCCAGCTAAACTACATAAACACAGATAAAACTGTCCAAACTGCAAACCTGAATAATAAACCCTGTTTAACTAACATAATGGCCCAGATGAAATTCCAGATGCCTCTGACACATGATAAATTAAAATACTCTGTAAGAAAGTTCAGTGTACACTTCTACAAAGGAAATATCAACAAAACCAGGAAAAATTTCATTAATTTCATTCTCCAAAGTCACATCTCACATTTACTGAGCCCTTCCAAACACATTATGTTGCTGATTAGCAGTAATGCCTTAAGGTACTCTTTTTTCCTTTTTTCTGATCTTTGGAGCTAAAAACTGCTTTAAAACATCACTGAGGCACATAATTCTTACTGAACGATAATGCCAGGGAGCACCCTGTAATTTAAAACACTGCACTTCTAATGGACAAAATTGAGTCAAGTAGGAAAAGCAGGATGGATCCAGATCCCAGCCTGAGCACAATCAGACTTCAAACAAGGGCTGAAAAAATGAAAACCAGCTGAGCTAATAAAAACCAGACCCTGCTTAAACAATCTTTCATCAAGTAAACTTCACCTATGTTGTTACTCTTGGAATTTGGTAAAGTAGGTGGAGCCAGCAAGGTCTGAAGACAAAGATGAGAAAGGATATTTGGGAAGGATGTTATATTTAGCGAAATAAGATGGCAGACAACCAAAGCCAGACTCTGAGCTCAGTTGTACTGGTGTAAATCCAAACTAGCATCACTGACTGTAATGGAATTACTCTGGATTTACTCCATGTTAAGTGAGATCAAAACCTGATCAGAGACAGAATATCAAACTGGGAAAGAAGGCTTTTATATCTACACAATGGGACATTTCATTGCAAGTAACTAAGCAAGTGTTTAATGCTACATAGCTACAGCACAAGGTGAGATGGGCTTGAGTTATCCCATAAATACCCACAGCCAAAATTCTCTACAGAATGAAAATTTTATGTACTTCAAATCTACCTCTAAGCAAGATTTATGCAAATTAATGAGTTAATTCAAAACATGCTTCACTTATTCAGGGCTCTTCTTATTTGCTTGTTTTGTAAAAAGGACAGTTTGAGATGAACCAAGACTCATCCCCACAAAGCAAATCTCTTCAGTTGCCCCCCTGGTGTCCTTTCCAGAAAGGAACACAGACTCTTACCATTTGCTAAGCTGCAGCTCCAGCTCTATACCGTACCATACGCCTCTAGATTGGGGAGTATTTCTGTGCCTTCTCTCTAAACAAAGTCCGAGCCATGGATACACATCATATTGGTGGCTTTCCCAAACCACCAAGGCATTAAAAGATTTGCTTGATGTGGTAGAATTGCCAATTCTTCAAAATGCTATTTAGCCAATGGTCATTATTTTCATCTCCCTACACCACGGCTCATTTGGGTAACAGAATGACATTCAAATCAACTTTGGAAGGTAGAGAAAGGGCCAATGTTTTGCAGCAATCCCCACTTTTCACACCCTAAGCATAAGCCACAGCAGGAATATTGAGAACAAAGCTTGACACACAAAACAGCCTCATTTTTCCCCCACTGTCAGCATTCACAGAGACTGTCCAGATTGTCCCTCATACACAGATCCCATGTAACTCAATCCTTCCAGTTCACTAGCACTAGGGATGCTCCCTCCCTGCCTGCTGCAGCTCTGCCAGCTGAGCCCACTGCCAGTCCTGCTGGCCAGAACCATCACAAGACAAGCCATCACCTCCTCTGCTCAGCCCCAGGGTGGCTCATGCACTCTAATGAAGCTCCCAAACTAAAGAGCTTCTTCAGCCTCTGCTAAACTGGACTGTTTGGGAATGAATCTGGGATTGCCCCAGCACTCATGGCTGGGGATCAGAAAAAGCCACAGCCTTAAAGAAGAGGGAAGCAGGAAGCAGTGCAGAACAATAATTATTTTGTCAACTATAGTTACAACTTTAGGAAAGTGTAACTAAACAGATTCAGCACAATTTCAGAAAACAAAATATCTGGGTCAGTTGGTCCAGTTTTGACCCAGAACAAAATCTACAAAAGTACTCACTCCCATGGCCAACATGTGAAGTGGGAATGAGATGTGTCCTAGCTAACAGCCTCGTTCAGGCTGAGGCAAACATCACCTGGCAGGTCGAGAGAGAGGATTCTCCCCTCAACTCTGCTCTGGTGAGACTCCACCCTCAGCGCGAGAAAGACATGGACCTGCTGGAGAGAGTCCAGAGGAGGCCACAGAGATGCTCCTGGGGCTGGAACCCCTCTGCTCTGGAGCCAGCCTGGGAGAGCTGGGGGTGCTCACCGGGAGAAGAGAAGGCTCCAGGGAGACCTTACAGCCCTTTCCAGTGCCTAAAGGGGCTCCAGGAGAGCTGGAGAGGGACATGGGACAAGGGCTTGGAGTGACAGAACAAGTGATTGCTTTGAGCAATCTGAACTAGTTCAGGGTGTCCCTGCTCATGGCAGGGAGCTGGAACTAGATAGTCTTTAAAATCCCTTCTAATCCAACCCATTCCATGATTCTGTGTTCTCCTGTAAAAACCTTTTTGTGGGTAATTCAGAGCAAGAATATGTTGTCTTTAGCACCAGCACACGTCACCACCAGGATCCAGTGTGTATATGCAAAAGACACTCCAGACTGCCAAGAAATCTTGAGATATGGAGGGGAGTGCTGAGAAGGACACTGAACCTCTGAGGGAAAAGGGTCAATGGAAATTTTGAGGAAGTGATGGGCTGAACACAGAGACAAAGAAGATAAAAAGATGAGGAGTCAGACAGACTAGGAAAGAAATGAAAAGAAGGAATAAACATTTCAGGGAGAAAAAAGTGATTTGTGGGTTTGTGGTTAACACAGAGAACTGTGACTCAGGGGTAGGTCACATGAATTCCCTGTGATTTGATTCAGCTTATGTAAAATTTAAAAAGGGAAAGACATGACCAAAACAAAACAAATAAAAAACCAAGACACCAAAAAACAAAGAAATAAAAAACCCAAAACAAAACAAAGACATCTGAAATGTCCTAAGACACTGAGATGTAGGGGTTTAAGTAGTATGTTGTTAAATCAGGAGTAAACAATCCTGGCCAAGCATCACTGCCTAAGCACCTTGTTATGTTCTCCAAATGCTGTAGGAGAGCAGCCAGTGCACACCATATCTTGTTTCAACAAAGTACTGGGGCATCACCAGGGACTTGGCCTGGCCTGTGCCACACCCTGGGTTCTTCTTGTGCTTCTGCTACTCATACTCTGGTACATGACAGCAATTAGTGTGCACAGGGATGCTAAAGATCTCTAATTAAAAATCACACCACTATTGTATTGGTGTAAGTACCAAAAAATGGGAAAGGATCTGCCCAAAGATGGGCAGAATCACAGGTTCTCTGCCTGGGTGCTCCAGCTATTGCTTTTACCTAAAACTGTGTGCTTGCCCAAACATTTCCCCTTGTCAGAGCCTAAAAACCTGGCTCTGACATAGTAGCTTGAAGTCACAATCTCATGAATATTTTAGTAAACAGAAATACAAATTAATATGGGAACATAAAAGAAATTACAGTACTCCTAGCTGTCCTAAGACAGAGCCCATCATTTTTCCTGCACAGCTTTCCTCCTCTTCTTCTGTTCCTCACTAAGTTCCAACAGCAAAAGCATACTACTCAAATGAACTAAGACCTCACTAACTAAACAAAAAGCTCCATCCTTTGGAAAACAGACTCGGACATACCATTGCAGAGCTTAAGAGAACTCAGGAAATGTTTCAGAGATATTCAGCATCCCCAGAGACACTTCACTTCAGCTCATGAAAATACACTGGTGTCCAAGGCATGAAAATTACAATGGCTTCCTGCTGACCACCCCAGCCTCCAGGCTAGGAATCTAATTTAAACAAGCTGGCAGGAGTCCAGCAGTAACCTACAGTCACAGCTCAGAGCTGCTATCCTGAGCAAACAGCCCAGACATTTAGCAGGGACTACAGCAACACAAGACATTCCTTCATTTTCATTCCACGCTGCAAACCCACCCCCACTCACTCCACTTGAGCAGCATTTTTCCAGGCTGAGAACTGGGGTACTGTTCTGCTTTGGTTACCTCTCATTGCTGTGCAGGCTCTGCTGGTTGTAATTTATCCTATAAAGTTGCTATTTGGCTCCACTATGTATCAGGCTACATGAAATTGGCTTTTAAAGCTACATAATAGTCATTCATTGTACCTATATCACACACTTACTGGCCCATTCCCAAGAGCAAATGGTAAGGAAGCCACTATTCCAGTGAGAATGGATGAGCCTGCTAACAGGGACACACCACTGAGAATAAATCCAACCCTTTCAGTTCTCTCTGGTTGTTTGCTGCATGCTGGCTCGCTGTCTGGGAATATGTCATCTGCAAAAATGCATATATCTTACCAGTAATGCCTTGCAGACTGAAATCCATGGCTAGGAATGTTTTAGGAGAAGGGCTGCAACTTGGCAAAGTGCACTGAGTGAAGAGGAGTACCAAGGGTGCCAAAGCAAACCAAGATGGAGGAGCAGAGGGATACAGAACAGTAAGTTAACACTGCTGCATGAACACACACAGCCTGTTACATTTGCAGTACACAGCACAAGGCACATCCCAGCCCCCTCTTGGTGACTGTCCCATGGCACTGTCATCCTCAGAGCTGCCAGTGTTACTCCTTTAGCTGGCACAGACGTGGTCTCCAAACACCCAAGGTTCAAACCCTGCCAATAATCTGTGGAGAGGGCAAAGGAAGTGCACAACTCCTGAGTAGCCCCACGATCACACACACACACACCAAGGCCCTTGGCAAAGGAGGCTCACAGGAGCCCTCAGGGTGTGCTGGGGCTGCCCAACCAGGGACCTTCGATGGGAGCCAGGGAATCACCATGTGGGAATAACCTATTCCTCCTCAAGAGCCCTTAGTATTCATGTGGTAGGATGAAAACCTAGGTGTGAAACAAACCTCAGGGACTATTATGTGGACAGTCAGCCCAGTGCAGAATGTTAGAAAGCAGAAAGCCTCTCAATTAACTTCATATGTTCTAAATTCAGGGCTTTGACTGAACTAACCTTTGCTATCCCTACAGCCAGTGAAAGCAGATAAGATCTCCAAAGAGTATTTAAAAATTCACAGGGAATTAATTGCTCCTCAAGGTGCCAGTTTCATTTTATGATTTACAGAACGAGCCTCTCATTGGGTCACCAGCCTCTCAGCTGAGAGTCTTCAGTTAAGTGCCTGAAGTGGAATAGGATTAATCCTGTCCTCAGGGCCATGGCTTCATGTATCTTGACATAACATGATCCCATCCAAATGATTCAGGAACATGAAGTCATTTGCTTCTCCTCTGGCAAAACCAGTTACCAAAGAGTAGGTTGCTCATGTTCCTCAAAAAGCAACAAAAGAAGCTTAACCATAGACTACCACAAGGGGATATGCCTGACCTAAACCATTCTGATCCCCCTTAAAAATGCAACACTGCAAAGGATCCCTTTGCAAAATGCAAATCTTGGACCCAGAGTTCACCCAACAACAACTGCACAGCATGAATTCACTGCTAGCATCACTGAAGGATCTCGTAAATCTGATCTCAGAGCAGCACACCTCAAACAGGAAATCCTAAACACCAGCAACAGTTATAAAAAACACATTATGTTCAACAATGTAAGTGAGGGGTAAAACATTCTCCCTGGCTGGAGTAATGAGGCACAAAAAGCAGTCAGCCCAGAGCACATTTCATTAAAACCATCCTATTCCTTCTAACAAAACTGCTGATTACCAAGGCATAGTGAGCTGATCAAGTAACACCATCACTCCCTTTCAACAGAGAAACTGTTTTGCCATTTGCAAACTGAGAAACACATGTTTTCAATATTTCCTCTGATGCATGTGTCTCCTTCAAAACCAAAGCCACAGCATATGACAACAATCAAATCATTGACTGGAAAATATATACCAACTGGCATCTGAGGGCTCTCTGTCTAAAGGGTTCCTCCTGCCAGGCTTTAGGCCACATTCAAAGTACATTAACTAAATGAAATATCTGCTCCTTTTCATAGTCCTTAATCTGGTTTATCCAGATCCTCCACTGAGCGGAACCCACACTGGTGTGAATTCCAAGAAGCCTCTGATACGCACACAAAAGATAAAGCACAAGTCAGAAAAAAAGATGACAGAGACCTCAAGTCACAGAATCACAAAGTATCCTGAGTTAGCAGGGATCCACAAGGATCATCCAGTCCACATAAGACACCCCAACATCCATCCATGGCCCCACATAAGACACCCCAACAATCCCATGCTGTGCCTGAGAGCATTGTCCAAAAACTTCTGGAGCCCTGGCAGCCTTTGGGTCATGACCGTTCCCTGTTTTCACAGTACACTGGAAATAGCTCTAAGGTTTCTAACAAGTTGGTCCAGCAGGATGCAGAATGAACACTGCATGATGCACTGAATAAATCACCAACCCAATACAAACTCATTTTGCTCCTCATTGGTTGAGAAAAGCTCAAAGACAAATTGTACCAGCACAGGGAGTCCCACCACTCCATGCCCCCTCAGCAGGACAGGTACTGTTAGGTACCTGTGCAGGTAACACACAGCACACCTCTGCATCACACAATAGTGAGCTTTCAAAAGGCACCTGGGCATGGCCTCATGCCTGATCCTTACCAAGTCAGTACTGCTGGACAGCAGTGCAGCACACAGAGCAAGGATTAAGGATCGGAGTGTCAGTTTCACTCGTTTTCAGGTCTTGGATGGCTCTTCTCCTCCGTTCTCCCCTGAGAACTCAACTTCATTCTCTTCAGTAAAGGCATTCATTCACTATTAATTCATGTCCAGAGAAGGGAACAGGGCTGGGGAAGGGGCTGGAGCCCCAGGAGCAGCTGAGGAAGCTGGGAAAGGGGCTCAGCCTGGAGAAAAGGAGGCTCAGGGGGGACCTTGTGGCTCTGCACAACTCTCTGACAGGAGGGGACAGCCAGAGGGGGTCGGGCTCTGCTCCCAGGGAACAGGGACAGGAGGAGAGGAAAAAGCCTCAAGTTGCTCCTGGGGAGGTTAAGATTGGATATTGGGAAAAATTTCTTCACCAAACAGGTGGTCAGGCACTGGAACAGGCTGCCTAGGGCAGTGCAGGAGTTACTATCCCAGCAGGTGTCCAAAAGACTTGTCAATATGGCACTTGGGGACATGCTTTAGTGGTGAACGTGGCAGCACTGGATTAGTGGCTGGACTCAGTGATCTTAGAGGTCTCATCCAACCTCTTAACAATTAACCTCTCTTAACAATTCTATGATGCTAATTCCCCACCACAAAGACATTTTTTTCCTAGTTTTGCTCTAGAATTGGCACTTGAAAAGAGCAAGCTTGGTGTTTCAAGAGGCAAATACTCTGACTGGCCTCCTTGTCAACTTTTCTGCCATATTTCTGTGGCAATTCTCTTCACAATGAATACTATTGCCTCAGTTAAAGTGAGATAAAGATGTATACAATATTCATGGCTCCTTATTCACTTCATTACCATGCATTCACAGAAAATAGTTTTTTTCTCCAGATGAAAACGGGACACTCTATCAGTCTCAGGGAAGGACAGCTTATTCATAGCTTAAAAGTACCTGAGGATCTGCATCAAATACCTGCTTTTTATACAGCAGTAGGAATTTGATTTGTGTGCATTTAAACCAATCCAGGAGATGCATGGGGCAGCAGAAATTGGTCTTTGCTTTCCATACCACAGAGTTCCCATGAAGACCCGTAGCCAGTGTAGCCTTGCTTTAAACAAGGGGATTAACTGGGCTTCTCCACGTGGTTGTGTGAAACACAAGCTGCTGTAACTCCTGGGAGATAAATTCAGAGTCCAGGAAAGAAGAGAGGAAGGTGAATGAGGAAGTTTCTTTGTTTAAAAAGTGGTTAAAAAACTGGGAGGAGATCTTGTGAATTGTCATGTACCTAACAGTGAACAAGGGCACTGGGACTTCTACATGGGACACAACAAGTGAAGTGTCCTCTATGCAGATTCCAGAAGCTCAAGGGAAAAGGTGCACACTGCTAACAAACAGCAAAGCTCACCTGAGAAACAACATCAGTAGTAATTATAAGGACAGAATAGCACTGGAATGCATTGTTATTGAGCTGCAGAGCTTTCCTTGGAATTATAACCACTTGGAGCTGAGGAAAGCAAAGCAAAATAGAACGAGTAACTTCTAAGCTCCGTAGGCAACAATTTCAAATGTAACATGAAAAATAATTTGTAATTCAAAGCAGAAAAGAATTATGTATTTGAGGCATTATCTTTTTTTTCCCAAGGAAAGAATCTCTGTATCTTCAAATAAAAACAGGGAGAATAATCCTTTCCCTTGCCAAAAAGATTCAAGAATCAGAGGGGAAATTCACCCCTGTGCATGCCTTCTGGGCTGGACATGCAGAGTTAAGACAGCAGAAAAATAAGTTGTAAGCGATGCTCCAACAGACTTTTGGATCATGTCACAACATTTTGGCTGCCTCTCAGATTTTGGAGCTTCTGGCACTGGCAATACTTACTGTCTTTTCTAATCTATATAAGCTGCTACTTTTAGAGGGACCCCAGATAAATCCCTCTAGAAGAACAAGAAAACATCCATGCAATCACAGGGAATTCATTTTACATATATCACAATGTCTCCATTAAGGGTGACAATAAGGTTTCAAACACTCACTTCCCACACGGTCAGTACAGTTATCCCAGAAGCCTCAGAGATGGAAAATGTCTGTAAGTGCTTTAGACCTCATCCTTATCAGCCCAGACCTGTTCACTTACATGGCATTGGTGACAGCCACTCACCTGATGACAGCAACAATAACACTTGGTAGTGGTAATAACACAGAGCAGTTTTTGAGCTTTAGGGAAGCAATATTTATCACTGAAATTGTCACCTGTGAAATATTAATAGCAATACTTCATCAATTTTAGCACAAAAGAACAGAATTCCCAGTTATTATGCCCAGGTCTGCTTATCATTCACCTTTAGACATACCAAGGCAGCACTGAACAGTTGTACCTTTACACTGCATCTCCTAAAACACCAAGGAAAAAAATCAGAATTTGGACATGCACTCATTATTGCTGCCACTGTGTATGTAAGTCAAAAATAAACCAGCCTCCAAAAAACCCCAAATCCTTACACATCCTTGAGTTGTCAGATGGGATGTGCACAAATTTGAGGCCACCAAAACACTGCTCTGACAGACTGGCTGTGACAGCTTTAAGCTGGTATTCTGTGATCCATCAGAAGAAGAGGGAAATGAGACTTCCTAAATTAGCACATTTTTTTCCCCACTTTCCATTTTGGTAGCAATATAAAAGCCACTCAACTCTCAAATAAGACAACTACTTGAATTAAGTGGAGAGCATAATTTTCTTGGCCTCTGACCTTACTCTTTACAAAGAGAACTGAGGCAATTCTTCTCTATCTATCTGTCCTGGTTTGACACTGCCCCAATGCCAGGCACCCACAAGAGTCGCTCGCTCACCCTCCCCTGCCACAGCTGGGCAAAGGAGAGGAAAAAAAGTTAACAAAGGCTTCATGAATTGAGATAGGGACCAGGAGAAAACACTTCAAGGGCAAAACAGGCTCAACTTAAGGTTGCAAGTGAAATTTATTACTAACAGAATCAGAAGAGAAAAATGAGAAGTTAAATAAGCCCTTAAAACACCTCTTCTTCCCCCATCTCCTCCCTCCCTCCTCATGGAGACAGGGCATGGGGGTTTGGTCAGTTCATCACTGAGATTTCCTTCTGCTGCTCAGGGAGAGGAGCCCTTCCCCTCTGACACCATGGGGTCCATCCCACGGGAGACAGTTCTCTGTGAACTTCTCCAGTGTGGGTCCACTCTCACAAGCAGCAGCCAAACCTCACCTGCCACAACTGAGTCCCTCCCACGGGCACACAGCCCTCCCAGAGCTGCTGCGAGCTGGGTCTCTCTTTCCATGGGCTGCAGGGCTCCAAGGACAGGCTGCTCCAGCCTGGGAGCAGGGCCCCTCTCTCCACTGGCTCTGCCACTGGATCACAGCCTCCTCCAGGGATCCACTGCTCCAGCATGGGCACCTCCCCCAGGGGCTGTGGGTGGATCTCTGCATCCCCCTGGATCCCCAGGGGCTGTGGGTGGATCTCTGCATCCCCCGTGGATCCCCAGGGGCTGTGGGTGGATCTCTGCATCCCTGTGGATCCCCAGGGGCTGCAGGGGCACAGCTGCCATGGTCTCACCAGGGCCTGCAGAGGAATCTCAGCTCTGGCCCCTGGAGCTCCTCCTTCTGCACTGACCTTGGTGTCTCCATGCTGTTTCCTTCACATGTTCTCACCTCCTCCTCTTCTCTGACTAGAAGAAAAAACCCATGACTTTGTTTTGATTTTCTTTTTAAATACGTCATCGCAGAGGCATTACCAGCCTCTCTCATTGGCCCAGCCTTGGCCAGCAGCAGGTCCAACAAAAGCATGTCAAAACCATCAGAGATTGGCTTTGCTGGACCTGGTGGAAGCTTCCACGAATTTTTCACAGGAGCCATCATTGTGACCCCCCTGCTACCAAAAACCAGGTCATGCAAAACCGATATATTATCCTATAAAAACTATGGGATTTTGATAAGTACCCAGTTTTCACAAAATATTTGTCCACAGAAACTTCACTGGTAACCAGTTTATTTCTTCTGGGCAACCTAATAATTTGTTTAGTTCACATAGAATACAGTTTTCAAACAGTTTTAAGCAGTTCTATCTACTAAGGGAGGTAAGGAGGCCCCCAGAATGTGGACAGGAACACAGGGTCATATTCCTTTCCTTCTTTCAGCTGTCTCCATTTCATTAAAATGATAAAATCACAGGCTGGCTCTGGTCAGAAGGAATCTTAAAGCCCATCCAGGCTCACCCCTGCCATGGGCACGGACACCTTCCACTATCCCAGGCTGCTCCAAGCCCCATCCAACCTGGCCTTGGACACTTCCAAGAATCCAGGGACAGCAGCCACAGCTTCTGTGACACCAATCTTTTCTTGTGCTGCCCCTATCCTCTGTAAAAGCACCACTTCCGTGGTGCAGGCAAACTCAGATACCAGTACAGAATACCACATTTCCCTTAAACTTGTTCTCCCTGCTTTAAAAACCACTGCTGCAGTAGTGCATCTCCACAGCCGTGTTCCCATTCTTTACTAAAACTAATAACAAGTCTGGAAGCACTTCTTCCACCCTGCAAAGGAAGCAGAGGGAATGCTGAAGACAATGCCCCTCTTCTTCAGGCTATACCAGAAGGGCCATTCTTCATCTTCTCCAACTGATTTACACACATTCAGCCTCTGCCTGAGAAGTTTAGACACCCATAAATCTGAGAGTAAAGCCCAAGGTGAAAGACCTCAAGTGACAGAAGAATGCCGAAGTGCAGGGCAGCACATGGGAGAAGGGCTATCAGGAGGGATGGATGTCAGAGGAAGAGGCAGTGACATCACCTGTGATACCATCCAGCTGAGGGTACAGCAAGGACACGGGAGTGCCTTCCCCTCTCCCTTCATTATCCATCTGCATACCCACAGTACTTTTTCTGTCAGGAAGTATGAAAAACGTTAACTCCATTAATAGCCTAATTTTCATTTCATAGAATTCCTCCTCTGGAAAAAACATTACTTCTTCGTTATAACTTCTAAAAAAAACTATCAAACCTGCAAAACCCAAAGTTCCCAGACTTTTCATATGACCTCCTGAACTTGATCCAAGCTAGTATGTGGCTCAGCAGCCTAACATGTTATGGACACAGCCCTGCCAGTCTGTTAAAGAAAGGAGACTCCAGTTAGACATAACTACATGTATAACTATGTGCATAACTTCACTTCAAGATAGAAAAGAGCTTTACTCTCTCAAAAGAGAGGAGTGGGATCAAGGAAAAAATAAATGTACTCCTAGTTCTCCTACACACTTACTATGTGACTTAAGTTCAATACTATTTTCCCATATAAACTAAGCATTATTAATGTTTTCCCATTTCTCACACAGCATTTTCTATTTGATTTGTAAGAAAAGGGTCAGGAGATGCTCAGAGTTCTCTAGATATGCAGAGTATGAACAGGCAAACACCATCCTCTACCCTAGGAAATCCAGAGGTTATATATCCCCTTCATTTTTGTCTTAATTAATTACTGGAGTTTGGTCTCTAGAATAGCCATTCACACTAAAGGAATGCTTGATCAAATCACACAGAGTGAGTTATGACTGGTGTAATTCCATTAGCTTTACAGAAAAATACTAGGGATGAATTAGTCCTCTCAGGCTTATTTTCCATTCCAAAATTCCTTAATGGCATAAAGAAAAAATAGCAAAGCTGGCCACAGATGTTAAATAAAGACATTCCAAGTCCAATCCCATTTCCACAGGATACAATGGGAGTTAGTAGGACATCAGGACCCACAACACGCAACTACAAAAGCATTTGCTGATCTTCAGCTTTAGCTCCAGTTCAAAATTGTCCTGTGCCAACTCTTCTTAAATTTGGGACAGTTTTCCACGCCCCACGCCAGTTTTCCCATTGAACACAAGTCTGGCAAGAGCTTTCTTAGTCAACAGCCCTTTTCACTATCTACAAAAGTTCTGTGATCACATTTAGGCATTGAAAGCCCACAATAAAAAAATTCCCTGTAATCTGTTAAAGCACTGCACGTGGTTATTCACAAAGTAGAATCCAAAGCAAAAGGTTTTTCCGAAGTTGAACTCTCTGCATCCCACCAGATGGTACATGGTATAGGAATGTGAAACCCATGACAAATTTTTACATAATTCTGTGCCAGAAGCTTCAGGTTTGATACTAAAAATATACTTGTATTCCTGTTTTATGAAAATGCCACTGCAGTAGGGAAAACACTACATTTAAATCTACCATCACACACCCCAGTGCACTGGCACATCACAATCATGGAATCACAGAATCATTCAGATTGGAAAAGACTTTTCCATCATCAAGTCCAACCATCAACCCAAAACCACCACGACTAAACCCTGTCCCCAGGTGCCACATGCGCTTGGTTTTTGAACACCTCCAGAGATGGGGATTCCACCACTGCCCTGGGCAGCCTGTGTGAATGCTTTACAGCCCTTTCTGTGAAAAGGTTTTCCCTAATATCCAGCCTGAACCTGCCCTGGCCCAGCCTGAGGCCGTTCCCTCTCCTCCTGTCCCTGTTCCCTGGGAGCAGAGCCCGACCCCCCCGGCTGTCCCCTCCTGTCAGGGAGTTGTGCAGAGCCACAAGGTCCCCCCTGAGCCTCCTCTTCTCCAGGCTGAGCCCCTTTCCCAGCTCCCTCAGCTGCTCCTGGGGCTCCAGCCCCTTCCCCAGCTCCATTCCCTTCCCTGGACAAGCTCCAGTGCCTCAATACAGCACTAATAAAGCAGCACTTTGAGTTATTTAAAAATCCTCCCATATTCTGCTAGACTACATTTATACCAAACCATCTGCAATCTAGCTGTACCCTGTGGGATGTCAAGTGCACTCTGCAACACAAACTAGGAAAACAACAGAGTTCAAAACCAAATCCACAGCCAATTTAAATTGCAATTACCTATCAATAGTGTATCTGCATCAGGGCACCTTTATACAAAGAGAAGCTCCTTGGACCTGAGCCCCAACTGTACCTGTACCCCTTGTAGAGTTCCATCTGCCCCAGGGACCACAGCACCTCACCAAAACATCCAGAAATTTTGCCTGTGAGGCAGCTACATATAAAGCTCTTTTTTTCAAAGAATTGAGTGAATAACAACACAACCTGAGAAAAAAATAGCTTCATGCTCATTAATTCAGTTGAGCAACCTTCAGAAAGAACAACACTAGGTAAACAAATTGGATGCTGTGAAATAGTTGCCAAGCAATCTTTTTTATGAGGTTTTTGAGTAAAGTCACTTCTCTATAGATTAAAAAAAAAAAAGGTTAAAGTGGTCACAACAGCATTTCTTGCATTTTCTTTCCAAATGTCTCAGCTTGGTCACCATCAGATGTGCAGTACAGATGACCAGCAGTCATCTTACATATACATACAATTCAAGACATTGGCCTGTGGTGTGTCTAACTCTGAGAAAGATGAATTAAATAGTTTTCAGAAACCAGGACAAAATGAAGTTGAAAACTGTCCCTCCTCCACTTTGAGAGAGCTCCCTGCCCTCCCAAGTTATCCATCACGCTAAGAAGTAAGGCCCCCTCAGGGAAGTTGGACTTCCACCCAGAGAGGTGTAACAGGATACTCTGAGGCATGTTTGCCAGCAGCTCTGTGCTGTACAGGTCAGTTCTCTGCAGGTTTAAGTTTCAGTCACTCCACTGAATGAAGTCTAACAGTTGCCAAGGAAAGGGATCTCCTGTGCAAAGAGGGGGAATGGGGGAGGAGGCAAGGAAGCAAGGAGTCAGGGAGTGGGAAAATGTGACTCAAGCAAGGGAAGGTGGCAGTGGATTTGTTGCTGGTGAGGTTTGTACAGAGCAAGGAGGGCTGGTACAGCAAAGCATGGTCAAAGGAGTCAGTCTGGAACACACACAAAGAACCTGGAGAGGCAGTGGGAGCAAGAATGTGTGGAGGACGGAAAAAAGGACTGAAAAGGTGAAAATGTGCAGAAGAAAAATTGAATGAAAACATATGAGATGAGAAAGAAAACAGGAGCTATTGAAACAGAGGACGTGAAAGTGGTCTGTGATGAAAACTAAGCACAGGACCCGTGAGAGAAAGCTTCTTTCACTGAGGATGCACATGAACAAAGGACCACCACACAAACCTGCAAACTAAAAGTGCACCACACAAGATCTTCTTGCTCTTATGGATGGAATAGCTACCCAATCACTCTGAAAAAGAGAACTGTCAATTCCTAGACTGAATCCCTTTCTGCTCCCTGAAGTGAAGATGAGCTATCATTGACAGAAAATCAAACCAAAACACTCCCAACCTATCCTCTTGATTTTCTGGCCATTCCATGGAAAAAGAGCTACAAAGAGATCAACTTGATTTTCCAGAAGGATATAAAAGAGTTCTAGATTCTACACTCGACCCAAATCTTTCCCTTCTTGTTTATTTCTGTGGCATTATGCTTTTTATGTCCCATACAAGCTTGTTCCATGAAATAACAAAAACGGAGGGATAGGGGGAACAGAGGGAAAACAAAAAGAAAATGACACCAAATGTGGAAACAGTAAGGACCCTTTTGTGATAGAACACTCCGATACCACAATGAAGAACTCTCTGTAAGAAAAAAAAGAAGAACCTATAGAAGCTATTCCCTCTAATTTTCTAAGCATTTGGTTTAAGGTACAATAGCAAACATGTATCTTGTTAGCAGAAGTATCTGTGACTGGAGGGAAATAGAGAGGATGTACCTTTTTTTGCTGACATCCCTGCAAAAATGGAACCCTTAAGCATTGAGCATATTCTGAGATATTCCACGGGAACGAAAGCCAAAAGGTAATTTTCAAAGGCTTTTTCTCACTTTCTGATTTTTTTTTTTAATTAAAGAGAGTTTTTACTGCACAGTACAGCACACATCACCAGCCTAGGGCATCCTGTTCCTATTTCCTCTTCAAGTCAACGGAAGAATTTGACAAGAAAAGAGAAAGAAAGCCAGAGAGAATGGATAGGAAGGGAACAAAAAACAGATGCTGAAAGACAGAAACACACGATGTACAGTGCAAGGAGGAAAAAAGAAAGAAGACCCCAAGCAAAAAAAAAAAAAAAAAAACCACACCATGTAAAGCTTCTGAATCATTTCACTGCAAGTTTCTGAATGTAAACATGGGATAATAAGACAGGAGGAAGACTGCAACTGCATTATGCATGTTCTTAAGTGCGCTCCCATAGAAGGGCACTGGGAAAAAAATCAGTAGCACCGATACTACTACACGTGCAGTTCACTGACGCTACTTGAGCTCGTATCAGAACAATTAAGGGGAGTATTTGATCTCTTAAACTACTCCTTGGTGCACAAAGCGCACTTAGAGCCCACTCCAGTCTATCCGGAAGGCTTTGGGAAACTTTGTGAAGAGACAGGGAGGTGGTGGTCACAAAATGTTACCGGCCCTCGGCACAGAAACGCGTGCGGCCAGAACGACTAGGATGGGACAGGAATACTTAGGCTGCAGTCTCTGCAAGCGCAGGAAAGCCAACCTTTTGGCAGCCCTCGGGAGCTCCCTGCTGCCCGCCCCGGCTCCTGCCCGCCCCGGCCAGGTCCCGCTCGGCGCAGCGCGGGGAATGCCCTACCTGGGTCATGGAACGGCACCAGCGCGAAGTTGTATAGCGGCCGCTTGGGTCTCTTCAGCGACGTCTCCAGGATCTTGGATGCGCCCTCGATAACTTGCACCAAGTCGTCGTACATGGAGCCGGTCACATCGAAGACGAAGGCCAGGGTGGAGGCTCCCTCGGGCACCGCCTCGGGCTCGGGCACGGCGCGGGCGCTCAGGGCGAGCAGCAGCAGCAGCACCGTGCCCAGCGCCCCGGGGCTCCCACCGACTGCCATCGCGCCCCGGCGGCCGGGAAAGGCACTGGGGACAGCCGGGCCAGGGGAACGGAGACAGACCGCGGAGAGCGCGGGGACAGATCCGGGATGGACCCCGGAGAGCGCGGGGACAGACCCGGCACGGACCGGGGAGAGCGCTGGGACCGACCCGGGACGGAGCGGGGAGAGCGCGGGGATAAATCGGGAAGAGCGGAGACAGACCGAGGGGAGCAAAGGCCGAGCGGGGAGAGGGGAGAGCGGAGCCCGTCGCCCACCGCCCGCTCCCCTCAGGCGCGGCGCAGGAAGCGCCGCCGCTTTTGTCTGCGCGCGGCTGCGGCCCCGCTCCGCCTTCCCTACCGGGCAG
>VXAX01005181.1:19923-98796 GCA_013399835.1 Leptocoma aspasia | reverse complement strand
GGGGCTGCTGCTGCCGGCCGGGGCTGGGGATGGAGCTGCGGCTGCCGCCCCGGGGGCACCGGCTACGGATTGAGGCGGTGCCCGCCCCGGTCCCGCCTCCCGTGGCCCGCTGCGGCCCCTGCCCTCACCTGGGGTCGCCGTCCTTACTTCAGGGTTTCCGCCCTCACCTCAGGGTCCCGACCTTACGCCGGGATCCCGCCCCCTTCTCTGGGTCCCGCCCTCACCTGGGGGTCACTCCCTCACCTGGGGGTCACGCCCTCACCTGGGGCCCCTCCCTCACCTCGAGGTCGCCGTCCTTACGCCGGGATCCCGCCCTCACTTGGGGGTTCTTCCCTCACCTCCGGGTCTCGCCCTCACTCCGGGGTTCCTCCCTCACCTGGGGTCATCCCGCCCCGGCCACCCCCAACTCCAGCAGGACCTGTCCCTCACGGCCCGGGGTCTGTGCCTGCATTTGCCGCAGGTGAGGGTGGCGGTGCCGGCTCGTCCCAGAAGAGCACGGTTAGATGGGATACAGGGAAAGGATTGTTCCCTGTGAGGGTGGGGAGGCCCTGGCACAGCTGCCCAGAGAAGCTGTGGCTGCCCCATCCCTGGAAGTGTCCAAGGCCAGGTTGGACGGGGCTTGGAGCAACCTGGGCTGGGGTAAATGAGGAAGGTGTCCCTGCCCATGGCAGAGGGTGGGGACTGGATGAGCTCTATGGTCTCTTCCAACCCAAACCATTCTACGATTCTGTGATTTTTAATGTTTTGTTATTGGAAATGTGATACAAGACTGAAATCACTCTGACATGCGCTACTGCCCTGGCTGTCCCTTGGCTTCAGTTACACATCCACAACTATTACTGAAGCCTTCCTCAGTGCCCATAAGCATATCCTTAAATTTAATAGTTTAAAGGGAGTAGGAGAGACTCCAGACTGTGACCAGGACCGTAGCTCCAGTCATTGTCAGTTCCTAATGCAAGAAAAAGCCTGGAGAACAAAGGAAGGGAAATAACCAGAGTGGAGTTTTAACTCTGCTCAGCCCATGGAAGAGATTAGAGCTTGTATATTTCAGGCCTTCTTAGTTGTTTAGGGATGCAGCAATGTCCCAGCAGGCATCTGTGGAAAACTCAGTCCTGACTCAATGCCACACAGAAGGGCTCCATAGAGAGTCAGGAGCCAAATTCCCTTTGCTCCAGCTCACCTCAGTGCTGGTGTGTAAGCCTCCTTTCTATGAGCTGCATCCTGCACTGTGGGGAGTAATGGGACATCATTTTAAAAACCAAGTGGGAGGGAAATCCCCAGCCTTTGCACAATGTTCAGTGCAGCTCAGAAAGGTAGACCGTGAAGCAGGATTTACCTCATTAGTTTCCATCCTTATTTTACTAATCTTCAAACTGCTGCTAAAACTGCGCATTGTTGTGACTGGAAAATAAATCATGTAGAAACATTACTTATCCTAATCAAGTTATAAGCCTGGAATTGAATTATAAAAAGCAGATGTTTACATTCTTTCTCCCCTTCAGCACTGACGTCATGAGAAGGGAGCACATAACCAGAGCTGTGCGAAGCATTCGCAATAAAACCCCAAACCATGGAAAACTTGTCTCATCTGTAACTGTGCTAGCAGAAAACTAGGACCAGGTTTGTCAAAAATACTCACAAATTGTGCAAGGAGAGATGTGCTCACGCCATTAAATAGGAATATGTACTTCAAACATCCTAAGGACTGGCAGCATTCGGATTTAAGGACTGCCTCCAGTCCATTAGGAAGACAAATTCCTGTTATGTTTTGCATCATAAGGAAAGCCATCGTGTTCTTTCTGTATTGAATTATTTCCCAATTTGCTGTGAACAAGAACAAACCCAATGCCTATACAAAAAATAATCCTCTGGGGTACCTACTTCTGTGTCCCAAAAAAACGGTCCCCGAACATGGCTTTTAAGGTACCACATAAAGCAAAATCTTTATTTTGTAACAGTGGAAACTGATACTTATTGTTGCCTCACACTTTCCACTATAAAATAGCCTTGCAGCTTGGAAGCTCTGACACTATTATTCACAGCAGGCCTTTCAAATTTGCAGGAAGAAAGTCCTGTAGCAACAGGAACGACTTTTTTTCTTCTTTTCCAATGAAATGGTTTTCATAGTTTGCCAAAGATTCATCTATTGAAAAAAAAATCCCTGTGTTCATTCTGACATGCTCTACAGTAAGGGTTTGACATGATGCCGGAATGAGAACGAAGCACAGGCACTCCGAGGTCAGGCCATGGCACTGTGGGAATGCTCCGTGGCAGGAACGCCGGGGGATGACCAGGGTGGGGCATGGAGGGGAGCGGGGTCAGGGTACCCCAGAGGGAGCAGCCCTGGCTCTGCCACAGCAGGTGCCACCCTCACCAGGTCCACCGGAGTCTCCTTCGTATGCACAGATATTTCAGTTGTATTCTCCCTTCTTAATTCTGAGTGTTTCTAACTTCACCTTGATCATCTTTTTGTGCCTGTCTTGGGGCTGGAATTTAACATTTTCTTTATGCAATTTGGTAGCATGGAAGAATCCAACAGATGTGGTCTTACTAGTGTAAACCCTTGCCACAACACTCCTGTACTGTCACACCAAGTGTGGGCAAAGTGTGGGCCAGCTGACTTTTAGAGGTCCCTTCCAACCCAAACAATCCATAAGTCTTTCCCTAAGTATTTATCCTGGACAGTTGCAAAGTGCTAGCTGAGGTGGAGTAAAGAATTAAGTTGTTTAATTCGTTTTTCTAGCTCATATCAATTAAAACAAATAAAATTCATATACTAGCTCAGAAGCTTGGGAAGGAAATACTTTTCACCCTTTATGCTTCTGTCTGAATCTGCCCCACTTTGTAATTTGCAGCTAAAAATAGTTACTGTCCAGGGGCTGCTAATGAGGAAAGAGCTGACTGTTTCATCCTCGTTTATAATAAACAAGACTCCACTTCAAAAACCCAAGTTTCCATCTGAAGGAGAACATCAAAATGATTGTTTTTAAAGCTGATGCTGCTCTCTAATTACAGAGCAACTGCTGGTCCCAAAACAGATGCTCCTCCTGGGATCCCATGGACCACTCGCAGCAGGCTGCATCCACCAGAGCTCTTTCTCACGACACCTCTCTCCTGGCCAGCAAGTTCTGCACGTATCCCAGATACTCTGGGCTGCCTTGTCACAGACATTTGACAATATTTGGTTTCCTCTGGAACTCCATAAAGCTTTTTATGCATTTATGCATTTGTCCATTTAAAGCTTTTATTCCAACTCCTCCTAAAAGTCCTATTCCTCCTTTTCTTCTTCTTTTTTTTTTTTTTGTTTGAACTTGATTAATTGTGGAAAAGGAGGGAATGGTTGCTGTTTGTTTTGGGTAGGTGGCTTTGGCTCTCCCTGTGAGAAGTGTGTATATTGCAGAGTGAGATCTCTCCAGTTCACTGACCATATTTTCTTAGCCAACATTTAGTCCTGTCTTTGTATTTTATGTACGCAGACACTCTGGTCCTGCATATGAGAGTTGCAAATTCACTCCTGTAAAACTAAAAATAACCTTTTTTGTCTCAAATTCTTGCATGCAGGCAGAAGCTATGCCACTTTTGGCAAGGACATGGTTAAAGTGCCATCCCAGGACAGGAATGCTACAACAGGAATTAGCAGGTATGTCAGGAGCCTGGAAGCAGGTAATGCAGCTCACTGGAGCTGCTGCTTAGAGATCTGCAAGGAAAGATAAGCAAGGTGCAGAAAAGAGAAAGGGCTGATAGATTAATCTGTGTTTATATTGTTATAATCTTCATATTCATCTACAGAGACCATGAAGAGACCTGCACAACTTCTGGGGGAGATTTTGTAATGTGAATGCCATTATATGATGAGGATTCAGACTCTGAAGGGATCAAATAACCCCTGACCCTTTTCCAGCCTGTGCCCTGTGGTTTTCAGCTGTGCAGCTGCTCTCACACATGGACAGTGTGTTTTTAGTACTCATCTCTCCGCTCTGTGACCAAGGCATTTCAGTGGAGATGGTTAAAAGCTGTCCTGCAGACAGAACCAGAGAGCCTCTATACTGAACAATCAGTCTCAAGGCCTTTCAGTCACAGGGGATTCACAGCTTCCTGTGAGGTACCTTACCTTTGCCAACAACATAAAAACTGTGATTTAATATAAAAATGGGATGTATGTAACTTTTGTTCTACTTCTGCCTTCTGATTCTTCAGAAAGGTAATACATTGTGAGTTTTCTCCAGAATCCACATGACTAGAAACAACCTGCTCTAGATAAGGAAACAAACCCTTGGATTCTAGCATCTGTGTAGGAATGAATGATTTATTACATAATCCAGTTGCTGAAGAACTGCAAGTTTCTGATCTCCACTTTCCCAAAAGGTTTGAATCTGAAACTAAGCTACAGGCTATGTTCCCTGTTCCTACCAGGAACATAGCTTATCTCTATAAAGAGATAAGCTGGGAACTGAAATCTGTTTTGAAGTGTTCACACCTAGAGTGTCTGGCTGAATTCTGGCCTTCCGGTGTTTTATGGCTCCTGCTTCCTTTTTAAACTCAGTCTGCTCTAATATTTCATGGCTTTGCCAATTAATGCTTTACAGCAGAATCAGAGCAGACAGTGAATAGCAGCAATTCCCTGTGTTCTACAAACATTTCTGATGACGGAAGCTTTTCACGTAAAAGTTGTAAAAATTAGATATTTTAACATGCTGTGTGTTCTACACTGTGAAGAATCTAGGAGTCCTGCAGAGACACTTCTGCCATTTTGAATCTTCTTTCTGTTCCACAGAGGCTTGCTTAAATATAAATGTCAGTTTGATTCACAGTTCAACACATTTCAAACTCTTACATCCTAGTGAAAAAGAGTGACACGCAGGCCTAAGTAGCTGTAGCAACTGGAGTAGTTTGTTTAACAAACCCTGTGCCTGAGCCAAGAGACCATTTCACCCCGCTGTAGCACTGAATCATCTCTCATCTGCAAGATGAAATCACTTTGCTTTTGGTTATAAAACATTTGTTTTATAAAACAGGCCATCCTGTGATCATGACATAGAAGTCAGGGGTCAAAAGTTTTGTTTCTGGCTCAGAAGCAGACTTGCTGCCTTCATTAATACAATTATGGAGCAAGACCAGGACCAAGTTAGGACCTGCTCTGCTGCTTACTTGGAAAAACAAAAGAGAAGATACACTGACAGATGGAGATTTCAAGATATTAAATATCTAATGAGGAAAGTAATGTATTTATTTATGAAAACCCTGGGAACATTATGATACACTGAAAGCAAAAGAAGAACCATGCCATAAAGGTGGTTTTTCAAGATCAGCTCCATGAAGATCAATAAATCCTGTACTTAAATTTTTTAATTCTGCACATGGGGAATTCATGCTAATTATCCATTATTCCAAGCTATTTTTACTCAAAGCCATGTCATCATGCAAACCTTACTTGTGGTTGTGTATTAAATACAGTGCATGAGGCAGTGTGGGGTTCATTGCCCCTAAAATATCAGTGTCTCCACTGACCATGGATGTCCACATCCACCCTAAACACCTGGACCTCCTTTTCCAGTACAGGGAGATCTCCCATTTGATTTCTCCAAGAAATCCCCATGTATATGCATTAAACTGCACACATGAACTTTACATCAAATTATATTTATAGAGAACTAGATGTATAAATGTAAAAAAACAAGGATGAGAGGAAATGTCCTCAAGATGCACCAGGGGAGATTTAGATTGGAGATTCCTGGGAAGATTTCTTCATGGAAAGAGTGTTCAGGCATTGGAACAGATTGCCCAGAGCAGTGGTGGAGTCCTTATCCCTGGGGTTGTTCAAATAATGTCAGGATGTGGCACTTGGGTCAGTGGGGAATGGCTGGACTCAATGGTCTTGGATGGCTTTTCCAACCTAAACAATTCCATGATTCTATGAAAACAGATAAAATTACTAGACAGTTAATTGCTTTCACCACTGGAGTAATTGCCTGTTGCATATAGGAATCTTTTGAAAAATAATTTTTAAAGGTATATTAAAATTTTGTCCTTGACAAGGATTGTATTCTGGAGAATTTCAACATATTCTATGGACCATGTCAGGGTTATCAATACATTTACAATTAGGCAACCAGCCTGTGTTAGGAAAGCAACAGGAAGAACAAGAACGTGATCTCCCTCTGCTGGTACATCACAACGAATGTTGTGAGAAGGGATTACAGAAAGGATGGATTTTTAGCCTTATTTTTAATAAAGTTAGAGAATATAAGATGAAATTACTTTTCACATGTGAGATTGAAAACAACCTTAAAATAGCAGCAAACACCACAGATACACACAGACCCATCCCTATGCCCAAATGTTTTGTACATAATATTTACACAAGTTTTTCTACTGGAAGGTTTTCTGGAAAGTAAATTAAGTTGCATAGAGAGATTCTAGTGATAGGAGAATTCAAAAAGCAAGAGTACTTTTTATATTTGGGGGAAAAATGTATTTACTTAGAGTATATTTTTTTTCAAAACTGGTCCAATGATAGATTTGTTTAATAATTTGACCAGAGAAAACCTAGCATTTAATACCTTTCTGTTGTGTCCTTTATAGTTCTGAATTACTTAAAATGAACTTTAATATTCAGAAAAATCTACAAAAGTTGGATCACATGACAGTCTATAACATGTAACAGCAACTTTGGATATGCAGAACTATTCTCAATTATTTTATTACTCAAGCAAGTCCTATACACTGCAGAAGGGCCTGAGGTTAGATGTTTGATGCAGTGCTAACAGAATTAGTCCAAAACATAGCTCTGCAATCCCTTTTCTGTCAGGCAAGCAGCAATATTTCCTGGCTCACACCCAGAATAGGTTCTGAAAGAAGAGGAAATTACTTCAAGTATCATAATCCTGTTACAAAGGGCAGCTGCTTTGCCACTTGGCCCTACAGACAAAAACTTGTTTTGGAGTCAATGACAGACACTCAAACCATAGATAAAATCACAAAGCATCCCATTCCTCTCATACCAGGAGCTATCCTCTGGAATGCAGTTGACAGATGAGCTTAATTACTGCACCTCATGCCTTGGAATGAACTCTCCTAGTTTTAATTTCTCAGGAGGAGCGAGTTAGTGTTCAGCATCAAATCAACACCCCATGACAGAAATTAGATAGAGCTGTCCTGTGGGTGTGTTCTGATAAAGCTGAAGTGAAAGAGATCTAGGCATCCTTGATCATAAATCATGAAATAAAACTACTTCATGGAACAACACACCATAGAGTCCTCGAAAAGTTTGGGTTGGAAGGGATCTTAAAGCCCATCCCATTCCACCCCCTGCCATGGGCAGGGACACCTTCCACTAGCCCAGGTTGCTCCAAGCCCCATCCAACCTGACCTTGAACCCTTCCAGGAATGGGAATAAGTTTGGTGTTTGTGCCATTTGCATAGCAAAGAAGAAAATAAATATTTAGCTCTCCAGAGTTGCAGTTTTGCTCCTTTTGAGCCTGTCAGAAAAGTATTTTGTTTTAAACCAAACATAAGTCCAGGTTCCAGGCATCTGTCTGTACAGGCTGAGACGCTGATGAAAACTGCTTGGCACTTCTTCCCCCACCTATCCTCATCTGCATGAAAGTGTTAGCTCACAGTTCCAATCTCAATATTATATTTTTGTGTGTGTGTCAACCTGGCTAATTTAAATATTTCTCACATTATTAAAAATCCTGCTTTGGATTTCTTCAGCCACAGAGCACTCAATATCTTCAGGCATGTGAGATGTGTTTTCCTGGCATTTGAAGAAACCAAGTTCACCCAATTTATGAGTTCATAATTTTTGAGTTATTTTTTCTTTAGTCTGCAGTTTCAGTTTTTACATTTAAGCCCATAAAGACCAAAGCATCCTTTAAAATCCTGCCAGACTGTAAGTTAGCACCTCCCCAGTAGTTAACAAGGATAACTTTCCAAGACCTCTAGGTAGTGGAGAGCTAGTTTTACTACCAGTATGGACTGCATTCTCCACAGTCACACTCTTCTTGGCATAACAGAGGTGTTCTTAAAACTTGGAATGTTTTGCATATAAATTTTTCCATTATTGTCTGTTTCTGTTTCTGCTGTGAAATGTGAGCCTTCCATCAGGCATAGCATTTTCTAGGATTAAAGGGATGAGTTAAATAAGAGTGGACTTGAGCCTTTATTCATAATAAGAATAAAAAGCCTTTCATAGGAAAGGTTGATAAAAAAGGTTTCCTCTTACAAAACATAGTTGTTAATGCACACACACATGACAGACAGAAATGGCTAATTCATCATTTGGCATCAGGTTACCTGGCAGTTTCCATTCCAAACCTGCTTTCAGGGCCTTATTGTTTTGTTAGACTTATGGTCTGGTTTGAAATTTTCCAGCTAAAAAGTCTGCTCTGGGGTGATTTTGTTGGCTTTCCACCGAAAGAACTCAGGTGTTTCCAAGAGCACTGACTGCCCCAGACAAGACCATCTGTACCCTTCTCTGCACTGGTTTTGCAAAGCACAGTGCAGAGAGCCAAATGGTGCCTGAAGTAAGAACCAGCAGTATCAGGAGCTCTGCACTGAAGATGGAAGGAATCACAGAATCATGAAGATTGGAAAAGATCTCCAAGATCATCAAGTCCAACTTTCAACCAAATCCCCCCATGCTCAATAAAGCATATCATGCATATCATGAAGTGCTAAGTCTGCTCAGTTTTGGAACACCTGCAGGAACGGTGACTCCAGCACTGCTTTGAGCAGCCCATGACAGTGCTTCACCACTCTTTACATGAAGAAATTTTTCATAATATCCAATCTGAATGTCCCCTGGCACTACTTGGGACCAGGCTCCTGAGTCAGCACGGATGAACCGACACCATTTTGATTGTGGTGGCTCTTCAGTCACAGAGAGTGAACCCAGCACAGAGCAGGGCTCTGAGATGGGGCTGGGTGAGGTGCTGATGCTCTGAGCCTGGTGCTGGTGGCAACACACAGGCTTGCAGCTATGCAGACTGGAGGCCAGGAGCCACAGGTCTATGCTGCCAGGATTTCAAGCTCATTTTCTGAGACTTGAGGACATCTAATCGTTTGCACAAATACCCACAGCTACGGCTGCAGCAGGTCTGCACAGCCCTGGCAGGCTGCTCAGCTTTACCTTATAACACATACCAAAGCCAGCCCACTGGTCTGCAGCTCTAGTGGGTGTCACATGAGGTCCTGAATGGACCTCAGGAGGTTGATGCAGCAGCAGTGTGGCGCTAAAGCCAGCTGTAAGCAGCAGAGGTCATTCCCCTGTGGTCACCAGATCCTTTGGTCGCAGTCTGAGCACAGCGGGGGTTCCTGTCACTACTCTAAGACCTCGGTCTAAAGTGAACTTTGCCAATGCCCTGTGACAAGCTGAATTTCTCTTATAAAGCCTAGCTTGCAAGAGAGAAATTTGGTTTGGAGCCAAGCCACAGCAGCATGTGAGACAAGCAAGCCCATTCTGCTCCAGCGCAGCGGAGCATCAAGTGACGCTCTGGTCGCTGCCTGTGGATTGTCTCTGCTCCAAAAGAGTGAGCAGCAGATTCACTTCATGCAACTCGATGCCAAGCCCTTTCTGAAGAACCACTTTCTGTGAATCTTGATAAACTCACATAATGAGTAACTGACATAAGCTGGGAAAATGAATTGTTTCTGCAACTGCAGCGGCTGGCCTTTGCACAGGGACAGCTCCTGTAAGGAATGACGACAGCTATGCTTAAAAAGACAAATTACTATTTCAATGCTCCAGTCTTGGGTAGATTTACCTCCTGCCTTCAGGCTCCTGGATCTGAGAGTCTGAAAGCAAAAGGTTGTCTGTTATGCTGAAAGGTGTCAGAAATAATGTTGATTCCAGTTAAATACAAACAATAACATATTCCTGGCCTGAAGAGGTAAATGGGCTCCTTCACTTCCTTTCCAGCCATCTCTGGATCAGACCATTCCTGTTTAACCAGGCAATGTGTTCAGACCCAGAATAAGCTGCTTCTTCAGTATGCTGTGAAGACTTTTAAGAGATTCACACTTTAATAACTTAAAATAAACTTTTGTGTGTACAATAAAATAATTTTCAGGAAGATAATGCATCATATTTTCTCTGTTACACTTCTTGAATGCCAAGATAAAATTTATTCTTGCTTAGTAACACCAGTGGCAGTATTGCAGCATTTGGGAATGTTCTTGTGATCAAAGCATTTCTGCAGACTTCTTGGAATGCTTGTTACAGTCATTTAGTTCCTGTTGCTTGCAGTTACAGAGCTTCTATTGTTGTTTTGTTTTTTTTTTTTTGTTCTGGTTAAAGTACTTCTAAATCCACTCCTCAAAACCAGAATAAACAGAGAGAACACACAGCTGAACTGCAATATTCAGCATCCAACTGACCTTTTCTGGTAGTGCCACTCTATGATGCTCAGTGTGACTTTCCCAGCACAGGCTCAGGAACCCAAGAAGCAGTGGGTGGACCTTCTTTGCAGACAAATAAGTACTAGTAGGCAATGTCCTAAATGTATTTTAGAAGCTTTGCTGTAGATGGCTTCTTCAAGGAACTGTTCTTGAGGGTCTTCAATTAAAAAAACCAAAAACATCTGGAAGCAGAAGGTTTACAATCTCTTGCAAAAAAAAAAATTCTAAGGTTTCAGTAGTTGGTTTCAGGCATAGGAGTTTTATTTCATTGATGCCACAGTTGTTCTGTAGAAGGGACCAACAAGAAAGCTGGAGAAAGACTTTGTACAAAGGCATGGAGTGACAAGACAAGGGGAAATGGCTTTAAGCTGAAAGAGAGTGGATTTAGATGGGCTATTTGGAAGAAACTCTTCCCTGTGAAGGTGGTGAAGCCCTGGCACAGGGTGCCCAGAGAAGCTGTGGCTGCCCCATGTGTGTCCAAGGCCAGGCTGGATGGAGCTTGGAGCAAGCTGGGCTAGTGGAAGGTGTCCCTGCCCATGGCAGGGGATGGGATTGGATAGGCTTTAAGGTCCCTTCCAACCCAAACCATTCTGGGACTGTATGGTTTTTACAAAAGAGCCTTCAGAAAAAGGCAGGCAGTAAGATTTTGCTTTCAGGGCAAGACAGCAGATGGAAACTGCAGCGGTACCACTGTAACTTTCAGTCTAGTGCTTAGAGCTGGTTTCTCTGTACATTGAATGGAGTCTGGATGTACAGAGCTCTCAGGTAAAACAACTGCCCTCTTCACAAGCATTTGTGTTATTTCATAGTATCCCAGAATGGTTTGGATTGGAATGGACCTTAAAGATCATCTGTCTCCACTCCCTGCCATGGCAAGGATGCCACTTACTGGATCAGTTTGCTCAGGGCCCCATCCTGCCTCCCTTGGTTACCCTTTTGGGCTCAGAATCACCTGTTACCCACTATTCCGATTTCAAAGTGACACAGCTGTAATGATTACTGGCTCTCCAAATTATTCATTTTTATTAATCAAGCAGAAGCTGCTGCACCAAATATTGCTCCCATAGCACAGTCACAGCTCTGCTTTCAACGAAAGCTTATCTCCTGCTCCCAGGCCATGGTAACAAAGGCAGAGATTAGATTTGCTGTCTTGGGCAGAGACATTTCCTGGAGCTCGTGGGCCAGAACAAAGCAGCGTGTGCATAAACCCAAAGCCACAACTCAGTTATTAAACTGCTGGGAATTCTTCTCCTGAGCTTTGAAATGGGAATAGTGGGTTAAAAATGAGCTTTGACTGTCTTCAGACAGTCAAATTTTTCCAGAGAATTGAGAAAGAAATTGGGAAGAAAAATGAGTTATCTGTACAAAAAATGAAAATTAGTTCCACATCTAAGTTGTTTACATTCTCACTGGATTTGGCAGAAAGGTAATTTTGAAACAAATACTTTGACCTGCTGAAGAATGGACAAAATCAAGAAGTGGTCCACAGTTTATTTTCAATTAATATTTGTAATTGTAGTATTTAGATTTGTCACATTCTTTTAAAAGTGACCTGGCAAAGAAAGAGCATCTGTTTGGGTTTGATCTAGTTAAATCCACTTAGAATTTTGATGAAGCTTGTGGTTTTCTTTTAGAGAGCAGGAAGAAGCATACAGGTGGAGAATATTCATGTGACATGGGTAGCTTGGGACTTCCAAAGATCAATTTTATTTCACTTTTTAAACAAAACTCTCTTTTCAGAATATATTCAAAGACCTTATTAAGTGGGAAATGAAGATTAGGACAAACCTCAGCAGAGCCCCAGCTCTCATGATCAAATAGAGATCTCTAATCTCTGTGGAATATCAACCTTCAGGATCAAACAGCATTGTTTAAACCACAGCTGTGTACAGTCCTGGAGAAGCAGCTCATATTTTCTTGAGGGCAGGGGCCAAAGATGGAGGATGTGAGAAAGAAAGAACAAGTTCTGCTTACAAGGGGTAGCCTAGTGCAGCACCATTGTGTTTGTCCCTCTTGGGAACAGCACATTTGGGACCTGCCATCACTGCCTCAGAAGGTTGGGCTGAGCAGGGTTGGGAAAGGAAGTGGGAATTCAATCATCCTCTGCCTCAGGCTGCTCTCTGTGTCACATGAGGTGGCCAGAATCTCACTGAAGTACTGGGGAGAAGAGAGCAGAGGGCAAATCCCATCCTGGGGACATCGCACACAGCATGGTGCCCTGATCCAGAAAGGGGATGGCCCTGCTGGGCTCAGCGTGGGCTCACCTGGAGCCCCATGTGGAGGGCTGGCTCCAACACTAGAGAAAGATGTGAAGGTCCTTGGATGCATCCAGAGGAGGGTGACAGGGGCAGGTGCTGGGAGAGGCAGCTGAGGGCTTTGGGCTGTCTAGTTTGGAGAGAAGGAGGTTGAGGAGCAGCCTGAGGAGGGAATGTGCAAATAGAGGTGCTGAGCTCTTCTCCCTGGGATACAGGGTCAAAATGGGTGGGAATGGTTCAAAGCTGTGCCAGAGACAGTTCAGACTGAATATTAGGAGGCATTTCTGTACTGAGCAGGTAGTCAGACATTGGAACAAGCTTCCCAGAGAGCTGGTGGATGCCCCAGGCCTGTCAGTGTTTGAAACATTTGGACAATGTCCTTAGCAACACGCTGTAATTTCTGGTCAGCCCTGAAGTGCTCAGGCATTTGGGCTGATGATTCTTGTGGTCCATTCCAACCAAATACCCTATTAGATTCTAAAACTTCTAAGCTTGGCCAGCCATATCTAGTCAAAAGGTTTCTACAAGCAGTTTTCAGTGTCTCCTCTCAGCCAATAGCCATTTACAAATCCAGCCTGCATCTGAGCTCTTTGCTGCCATCTGAGGTATTTCAGCTGCTTTTCCCCTTGCCCAACCAGAAAGCCACCTGTTCCACAGTCTGATCCAGCCCTGATCTGCACATATGAGGTGCCTCATGGGGTACAGAGACAGGATCACACAGCACATGGGCATGGCCAGCCCAGACTGGCGTCTCTTTGAGTCTGCTTAAGGTCTGCTAAAGGTTAAACAAAGTGTGCACAACATGCAAAGGAATGCAAGCAGCATCCTCTTTCTCTTTTCAACTTCCTTGAGAAAAAGCCAGAGGAGGGACATGAAGATGGTGAAGGGTCTGGAGGGGCCATACAAGGAGTGACTGAGGGCACTTGGGTTGTTCAGCTGGAGGATACAGAGGGCAGAGCTCACCAGGGGCTGGCTGCAGCTCTTCCCGAGGGACAGCACAGGGACAGCTCTGATCTCTGCTCCCTGTGACAGGGACAGGACCCAGGGAATGGCTGGAGCTGTGCCAGGGCAGGGTCAGGCTGAGCTCAGGGAAAGGTTCTTCCCCAGAGGGTGCTGGGCACTGCCCAGGCTCCCCAGGGAATGGGCACGGCCCCAAGGCTGCCAGAGCTCCAGGAGAGTTTGGACAACGCTCCCAGGGATGGACAGGGTGGGACTGTTGGGGTGTCTGGGCAGGGACAGGGGTTGGACTGGATGATCCTGACGGTCCCTTCCCACTCAGGATATTCTGTGACTCTGTGACCGGGTCAAAGGACAGCCCGGGACACCGCTGCTTTAACGCCATCCCTCACATTCCTCTCACACGGTTATGAGATTCCCAAAAGGCTCATTAGGGAAGTAAGCAAAACGTGCAAAGCGCCTAGCATGACAGGTAAGTTAAATTCCAGCCCAGCCTGGGGCTGCCGGCTCATTGCACAGCACAGCCACGAGGTGGAGGCCTTTACAACGCTTAGTCCGCGCTGTGAGGGGGACAAAGGCCCGTGGTGTCAGGGGGACACGGCCCGGCTGCCCCAGCCCCACACAGCACACCGGGGGTGGCACAGCGGGGCACCGTGACCCGCAGGGCCGGGCAGTGACCCCCGGTCAGGGTCAGTGCCACAGCCGTCGCAGCGGCAGGGCAGAACAGTGCGTTGTGCTCACGAACACAGCTGTGTGGCTGGACACGTTTACACTTTTGTGACAGAGGTTCCTAGTCAGGGATTGATGTCTTGGGGCTGAAAGCTTTGCTTCTAAAAGCATAGAATGAGAAAATAGTTTGGGTTGGAAGGGATCTTAAAGCCCATCCAGCGCCACCCCCCGCCATGGGCAGGGACACCTTCCACTGTCCCAGGTTGCTCCAAGCCCCATCCAGCCTGGCCTTGGACACTTCCAGGGATCCAGGGGCAGCCGCAGCTTCTCTGGGCACCCTGTGCCAGTGTCCCATTGTCCTCACCAGCCAAGAATTGTTCCCTAATAGCTACTTTAAACCTGCCCTGCTTCAGCTTAAAGCCATTACCAACGCCTACATTCCACAAAAAACCCCCTGACTGCATCAACTGCATCTTTAGCCCGTAGCGCTGTGCTGATGCTCTGCGCTCCCTCGTCTGGAGCTGCCTGCCCTGGGACTCTCACCAGAACCGACACCGAGCACACAGTCCACAAACATTCTGGGTCGCCTTTTTATTCTTTTAAACATTTCAAGTATATGACAAACCTCCAAACCATTGGTGTTTTCCCCATTTAAAAAGGTAAAATCGACAGTTCTGAGGAATTTCAGAAGGTTATTGGGTAAATTAGAAACAGCTGAGCCAGCCTGAATTGTTTCAACTTCCCCCACATTTTTGCCTTAGCTTGAATAACATTTTATTTTTGTCTTATGAAGGGCAGAAAATTAGATTTAATACTCTTGTGTTTGATTTTTTTGCTTTGGTATTGAAGCAGCTGTAATATCTCTAACTGGGATTATAAATAGGCTATATATAGGAAATAACAGGCCATGGATCTAATGCAGACTCAAGAATTAAGTATATAAATGTAGTGGGAAATAGTCTTTTTTCCCAAATGCTGGAAAGGACTAAAGATCTTTGTGCCATAATCTGATTAAACACAGAAAGTCTCCTTCAGGAGGAATAATCTCTTTCAATATAAGTGGTTGACAAATTGGCAAACAAAATAGGCAACTCCTCCAAAAGCTATTAAATATATGGTATGTGTAATGCACAAGAGATTATTATTTATGCTACAACCCCCAGAAATCCTGCTGTGACTTCTTCAGGGCCATTACATCCATAAAGTCAATCTCTATGCCCCATTCTTTTGGGAACAACCTACTGTTCCTCCTGACTAACCCTAACCACCATCTGCTCCTATTTAACCCCCCTGGCAATGGCTGAACAAACACTTACAGACTACCTAAGTCTCTGTTTTATAACTGGTTCCACATCTCAGATTTAATTGATCACATAACAATAAAAACTTCGATAAATAAAAAAGAGTTCAGACTGTGAAGACCTCCCACCTTGAGAGCATTCATATGCTTCAAAAAAAGCCAGGCCAACAGAAAAGAAAAAAATGCAAAAAAGCAATTTTAAAATAGTTGTAACATACCCATCAGTTACTTGTTTCCTGTGTACTTCCAACTGATAAATCATGGGATCCAAATGCAGTCACATCTCCAAGACTGTCCTTCCAGCTCCTCCTGAAGGCACCTGCAGCAGAGGGCAATAGAGAATGTTCATTTCCTCTCACTGCCTTTGATTTCCTGAGCAGGTAAGTCAAAGGCTGGAATGTCCATTTTTTTAATCAATACAAATATTCTGATAAAGAGCAGTTTTGAGACTACAGTTTAATATTTAAAGTCTTGCCCTACTATTATAGTAACAGAAAATTAAGAAAAAATCTCTTGTGTTGCTTAGAGGCACAAACCTTTCTGTAATGCTGAATATAAGTCAGCTTTGTATTCACTGACCTTCAATGAAGTGCAGGCCTAGACAGGGATATGAAAATAGTATTTTCACTTTAAATTCAGTGCCAAAACATGATGTCAGCAGGCAAATCAACTCACTACATTAACTTTTCCAATTAACTGTTCTACATTGCTATGTGATGAGTATAACCATTGCAAAGAATCAGGCTCTTCCCAGAAGTTCCATTAAACCCATATTCCTAAATGCACAAATTCTCAGCTACTTGCTGTAGAGAGCAAGGACTGTTCCATGACTCCTTCACTAGCAAGCAGAAAAGGAATCCATGAAAGACACTTTGGTATTCTAAACACACAGGGATTTTTCTCAGTATCTTGTTCATGCTCACAGCACATACTGAAATCAGGAACTGATAAGGTGAGGAGATTTAATATGTACAAGGCTCAGGGTTTATTTAATCAAAGGAGCAAAATGCATGATATTGGCTGGAAGCAGAAAAGAAAAGGAATGGGGATAATAAACACCTTGAAAGCCAGAGGCATAGCAAAATACAAATTGCTTATGTGAGGTTGAGTCACACTTTGTGAGTGAAGTGAAAATGAAAGATTTTAAATTAAAAGGCAAAAAAAAAAAAATCAACCACTTAAAATATTGGCTAAAGGAAACACAGACCTGTTCTATCACTGTCCATTAGTGGTCCCCAGGATGCCAGCAAGTAATCTCCAAATGACTACACAGGAATACAAACTCACAGGTACATTCCCACACCTGTAAGCAAAGTAACAAGTAATGCAGAAGAAAACAAAACAAAACCATTCAGACTAATTTTTAGCTAGTTGAAAATGCAGAAATGCAGCATAAACTGCATTCATATGTTTGGGGTTTTCCCAAACAAGTTATGTGGTTCCTTCTAAAAGAATGAGAATCTCTGTTGTGAAACAGAGATAGAACTGAGGTTAAATGTGGTAGACACATAGATAAATAGATATACAGATATATAGATATAGCCCACAAAAAGAAATGCAGATTTTGCCTCAGTTAGCAATAGAGTGATGACAAAGGCAGAGCAAAGGTGCAGTAAATTTCTAGGATTGGGGAGGATCACAGTAGCTCCAGAAAGAACTGGATTGCTCAGGATATTGTAGTAGAAATTAAATGATATTTCACAATACAAAGTCACTCACACACTCTTGGGGTGCAGTTACAGAATTTCCACCTGGAAACAAGAAATAAATTTAAACATAAAACTAAAAAAAGTATTTCTATTAATTTGGAAAAACAAAATATGTCAGTAAGTTGCCAATGTGGTGCTCTGAAAAAAAATACACATGCAAATCCAAACATTGGCATGTTGGTAGCAGCTTTCCATCAAGACCATTGTAACTGACAATGTGAGATTTTATTTGTATATAATTTTGATCATATAAACTTCTAAAATTTTCCAGATGAAAGAAAACCAGGAAAGGCCTCAAGAAGGCCTCAAAAAATTAGTAAAAAACCTGAACATTCCAAGCTAAATATGCAGGGAGCCAACCAGCTGGTCCCAGCTGGTTGGCTCCCTGCAAGTACAAACAGGTACTGAACTTGATTCTGGGCTGGTCACTCAGTGGGCAGATGGACTTTTTAGCTCTGCAGGTAGTTTCTGGAATAATTTTGGGGAGTTTATGCCCTAACTTGCAAGAAACAGATGAATCTGAACAGCAGAAAATCCACTGTTTGCTCTCACATATTGCCAGATGCAGAAGTACTGGAGAGAAATTCTTCTGGTAGGGTACAGGATAGTAGGAATAGTGACAGGTAATGAAGGAAGTCAAAAAAGGATCCACTTAAAAGTGAGCCTTGGCAAGGATATGGATGTGGATATGTTTATGCCTAAAACAGAAAGGGACATTTGAATCCTTTCTGACTCATGGATTACGAATATTAGCACAGTACCCAAACTTCAGATTTGTTTCATCCCTTGTGAAATGCCTTTCAAAACAAATCCATATAACCTGCTCAGATAAATGTCCCATATCCTGGACAGCTGGACTGGAAGGCAAGGCACAAACACACAACTGAAGCCTGTGAACTTCAGGCATTCCAGCAAGAAGAGAATTCCTACAGCAGAGGTTTTACCCAGTGCCCGTGAGAGGCCAGGAGGAGATATCCCCCACTCCCTCAGAACCAAGGCCAGGAGACCACATCCAGATGGGAGTTTTTCTGGCACAGACACTAAATGACAATAAAACAGCAAAAAAACAACTGAATTTTTGTTCTCTATTCTCCCTTTCTAGGTTCTGCCAGTTAGAACATTTCAGGCATTTTCAGCTTCATGCAAGAAGCAGGAACACTTGCATCTCTTATTATGAATTTCTCAGGTTAAATACAAGGGGCACGGAGATAAAACACCTTTCCTCTTGCCAAAGTAATGCTTTTATTCTCCATTTCAATAGAAAACTTTTTTTAAATCTGAAACTACCATAAAGATTCCCACTGCAGGAGTTAACCTGGCAAGAGCCCTGCCATAAACACCACTGGGACCAGCTATTCAGTGTGGATAAAGACAACTGTAGGACTTCTCCTTTTAGTACCAGATATCTCCCCAATGCAACCCAAATCTCACAAATCTGAAAGCAGCTGCTCATACCCATGTGCTGTGCTCTAACCCCAGTGCTGAGTAATTCCACAGATCCAACCTTCATGATTCCATCAGAGCTGCCTTTTATTCCTCTGCTCTAGCACTCCTCCCATTTCAATACCCAGAGGGGCTGTTAAACCTAAAAAGCTTCTGATTTTTGTGTCTGTCACCTTGTGGCAAAAGCTCATCACACACCTTGGCAGATCTTCCCACGGGCCAAGGACAGGCACATCCTGCTGTGCCAAGGCAGGAGCATCCAGATGTCCAGCCAGAGGACATCCTGGAGTTACAAAGGTACTTTTGCAACTTTGCTTAAGGAAGATTATTTTCTTTGCAAAGCATTAGCATGTGATTTACTGTTAACTTTACAATTTACAGAGTTATCTATTTGGTAAGGACAGACCTAAACACTGGTCCACACTGTAAAAACCAGTCACCATTTTGATTTTCTTCAGACAGACTACAGGGCAGAGACTGAAATTCAGGATTTCTGTATCCTGGCCTCAGCCCTGGCCCCTGGGCAAGATGTTTAACTCCTTTGTGAGCCAGGTTGTTTTGCTGGAGATAGCCAAAACCACTTCAAATGTAATTAGCATTTTCCAGGTACCTGAAAAGCAAAGCCTACAGTCCTATATCTTGGAGCAAGTACCAATGGAGTGACTCAGCACTGAGCCTCCAGGCAGCACCTTCCCCTGCCCAGAACCCAGGACACTGGGGAGAGGTGGAACCTATTGGATTTGTTTGAAGAGGACAAAGGGGAGATTTACAACCACTTCAGGGGAAAGTGTAGGGAGGATCAAGCCAGACTTTCTTGGAAGTGCACAGCTATAGGCAAGAGGCACAGACACAAGTGGGACATGGAAAATTCCAGTTGTGTACCAGTTCTGTACTGTTATTTCACCATGAAGGTTGTCAAAAATGTCCACAGTGTGGACACTGAGATAATCAGACTTAGACTGGACAAGGGCTGTAAGAACCAGACCTAACTAAATGTTCCTTGAACAAGAGGTTGGATCACGATGGTCTCCAGAGGTACTTTCCAGTCTAAATTATTCTGAGATTCAATGACAATTTTTCCTTTATACTTAGATTATTCCAATACTCAGAACAGAAAAAAGTAATTTATGCAAAATCCCACCTCCCTCCTTCTCCCAGGCCTTTTTCCTATATTTTTGGCCAATGCCAAACTCAGCTTTCTCTGGAAACACCTTCAACTTTTGTATTTTAGCTGTGATTAATTCATTCCCTGTTGGATAGCATAGCTTGTTTTCCCACTTCATATTGCCAGGTGGATATTATGTTGTGGAAATCCAGACTTTTTTGCAAACAGCCCAAAAGTCCAGGCCCAAGGATGTTCATACTCTGCTGGTCCCCAGACACAGCACTAAGCTGTGTGAGCTGTGTGGTTTTGGGTTCTTACATTGGAATTAGGCTGCCTTCTGGCAAGAAGTCCCAACTCACCCATTCTTAGTGTATGGGTTCAGGTGTTATTTACCAGCAGAGGTGTTTCAATTACCTTGCATATGCAGAAAATGATAATGAAAATAATAATGTACAATAGGCACTTCATTAAATAGAAGATAGGCTTGTTAAAAGGCTCAGATTAAGGTGCACTGGTAATTTAATTTATTGTTTCACTGCTTTCAGATGATACTTTTACATTAAAACAGTCTCCATTGTCTCTCTCTTTTCAGAACTTTCATCTAAGATAGAATGTTTTTCATTTAGGGATCTAATTTTTTCCGTGAAGACACTGAACAAAAAATGCAGCCAAAGGGCTTGCAGGAGTCACAGTTTGCAGTTCATTGTTAAAATAGAACCTGTGCATCCAACTCCCTGCTCCTCAGCCCATTCTTCCTCTTATACAGGCACCTGCCTCAACAGTCAGGAAAACTTTGGGATGGCTGCAGATGCGGAGGCTAAGGAGGGGGATAGGAGTAAACCCTCCCAGGGCACAGAGTCCTGCAGCTCTTCAGGAAACATTAAAGTTATTCCATTACTGAAGTAGCTTTGCTCCTGCTTTGCTTCCTTGGAAGTGTTCCTGCCATCTCTGCTCATCTGCAGGCGGAATGTTTCCCCAAACCATCCCTGGGGATGTTCCCTTCCCAGCCTGCCTACATCACTCAAACTGCTAAGGTCAAAATTTTGTTGGTATCTCTTTCCAGCAGTAAAGTGTTTTCTGTCCACTGAAAAATGCTGCACATCAGGAAATGTTGTGAAGTAGCAAATAGTTATTGATCAAACAAAGAGAAGCTCAATGAAATTCAAATTATTTTGAAAACAAAGAACCCATCACCAGCAGCTAATACAGATTATCTGCACTTCTATATTCAAAGCTGCATTATGAGTATTAATGAAGAGAAAGAACTGGGAAGGCTCCCAAAGTTCACTAAATCCTTTGCATTCCAGAAAGAGATAAATTTCTCATTCATACCTCCATCATGAGCTCTGTGTACAGAGAGGACACAGCTCTGCTCCACGAGCATCAACATGCCTCACATATTTTTTTCTCCCCACTTGTGCCAAATCATTAAAATGTGAGACAAGAAACACTGAGCACAAAATGGTTAGGGATTAAGAGAGACATTTCCTCTCTCCAGTTTCTGTTTCCTCTCAGACTCCCTCTTCTCTTGGAGTTATTTTGCCTGAGGTTCGATGATATTTTAATAATTCAGCTTAGTCTTGTAGGGAGATGGACTCTGAATTTAGTGACATTTCTTTCCCCTGCTTTAATGACTCCAGAACGCCTACTAAAAGGCAGGACATTTCCCTTTACTGGCCTATGGAAAGCTGTATTTCCACCACTGGGAGGAAGCCAGAGGGGAACCTGGCTGCTGTGCCTCCAGCTCCTCCCCAGGTGAGGAGGTGGTAAGAGGAGAGAATGCAGGCTGTCAAAACATGGGAACAGGTCAGCCCTCAGTCCTAACAGAAAATATTTCCACCAGAGTCCAATCCCCACCCCCATCCCTATGCCCAGTGATGAATTTGTCCAATTAAACAGAAATATCTCCCTGACTCCACCTAAGGATGAGGTTGGAAGCAGAGGAATCTATAACTCTCCGCTTCTTGCCAGATAACTGCAAAGTAACTTCTGGAATAGCTTCCTGCCATGTAGAAAACAATGCTCTGGCAGCAGGGATGTGTGTGAGTGCTCTGCAGGGAGAGCATTGTCTGGCGTGTCAGTGTGTTTGTGTACACAAATATTAATGAAACAGAGGCCAAACAGGAACTGAACTCTGTCTGGGAACTGCTCCTCCATGGCATACCCAGGGAAGAAGGGCATGAAACATTTGACAACTGTGCAAAAGCTGCTGGAAAACAAACACCACTGTCTTCTACTGTGTCTATCTTTTGGGGAAAATCACTGAGATGTGTGTTTATGCTGCTTTCAAGTGGGGTTTCGAGTTGTGTTTTTTATTTTGTGTCATTGCAAACTCTAACGTGATTGAAGGCCGCATGAAATGTTTTGTAATTTGCTTTGGATCATTGTTGGAGGCCCAAAGTGAATGGATTCAACACGCTCTGGGCAGCCACAGCTTCTCTGGGCAATCTGTGCCAGGCCTCACGGGGAAGAATTTCTTTCCAATATCCCATGTTACCCTGCCTCTGGCAGCCTAGAGCCATTCCTCCTCATCCTGTCCCTCCAGGCCCTTGTCCAAAGTCCCTCTCCATAGTTCCTGTAGGTTCTCCTCAGGCACTGGAAGGCTTACCTTCTCAAACATTTACACCAGAACATCAAACACACAGATGATGTTTTTATTTAGGAGGAACTCCATTTCCCTACCTCAGACAGGAAAAATGTGCTTTCTAGGGATGAAAATAAGTAATTTCTTTTTAAAAAATTTCCTAAAGGGAAAGTGGATTCTATGGTTATTGTTTTATTATAAAACTGATCAAGTTTGGTCTTGAGAGAATGGCCAATGTGCTGAGTGTGAGGCCCTTTGGGAGGTTTCTGGAAGGAGCCACCTTTTAAAAATCTTACTTTAATTCTTGCTGTGATTAGAAATTTTGTAACTATGACAGCAGTGTGCCATCTGTATAACAAGACCCTGTTAGAGTATCCATCTGGTAAGGAAAGGATTACTTCATCAAGTCTTACAGTTTCAAATCCTCATGAGTGAGCAACATATTTACCCTGGGTGCTGTGAAGGGAGGGACACGAGGCAACAAAAGAGCTGGAAATTTCCCTGCCCAAATGACCAGACCATTAGCATCCACTAAGGTTTTGAGGTGGTTTAAATGGTCAAAAATGAGCCACTACTTCATTTTTTATTACATTACACCTCCCTCTGGAGAGACCCACCTCTGCCAACAGCATAATGCAAGGCTGGGGTTTTGAAGATCTCACAGGCAACACCTAGAATGACAAAGTGGCTGCAGAAAAACCTTGCTTTAAAGAGGATGCTATTTCATATTTAATACAGAACCCTGAACTCCGGCTTTGTCAGTTTTTTCTGTTCCCATTTATTGCTTGAAAGATCAGGCTAATACTTACACAAAGGATTCATTAGTGAATTTTACAGGAGGATGAAAACACCCAGAACAAGGAAAGGAATCTATTGTGCTTTGAAAACAAAGTCATGGGGGGAGGAAGAGAAGCAGAGAGAAAGGGAGAGTGGTGTGGCTTTAAAGAGAGGTAATCCAGTGACTTTTGAATAATTCAAATTAATTTTTAATCGTTCTAAAAAAAATGAGATGGGCTCTATCCAAGCAGCAGGAAGGTTTAAATATATCCTGTATTGGACTAGTAGTTCAGCTTTAGTGGGAGGGAAAAGTGTGAACATCTCTGAAAGAGGAAAAGGCAAATAAGTCAAGAGAAAATGGAAAAAAAAACCTGTACAAACCTTTCAGAGAACATCATAGAGAAACCATAGCACTGAACCAACACCAACACCTCCTAAGGCTTATAGACAAGCCAGGATCAGCAAAGAGACCTGGCTGGGGCACACAAAAGGGAAAGGGCCAAAAGCAGCCCATGACAGTGGGGCTGTCTGGAACGCTTGGTGACCTCCCCAGCCAACTGCTTCAGGACCTCCAGTCCAAATTCACCTGAAAATTCATGCCTAGGCTGATTCTACATCAAATGCATAGGTTGAAAAAATACATTTCTACTAGCCAAGCTACTTGAATTGTGCTCTCAGCAGGTGGCACACACTTATCACATTGTGTCCCATTATTGAATTTATTAGAAATGGTTTTTACCGAGATAAAGTATCAGAAATCTCCATTTTAACAAGAAGGAAAGAAATCTACTCCATTCATAATTAAAACGTCTTTGGTATATCCTGCCTCAAAAATAACTTTGTTTTCAAGAGTATTATAAAGGGAATATCTTCATGTAGGAGTACTTCTGCCCACCTGCTGCTCTTTGTAAAGTGAAGGAGAGGAATAAAAAAATTGCCTGACCTGTGACCACCTTTGGATAAAGCTTTCTGGCACAAAAATCATGGTGCCAAAGGTAGGATGTCCCTGTTCCCTGGAGCAGGAGTCAGTGCCCTAGAACAGAAATTATGCAGTGTGACTTCCAAGGCAGGCTCAGGACTCTTCTTATGGACAAATTCTGCACTCCAGGTACACTATTTCCCCATTTCCACACGCAGATGTTAAACTGAGGGACAAACAGGAACAGTCAGTAAATACAGCCTTCTCAAAGTTTGCTGGTAGGAGTTTTGTGGGATACAGCAGTTGCAGTAATATTGAAAAATAATGCCTTGGTTTCACAGAATCACAAAGGTTGGAAAAGACCCTCAAGGCCATCAAGTCCATCCCTCAAATCCCATAGTGCCCACTAAATCATATCATGAAATGCCACATCTTCTCATTTCCTCAACTCTTCCATGGAATGGTGAAAGGGAAAGGGATTTCTTTACAATTCACTTCCTGATTAAGAAAGGCATTAAAATGAGGCTTGCTTGGCATGAATTAGCAGTGGTTGATGTGCATTAAAATGTTTAATCTTGTACACAGCATTAAAATGTTTAATCTAATATACAGACCCACAGGTAACTCTCATCTCTGAGCTGCTGCCTCCTGCCTTCTCCCCAGGCATTGCTTCCTTTCTCATCCATCTCAAACCCAAAGAGAGGGATTTGTACCCAGGATTTCAGAAGGAAGGCAGTGGGAAGGGAAGGGGAGCCTCTCCCACTGCTGGCCTTGAGCAGTTTGCTTCAGTGTCACGGAAAGAGATAAATCTGTTTACATTTCCATTCCCTGGAAAGATCACAAGATTATTTAGATGACATCTAGACAGTGCTCTGAACATGCAGAAGAGCCACATAGAGCTCAGCTTTATGAGGAATAATCTCCCCCCTTTTTTTAATACTCTAATTCCCAAATACATACAGGCAGCCAAAATGCAGAGCTGAGTATGCCAGCAATGCTGGGTAAATCCCTAGCATCACACATCAATCTGCTCTTTCATGTGAAATTAAAGCGTCCTCTCTGACCAGAATGCAAACAAAAGGCAGGCACGGAACAGTCAAAGGAAAAACAAAGACTGGGGAGAGAGGCATTGGAACAAATTGGGCTGAGTTAACCTGTCTGCCTGACTCTAACCACAGGGCAGATAAAGAAAATAATTTTCTGCCCAGCTGCTGTCACATGAGCCACACACATCCCAAGAGGCTCCCCAGCAGGCCCCACCAACCACACGCCATGTCCAATGTCCTTCATTTCCTGCATGCAACTTCCATAGGGTGTCTCCCACCTAAAAATGCAGTGTTACAAGGTTCTGTGGCTCACCCTTATACAGCTGTCCTGGAGTGACCTGGGAGAAATCACCCATGTTTTCTGCATGGGTGTTTTCCCCATCCACACAGCCAGATAAAATACAATTTGCATTCTGAGCTTTGCAATATTTAAGACAGTTTGGATGGTAAAGCAGCCTGAAATGTTGAATTAAAAGGTATTACAGAAACATTATCAATTTTAAAGTGAAATACTCGATTTATTATTTGGTTTAATTGCCCTGAATTTTTACCCATTAACATGCAAACCACATTGACTGTGGTGCTGTTTCTAATTACAACAGCTGATTTATCAAGGATGGAGGTTAGAGGCATGATAACACTTTCACTTGAAAAAGAGTTTATTTCACAGAGTCAATGAAGCTCTGCTCCTCCTCAGTTACACTCTACTTCCATAGCTGTGCTCCTGCAACTATAGAAGGAAATTAAGAGGAAATTAAGCTGGAAATGGACCTCCCTGTTCATCAAATTCACTCTCCAGCTGGCACAATCATTGTTTCTGTATCATTATTATATAATCTCTTTCTTAATGCACCAAGTTCCCTCCTCCTCCTCCCAGGAAATCTTCTAAGAACCTCATTACTGCTTGGAAGCCTCCATGCAGTTTCCAGCTTATGCTTGGACAATTCATATCCTTTTGTCCTTATGACAACCTCACCTCCAGCTTCCCAACTTTTCCCCTGCTGGCATAGGCCCCCAGCTCCCTCCTTAGACAGGAGTGATCCCATGTACTCCCACAGGTCCCAGCTCCAGCTGAAAGAACCACAAAGGAAACACAGAGACCAACCAGACTGGCTTGGCATGGCACTTTGCCATGGCACTGAGCAAAATTCACCTGGCCCCAATTCAGTATTGAATCTTCCTGAGCCCCTAAAGGCCTTTTCCCCCTTTCCTGCCAGGGTTATCCAGGCAGAAGGAAACCCCTTCCTGCTGCTGCTGCCTGTGCCTGGGAAGGGGGGTGTGCAGGGTGGCCCATGTTGGTCATGCTCCTGCAGCCCTTCACCAGAACACTGATGGGTCTCTCTCTCTGTCTGCAGCAGCATTTCTGTCCTCAAAATAGCACAGCATGTGCTGTCTGCATCTTGGGAACCTCCTGGCAGCTTGTTGGGCCTCAAGGTGGGAGAAGGTGAACATTCTCAGGACAAACAGCAACATAACTTTGTGCTGGGGCTTGGGTGGGTGCCATTTCCCACACGTTTGAAGAAAACAATCCCAGGGGATTACAAAAAATTCATGGCTTTTTTTGTTTCTTCATAAAATCTACAATAAAAACAGACCATATTAAGCAGAAATGAGCCTACCAGAATTTAGGAATAACTTGCATTCTTCTACTGGAGCCCAGCCAGCTACCCTTGGAAAAAAATTCCTGTTTACTTTGTAGTGAATGTGAGAGACATGCAGTCTGCCAGAAGCTGCTGTGACAGTAAAAACACAGCCAGGGGCTGTCACAAATGGGGAAATCACAGAGAAAGTTAACTTTTTAACTTCAAGGACTAGATTAAAATAATATCTATTTGGTTAAAAATTATTTACTTTATCACACAGAAGACTTAAGTTGCCTTTACATGAAAGCTATTCTAGTTCAAAGGCAAATTTCAGCTGCTTCTTCAACAGTTAGCTTGGTTTTTTAACAATTTTATTAGATTTACAAAGGAAATGTCTTTCCTTGTTGTTGTCAATTGGGCTGAGATTAATATTTTGCCCTGCAACTGCATCTTTCTTTCCCCAAGCCTCAGTGAGGATGGTTGCACTAGGAATTCCTGACAGCATCCTCACTCACGGTGCTTCCTAAATCCTTGGGCGATGATTAGACATGCCTGACCTTGTGGCTCCTCAGCAGTTTGATCCTAGGGTGATTCCTACATAAATCCTGCCCTAAACTGTAGGTCTGTGATTTCAGAAATTGCAGAAAACATATTCCCAGTGCCCCCAAGCCTGAATACTGAGGCCTGATTAAATGACAGGCTCTTTGAGAGGAAAAATAGGGTAAGTTGTAGCCTGAGAGCTCCTGTGTTTTGTGCTGTAAGTTGGGATTTCTTCCCTCCTGATCTTCAACACAGCTGGATTGATTTTTTTATAATTTTCAATCCTTTGTGTACATTATTTCTATTCCTTCTGTCTTGGCAAAGCTTAATGTAACCCTAAATTGAACATGAAGGCCCTTTCTCCTGTTGATTTATGTTCTTAATTAATCTTTTCATTTATCTTATCTTTCATAAGCAACTTTCCTTTTGTCCCACAAAGCAGTCAAAGGCCCATGATCTGCAGATGTCTGTCCTCCCACAACAGCCCCTGCCCCCCTGCTGTCACAATCCCTCGTTGTCTCTTATAAATTTTCTCATTGTCCCTCTCATCCCTTTAAAGCCCATTTTCTAGGCTTTGTTGTTTTCCTTTATACTTGAGACCAAGAACATGTTTAAGTCTCTTCCTGCACCCAAATCCAAGAATGGCTGACCTGATAACCCCACAGCAGCAGTGAAAACAGGAGACAAATGTCACCTCAAAGGGACACTTGAGCATATCTGGCCCTGTCAGGAGCAGGAAATACCAGGAGTCTTACGTCAAAGATTTCTAACCTAAATCTGCAGACCCAAGGGGGCTGGAATGGCCTGAATAGGGTTCAGATAAACATCCAGACTTTGTGATGGTTATCCAAACTCTTTGGGAATGTGGAAGTTGTGAGGTTCACCCGTCAGCAGTACCTTGAGCGCATCCTGCACCTTGAGGACAGCCCTGATAAGGCTGTTTGTAGGAAGCCAACTGCAGCAGCATTAATTAGATCACGTTGGTAGGAAGCTGTGAACCAAGGGATGCTGGAGACATTGCCAAGAGGCTCAGGAGAAATAAATCAAGAGTTGTCCAAAACACAGCCCCATACCAGCCACTGGGAAGAAAATTAACTCTGCCCTGGCCAAAACCAGCACGAGGAGAGACTATAAATATCTTCAGAGTGAGAGTAGCAGTAATTATTCACTGTCCTAGAAAAGCAGGATCTTCAAGATGGGAGAAAACATATTGAGCACCCCCTCATAGAAATTCAGGAGTCAAGTAACTTTAATTTGACCTTGGAAAATAAGTCAGCTATACCAAATTAAGGCCAGATTAATTCTGATTACAATTAACCACACAGAGGCTTAATGCACTTTGACTAATACATGTTAAAATCACATTTTTAGGTAATTTAAATTATTGCTTGAGTGTTCCTGCAAAGGTGAGTCCTAAACCTCTACAATATTAATCAGCCAAAAGAAAGGAGGCTTTGCATTTAACTGGTCTTCCTCTATTTGTTTCATAACATCTTCATTGTGAAATCTGCTCAGCATGGTGCATTAAAAAACCTGTCTGAAGTCTGCAATGGGCAAAAACTTGTTAGTTTGATTAAATCATTCAAGAGAATAATAAGGACAGGTATTTTCAGAGCTGGTTGGTAAACACACCTGGCTCAAGGTTTTCTACAGGCAGCCTGAGAATTCAGCTGGGGTTACACACAAATGGACTAATTCATAGAGTCTTAAGATGGTCTGGGTGAAAAGGGGACCAACCCTCAACTAATTATTAATTATGATTTGCAATAACAGTGTGAAGGAAAATTCATTGTCTCCAGCTTCTTAAAGAAAAGTAAAAAACCACCTGAATTTCCACTGAGTCTCAACAGCCAGTTTCCATAGACTTGGGTATTATCTATAGTGGGCAAAAGTCTAGACAGACACAAACTCCAGTCTCCCTCAGCCTGCCTCTGTTAGCAAGGGATTCACACATTGTCTGAGAAGCTGCTCTTCCCTTCCAACTTCCCAGAAGCACCTCCTAACCCTGATGCACCACCCACCACAGACTCAGCAACCCATCAACTCATTCCCCCTTATTCCCTGGCCTTTTGTATCTCCCAGGTATTGTTTACAGGTGTAAACTGTCCAACCTGAATCAAAATTGCTCAATCTGGAGCACCTCCTGCAAGTTACTGCCTTTAAGGAGCTAAAAGCCATGCACAGGGTTGCCTCATCACACCTCCAGAAGGGCCTGGCTGACCAAACCTTTGGCTATTATTCACCAGTCACAGTAATTGGTCTCCCAGAGGATATCGACCCTCCCTTCACACCCTGCTTGCTTTTCCTGGCAGGCAGCACTGCAGCTAAATCATGAACACAGAGAGCAATTGCCAAAGGGCTGGTGCTCCCTTTCCTCCTGCTGGGGTTCTCTCAGTTACTCAAAACATGCACAGCTGTCCATCACAACACAGCATCTCTCATCCCACAGAGCAGTGACCAACCTAAATAACCCTAATTACTGATTATGCCCATTCCTAGAAAAAGACAGCATTTATCATAGAATCCCAGACTGGCTTGGGCTGGAAGAGGCCTGAAAGTCCATCTTGTTCCATCCCTGCCATGGGCAGGGACACCTTCTACTATCCCAGGTTACTCCAAGCCCTGTCCAACTTGGCCTTGGACACTTCCAGGGATCCAGAGGTAGCCACAGCTTCTTTAGGGCCAGGGCCTCACCCTCCTCACAGGAAGTCCTCCCCAAGATCCCATCTAACCCTTCCCTCTGGCAGTGGGAAGCCATTCCCCCTCAACCTGTCCCTCCATCCCTTGTCCCAAGTCCCTCTCCAGCTCTCCTGGAGCCCCTTTAGGCACTGCAAGGGGCTCTGAGGTCTCCCCAGAGCCTTCTCTTCACCAAGTGAACACCCCCAGCTCTCCCAGGCTGGCTTCAGAGTGGAGGAGCTCCAGCCCTCAGAGCATCTATATTTATCACCATCATTTATAGTTCTCACCAGTCAGGATTTTATATGCCAGCACTGCTGAATTTTATATTTTTGTAGAGATGACTGAGCAAAATAAGGCACTATTTATAGAAAAATTCCCAACAGGGTCCTAACAGGCTCTCGTAAAAAGCTATTGTTTTGCTTTCTTATTTGTTGTCCCTGTGGAATTGCAACCCACTGCTCCAGATTATTCACCCCTATCTATTCCTATGCAACAATGAATATGAAGATACCCCAGGCTGACTTCTGGTGCCAAAATCCTGTACAGACATTTACTGCCATTTGGAATCTTTCTACTTCAAAGGAAAGGATTAATGAAGATTATGGAAATGATCCTCAATCTCTGTGATTCCACTGACCTGCTTTTCCCCAGATAGCACATAATGATTTGTTAAGCTATGTGTCAGCCATATGAGAGAAATGTTAAATGCAGTGCAGAGTGGGAAGTGCAATATTCGAGATGTACACACCACTTCCAAGGTAAAAATACTTTTGAAGCACAGCCAAACACCATTGGCACTCAGAGCCAGTGTCCTGGGGTGGTGTAGCATTGTCTGAGGCAATCTAAGCTCCCCCATCCCCAATAAATGTGTATCAGCTCCAACACAGCTCAAGTGCCAGCACTGCAGCTGCACCACTCGAGCCTTGCACTCTCCTCACTCCTGGCTGCTTCCTGAGCTGCAGATCCACCATGAATTCATCCTGTGACTGCTTTGTATAACCATGGGGTAGCAGAAAAGGAAGAGAGAAAACAAGACAAAGGTACTATGATAACATGTGAGAGACGGACAATTTATCAGATCAAAGACAATATTACAATATGCAAAATTTTAAATCTTATTTCAATTCTTAAAAGTATCTTGGAGTTTTGTGCCACATTACCTATATTGATGCTACCACATCACCTCTGCGTACTGACCCCACCTTGACCTATATTACCATAACTTTTGTTTAAAGACATGAAGAAAGTGTCAAATCCTAATTACTTGCAGAGTCTTGTCACTCTTGAGAGTAGTCAAACAGTGGCACAAGTCACCTGGAGAGATTGTGGAGTCTCCATGTTTGCAGATACTAAGAACTCAGCTGAACTTCAGCTAATATCTCCTGATGACCTCCAGAGATCCTTCCAATTTGTAATTTTCATGGGATTATTCAGGAAGGGAAGGAAGGGATCTCAGGATGTCTCTGGTCCAAGCACCCATTCAGGGTCAGCTCTGAGGTTAAACCAGGCAGGTCTTGGAAATGTCAAAGGGAGGAGATTGCACAAACCTCCAAGGTTTGATTTTCCTAATGTGGGAAAAGTCCCTCCTTGTATCCAGTCCGATCCTCTCAGGTTCAAGTTCTGCTCCTCCCGCTCTGTACTACAGTGGGGAACTCCAACTTCTCCATAACCCCCTCACGGGTACTGGAGGCTGCTGTGACCTTCCCCCAGAGCAGACTCTTCTCCAGGCTGAGCAACCTCCCTCTCCTCAGCTTCTGACAGAGCAGGTGCCCCAGCCCTGAGCACCCTGGAGCACCACTGGACTCCCTTCAGTTTAGCCTTTCCTGCACCAGGAGCCCCAAGCCTGGCACGGATTTGGGATGTGATCTCCTGGGCGCCGAGCAGAGCAGGTACCCACAATGTGCTGGCCCTGCTGCTGCTGCCAGGGCTCTGTGGCTCTCTCCCTTGATGCCCCAGCCTGGCCCTTTCCTGGAGCTGTCCCCAGGCAGGCAGGCTCAGGCTGGGTCTCTGGCAGGCTTTCCCAGGGGCAGGGCTCACTTTCCTAAGCTTCACCTCACACCACCCCACCAGGCGGTGTAGCTGGCTCCCATGGCAGCCCTGCCCTCAGTTCAATGCCGTTTGCAAACGTGATGAGGCTTTTCTTCATATCTTCCTCCAGGACTCTGATTAAAGATGTTGAGCAGAACACATATCTGTGCTACTCTATTTTTTATCAGCCTCGAGGCAGACAACTAGCTCTGAACCATGTTTCTATGAGCATGATTACTGAAGTAGTTTTTCAGATAGACAACCTGAAAGGTAGATGTAACTCCTGTGTTTAAATGAACAATTTACTCCTTTGTGTAACACAAAACTCTGGTTTAATTTCCTTTTTCAGTATATTCTGGAAGACAAAGCATGTCACAGGATGTTGGAATCATTCAGATGTGCAAATGTCCTCAATATGCCCATTCACTGAAGTCTCAGTACTGATTTCAACACAGTATTTAACACAATTAATGCAGCTGATTTTATCACTGTGCTGGTATGGAAGAGTTCAAGACATTATGATGAAAAATCATTTGCCTGGGAAAATAACTTATAACAAGGTTTTGAAGCAAGTTTTTATTTGATTGATTGGTTGGTTGGTTTTGGGGTTTTTGGTAGACCCCACACACAATTGGTAGAAACCTAAAGGACAAAGTTATGGGAAAGTCTGTCAGGACTGCCACATACTTTGGTGGATAACCAGTCTCTCAGATATGCTAAGCTGTGAAGGAAAAGGGTAAAAAATGTTCCATCAGTCATTTCCCCCCAAGGCCTGTTTATTTCCCTCACAATGCCAGACTTGACACACCAGCCTGTTCAGCTGCCCTTCCCAGGCACAGCCCTGGGCACACTCTGTGCAGAGGGAAATGCCCCTTTTCCTCAGGGATAGCCCTGGGCACACTCTGTGCAGAGGGAAATGCCCCTTTTCCTCAGGGATAGCCCTGGGCACACTCTGTGCAGAGGGAAATGCCCCTGTCCCTCAGGGATAGCCCTGGGCACACACTGTGCAGAAGGAAACGCCCCTGTCCCTCGCTCCCTTAGGAATACCTTCTGTGAGACAAACACAGCAGGGCTTATCCCAACACATTTGATGTAACACTGGAAGAAATATGAATAATGCAGCTTACTTCTAAAAGGAGCAGAACTGGGGTGTTGTGCAAGTTCCTGGTGCACTCTGTGAACAGATGTTTCCCTTCCTTAAGCAAACTAACAATCTTTAGGTACCTAAGTTAGGTACAAGCCATCTCATCCTTAAACCCAAAGTTTATAACTCAGTAAATGCCATTTCCCAGCCATTGCTGGGGGGGACACTTGGGCTCTGTCCTGTTTAAATGGAGATGTATTTGCATTTTAAAACAAGAAAAAAGACCCATCTGTAGGAGTATGTGAACAGCTGCACAGCTAGTTTGGGGCACAACTATTGCAAGGTGAGGATTCCATCAGCTGCATCACCAGAGCTCCTTGAGAGGGCTCTGTGCCAGCTGGGGAACTTGGAGCTTGGTGCTGCCCCAGAGTTGTGCCATCACAAATGTCATACACAAAGGCAAGCTGGCTTTTAATTTCTGATAAATAAGAAATGGAATGAGCAGCTTTTTTGCCCCTGCCAATCAAGCTTTATGTGCCCTGCAATTACCATTGACAACAGATGGAAAATTGCAGTGACTAAACCCCAGAAGCTGGTGTTTTCCTACTTCTAAATTAGTAGTTTAGTAGATTAAGGTAAAATATTTGCCTATTGCTGTATCACCCTGAAAGTATGTTAAACACTGGGTTACGGAGCAATTTTGTGAGTATCCAAGGAAACACAAAATCTGGAACTAAACTTCTCTTTGCAGGTGGGTACCATGGGATCAGAGAGAGACACAAACAAAGCTCCTACACCCACAGAGGAGCTGCTCTGTGTTTTGTTAGAAGTACCATATGAGAAGATGCAAAATAAAGTGCTAGTGAATAATTTGCACATGCAAATCCAGCCCAAGCTGAAGCACTGACTTTTGATCTCCAGGAGCAGAGCTCTGTGCAATGCCCATCCCTCCAGGCCTTTGGAGCCACACTGCCAAATTTGCCTCGGGTCCTGATGGGGGTTCTTTGTGCTTCCTTTCCTGGAAGCCTTTTTTTCCACCACAGAGGCTTAATAGGAAACTGGACTTTGGTATTCAATGGCTGAGGAATGGCTATGTTTCCACCAGAAGATGGGAAGGAGGTGGTATGGAAACCCAAAAGGAAATACTTGGACCTGGACTGCAGAACCTGCTGCCAGGAATAGTTATAAAAGCAGAGGCAGATCCTGCCCTACACACTCCACTCCTTTCCTTCCACTGCAGCAGCAAAATAACCCAACAAGGCCACAGCAATCCTGCCTTAAACCATGAAGTGCTTTTCCAGTGATAGTTTTCTGTGGGGAGACAAAAGCCACACAGTTCTGAGGACTGTGTTATGTTCCGTGTTCTGTGGTTTGACATTTCCTGCAGCCTTCAGGAGGAAGGCCTCCAATCCAAAGCCCTTCCTCAGCACACTGGCAGCCACTACATGCCATGGACAGCAAACACCCTCAGTTCCACAGCACCAGGATTAAGAGCAAGCACAGTTCAGAGAGCACCTCTCCATTTGCTTTGTACATCTATTCCCTTCCAATATGTTGAAGCTGTCAATACTGCAATTAACATGTCGATACTCCAATTAATATTTTCTCTGCCCCTGTTCACCCCACTCTGCTAGGGCAGAGCAAAATCCATGGCTGTTTGTTACTTAAAACAAGGAGACTTGCAGGAGAAGCTGCCAGGAGCTGCAGCAGGACTGAGCAGCAGGAGCACACCTGAAAGGGTGAAGGGAAAGAGGAAACCTCTTGGGTCAGGCTGGAGAGAGAACTGAGGCTACAGGAGCCAGAAGAAGCAAAAAAGGGACACAGGCAAAGCAAGGCTAAACCTTTGAGTTCAGGGGCTTTCGTAATTCATATCATCACAAATTCTTCTGTCTTGCATGACTTTAGCTGGATCCAAGAGTGAAGTGTTGGGGAGGAGACAAACCAAGCTATAAATAACTGAAGAGAAAAGCAAGAGGAGATTTCAAGGCTTTGCTGATTCAACAGAAGGCATGAAATTCCTCTCTTTCACTATTAAAACAGTTAGTCAAAATAGAACTCTTAAAAGTAAGGATATTTGAATATTATTGTCAGCAGGATATGCTGACAGCCCTCATACTCTCATTTAGTCCTTTTAAAGTGTAGGAACAGGAATGTGCAAACCATAAATTGCAAAGATAGCATCTGCAAGCCTTCATTCAAGGTTCCTAATTGCTCTGTGATTCAACCAGACATGTGGCTCTTTTTATTTATTATTTGTGCATACTCAGGCAAACTGGCTGGTATTAGCACATGCCTGGGGAATGGCCTTTCTCAGGGAGGTGTTGGCATATTTTGTTTTTAGGAGGTCAGTGGTTTGGGACTGGACTGAAACATTCCAAAGCCAACATAAACATTTCTTTCAGATTATCCTCAGGGAAAAATAACAGTCTGGCCATTGCAGCTTTAAGAGTTACAGCCTTACTCCTGCCAGTGCTTTCATCCCTGGCTTACACCAACACCAGTACAATTCCACAACTCTCCAGGTACACTTCACCCCTCAAAAAGATCAGAGATTAATTTGGAGCTCCAAGACCAGAGGCAGATGCTGTCTGAGAGCATGTACATATAATACAAGGAGGACAATCAGTGCTACAGAAATAGTCCTCAGAGCCTGTAGATTCATTTTCAAGAGTACAGAAATGCTCCAGGTCATTGGCTTTATATCCAAAGATGGGATGTGTTTTAACTCCACAGCCTGTGGTAAACACCTACCCAACACTGCCTGAGAAGACACCGCAAGCACAAAACCAAAACAGGGTGAACCCTGGTTTCAGTTCTCTCCTAAGCCAAAGAGATATACATTCTCATGAGAAGATGCACTAAAATAGCCTACACCTTCCAAAAGTACATATCCAGGTGTCCACAAGACAAGAATACAATACCCTAAAACGTGAAAACTGGGACTCATTTTCCCTATGCAGGAAACACATACCTCTCTGGTGGAAGGTGTCCCTGCCCATGGCAGGGGGCTGTAATGAGATGATCTTTGGGGTTCCTTACAGCTCAAAGCAGTCTCTGATTCTGTGGTTTTATTAACACTGCAGACGTAACCTTGAGGGACACTGAGCTCAGGGACCCTGGGACAGCTCTGACTTAGGCTGCCTCCTTCCATTTCTGCTAAAAGGCTTTATTATGAGCACTGGGCTAATCAAATCCTCTTGAGTGATCTCAAAAAATCTCCTAATTTGTTACTAGGTCACTGTCTTGGTTTGAAAGACAGGCGTCTACAAAGGAAGGCGGGAACCTCCCTTGGAACGGAGAACATGGCCCCCCTCCCTCCGAATCATTATAACTTTGAAATTAAGGGGCTTTCAGGAAAAAATATGGAAAAAGGAATAGCAGTTCTTTACGAGTATGTACGTGCACAACAAGGCAAACAAACAACAACAAACAAAGGAAAGAAAGGATACACCAGAAAACCCAAGGAAGTCTCTTCCCGCTCCTTGAGCAAAGCCCCTCCCGTGCAGTTCCGGGCACGGCCGCCAGGGGCGCTGCTGGCTCTCGGTGGGCACGCCATGTGCGCTGGCTCCCCCGCGCCTGCAGGGGGCGCTGTGGCGCCAGCCTGGACACCACACGGGTAATGGCGGGAAGGGATGGAGGAGAGGCTTCGCCTCACAAACCCTTTGGGGCAGCTGATCCCCGTACCCCAGCAGGACCCTTGGAAGCAGCAAGCTGGAACGGCAGGAATGAGCAAAATCCCCGGGTGGCAGACGAGATGTATCAGAAACTCTGGAGCTGTAGCTGGAACCATCCCGGCAGGCAGGGGTTGCATGGCTACAACGGAGCGAAAAACTCTGGGGGTGCTGGGCAGCAGCAGCCCGGCTGCCGAACAGAGCACAGGGAGAGAGAGAGACTCCCTGGGAGGGGAAAGGGGCTCGGGGATCACGGGGTTTCCCCTGAGCTGCCCCAGCAGATGGTGAAGGGTTTTTGTTTGGTGAGGTAGGGTGTTTACAATAAGGTCACAGTGCAGCGGCCGCTCTTACGGGCAGAGCTCCATTGACGGCAGAAGGCAGCAGAAGACAGAACCCCGCAGTGGTGGTGAATTCTTCCCGCAGCGAGCGCAGCCTCCTTCCCCTCCCAATGCCAAGAGCTCCAGAGAAAGCCAGCAGCTGCCTGAGCCCCTTTTTTCCCATCCCAGTTCTCAGGGTATCTCTGCCTCCCTGCTCACTGAGAGAAACCCTCAGATAAGAGAAGTGCAGCCAGATGCCCTCCTCCCCTGAGGTGGGCAACTTCTTTTTGTCTCAAGAAGTGCCCGGTCGTTACTGCCTTCTAGCAACATATGGGAGAAAATTCCCTAAGAGAAAGAAACAAAAGGAAGAATCTTAAACCCCAACAGTCACTAAAAGGAGAGAATTAGACCACTGGGATCCTACTTACCTTAACTGATATCCAAGCAAATAACTCAAGAGACAGATTATTTCATAGATGGGTGGAGAATGGCTTTAGGTCACCTGAAAGCCAAGTTTGCAAGCTTGTCCTGCACTCCCCCCCACTGACATCATGCAAACATTCAAGAGCTCAAAGCTGTGCCTCAAGCCATCCTTACTCAGCCCTTGGCTCAAGAGACAGTGGCAGAACAGAGGGAATTTCTCCAGACGAGGACTGGGGGGGGTAGTACTCAAGGGCATCTCCCAAGGGTTTCTGTATTTCCCACAGGCAGCAGTTTTGCAGTTACTATTTTGTAAAAGCATTCAGGTTTTTCAGCTCTATGCTGAACTCTTTATCTAACATCCTTTTTACAGCCAGAATACAGAGAGCCAGAGCAGAGGTTTTTAGCGTGGCAGGGCTGCTCAGCAGTGCTGGCTGTACCACACACCAGGCCTCTCTGTCTCTTGCTCTCAGCCTTGTCTCTTCCCCTTGAGTGTCTCAACACCCTCCCCCTCACATGCTACAAACAGTGTTACAACACCCCAGTGTTACTACACCTTCCAGCTGCTGCAAACTTTCTTGCTTTTCACTTTTTCCCAGCTTTTTGGACACAGAATCTCTATATTCATTAAAAACAAAAAAAACCACAGCAGCCACATTGTTGAAGACCTGAGCTTGAAAATAAGAACATAAGATACAGGACTTACATTGATGCTGACAGCAGCCGGCTCCTATTAACCATCAGCAATGGGCTTCAGAACTCCTCCTCCATGTAGGGAATTGGTGACTGCACCTGCAAGAAGACATTTTCTATGGTCATCCTTTAAAAAGAGTGATAGTGAGAATAAATTTCAATTCTGGGCTGCAAAAAAAGGCATGTACCCACTTATGCCAATTCTTGCCTGCAGAGCAGGCCCAAGTCAGTAGATCCACCTTGTCAAGGACCAGAGAAAAACAATAAATAGTCTTCCAGCCAGAAAAACTCCCTCACCTGGCTGGCAGTGAAAGCACATAACAGTGCTGCTTACTGAAGGAGAGGCATGACCAGCAACTTTAGAGAGAACAGCTCTAATTAAAGCTGAGGCTGTTGTGTGCTTCAGCTTTGCTTGAAGAGTCCAGAAAGAAACCCCTGATCTCCCTCCCTTGAATAGGAAACCAGAAAATCACAATATGTATTACCAGCATTGATGTTTAGGTATTCTATGTGTCAGTTGGAGACAGAGAGCCAGGCAGTAGCTGGAAATAAGAAACTAAATGTGACATGAACTAGAGAGAGAAGTGGGAGGAGAGGCCTTTGACCAGAGCTGCAAAAGACCAATAAAGAGCATGCCAAGAGAGAAAATAATCTGAAAATAGGCCCAGCAAAGACACTGATAGAAAAGTGCTGTCCGTGTAAGAGTATACTCCACCTCTCCTAATTAATTTTTTCACTTCTTGAGAACACCTCATTCAATTTGAAACTGGCCTTTACCTGACTTGGACTGAAATTTTCCACTCAAGCAACCAAAACATTTTATATCCTGTACAATTCTATTCTATTTGTATTCTGGAACACGTCTTGGGCCTCTCATAGAGCCCTTAGAGAATCCCCGATTTCAGAAATACACAAGCACAGCCTGAATCCTGAGAAAACAAATAGCAATATTTTCCAGCATATTCAGTGAATATTATTGCCAGCCCTGCAAAGTCTGCTTTCTGCAACTTAAAAAAAACCCAACAGGCACAACACAAAATAGGAAAAAACAGAGGAAACCATAACTACACATAAGCAGCCTGAACTTCCTTCTCCTTCCTCAGCAAGAGGGCTTTGTTTTTCCCCTCACAGCTGTTCAGATGTTAGGAGAGGTCACTTGAGTGCTCAGGCAGCTGAGGGTGATAAAACTCACTGCTCCTCTCTGTGTTAGGGAGCAGGGAACTCCCTTGTTTTCAAGCTGAGTTTCACAAACCACAAAAATCGGGTGCTGAGAGCCTGAAGAGCTCTAGACATGGTCCTGTAGGTGTCAGGAGAAAACCTGCAGCCAATTTCACTGGAGAAAGGCTGCATCCAGAACAGAGCTTCGCATTTGCACCAGCCTTTCCTTGCATGAATGATGGTTTGGCTCAAAGCTGCGTCGTCCTCAGGAACGGCAGAGCCATGGGCAGAGCTGAGTGAGAGCCCTCAGGGGCAGAGCCATGGGCAGAGCTGAGTGAAGAAAACAGAAATCCTTGGGGGTGACCAGGAAGGGGAGAAAAAATTAATTTCAAGTCACAGAGTAGACAGGGATAAACAAGTCCAGTGTATGATATGTGCAGCTGTCACCATGTCCCATGTGTGATTGGTAGCACAGACCCCACATTTGACTGACAGGAGCTGTGGTTGTTCTTCTCCCTCCCTTTTGTTACCTGTGCACACAGTAAATCCAGCTCAGGAGCAAAAATAAAAGAGAGTGCTACTGTATTTCAAAACAGTTTAATAACAGGCAACACCATAAGCAAGATATAGGGGTAAATCCAGCTCCCCGTTGGAAAAGATTCCAAGCCCTTTCAAGGCTGGCACGTGTAACACTTGTCCTTGTGTTACCGTTGGTGCAAGACACCCATAAACACTTGTGCAGGAGTAGCTGGGGGAAATAAATGTCAGAAGGCCCTGCAGGCCTCTGTGAGTCTGTTTGGGAATGTGAAGCTTGGGGATGAGCTTTGTTGGACATGGATACAGGTGTGCATGTCCAGAACCATGTCACATATCTGTTGCCTGCAAACCTGGGACGTATGCGACAGAGGGAAGGGGCTGGGGAAGGAAAGCTTTGGGATTGAGGAGCTGAAGCCTTACACAACCACAGCACTGCCTGCAGTGTGACCTGAACAAGTGGCTGAACAGTGAGTTATGGATCAGTAAGACCAGCTGAAAGAACAAACAAGCCAAGAAAACGATCCTTCAGCACTCTGGAATATGGGATTTTTATATACCTAAATGCAGTCTTGCTAGTGCATAATACAGGAATACAAAATACGTGAGACTTGCTGGTCCACAGTATGTGATTTTATCACAAATCTCTCTAGGCACATCAGCTGATCTGCAGGACCCCAAGCTCTGTCACTCACACACCCTCCACTGTATCAGTTCTATCTGTAGGACATGAAGCACTGCAAACACCAGTATAGGTGCACTGATATGGGTAGAAACATTTAGCTGACTCTTCAGAGCCTGGAGCTTTCACTGCTTGTAGAAGTTCTTATCATGCTAAAAATACTGAATGCTTCACCTGCTTGTACAGAAACACTGCAGGCAAATTAATCAGCAGCAGGTGAGCAACAGTTTGATTTCACCAACATAACCCTCACCAAATCATGGATTTCTTGACCTGGGAAGCCGTATGGGCTTAGCTGGGCCTGACACCCACCTGCAGAGGATGGATATATATGCCCCTATAAAAACCAAGCCCACGTGTTAGATGATTCCATCATTTTTTTCTGGATGCACAGAAACCTTTCAACTCATTATGAACCAATATTTCTAATTTTGCATCAGAACAATGGGAGACTGAGTTTGCCTACAGCAACTGATGATCCCCAGGGATTCCAGTGTATGCAGAGCCTGTTCTTGCATTGTCCAAACACAGAGGGAAAACAGCCTGATGTGATTCCAGCCCCCTGCCCCTTTCATGCCCAACCTAGAGCTCTTTGTGTATCCAAAGGAAGAACACACAACGTGCACTCAACCAGACAGAGCTGAACTGCCTGCAGCCAAAATACAAAAGATTGGATATCTGATTTTTTTTTTGGTAGTATAATCATTCTGTCATGTATAATGGATGCACAGGCAGAGTTTGGGCTTTTGAAAACCTAGAGCAAAGCTTTACTTTATTCCTGTAAATCTCATGGGCTTCGAATTGAAGCATTCTCTTCTGTCAGCAGCACAATGCTTAGCAATGAAATTCCATGGCTCCAATAGGACACTGAGGATTTAATTACACTTGGAAAATAGAGTGCTACCAATGGGTTTGCTATTTTGGGGGCATATAAGATTCATGAGCCTTAATATAGCTGTAAACCCATCCATAAGGGTGTGGGAAGGAAGGGACCAAACAGATTACCCCAAAATTCTATTTTCTTCATTTAAGACTGAAGATTCCTGGAGGTCTGAAAGTGGAGGAAGCTAAAGGTTTTGGGGGTGTGGGGGAGAAGGGTCCAAAATATCTGGGGATGGGGAAGAAATTAGTGGGTATATTCTCCAGCCCTAAGGAATTAATTGGGCAATCCTTATCAATCTGCTGCAGGGGAGAAGCAGTGAAAGGATGGTAAATTGCGGTTTATTGCTTAGTGGATGTTGGAGAGGTGGGGGGACAGCAGAGAGGTTACCAGAAGTGATACTGTGAGCCCTCCCTAATCAGAGCAAACAGAATAAATTAAGATAACGAATATTTCATATGGAAATTTTGTTTCTCTGTCTGACAAAGCTGTTAAAGGCTCGTAATGCCAGATATCAAATGACCCCAGCTATGTTGCTCCATCTCTGGAAGTGTCCAAGGCCAGATTGGACGGGGCTTGGAGCAACCTGGGATAGGGGAAGGTGTCCCTGCCCATGACAGGGGATGGAATAGGAGCGGCTTTAAGGTCACTCCCAACCCAAATCATTCCATGATTCTATGATTTTATGTGGTTTCATTTTCCTCCCAGGATATCAGAAACATCGTCAGCCTTGTTTTACAGAAGGAGAGAGCAGATGACATGCTGGGGTCAGCCAGGAGCACAGGTGGGAACGGGGCTGTGCCCCACCTTTTTTAGGTGACCTAACTGCAAGGTCATAGCTGCTTTCCTAAATGAAAATCAGATTTCCATAGTGATGAGTCTGAGCTGCAGAGCCCAAATCATGATCAAAGCTTCGGATGCCTGGCATGTAGGGCATTCAAGCCATTATTGCAGTGTGACTCATGGCACTGGAAGAGGCTGGCCACAGCAGTTGGATCCAGATTTTCCGGTTTTGATGTGGTCAGCACTGAAATGCTGGTTCTGAAAGCCCCTGCCCAGGCTTGGTCAGGTGCCCTTTGTGTTACCATAACCTCCACACAACTGATAACAACCCACATGCTCGTGGCTGTGTCAGAACCCCCAGGAGCTCCCAGAGCCCCTGTTGCTCACTGTGCCTCCCTGCTCCTGTTTGGGGCACCACAGTCCAGGAGCAGCACTGTAACTTCATCCCTGCGAGCTTTTAGGCCCTGGGAGGAAATTCCACCAGCACGAGCACTCCGAGCTATCCAGAAGAGGGAGTGCACAGCATGCACACACGGACATCAGGGGCTGCTGTGCTGTGTCCTCACTGCCCAGCCCAGGGGCTCTGCGAATGTCCTGCCCCGCATGAGACTGCCACCCGCTCAGGGAACGTCACCCCCGCACAGCTCATCCACAATTACTGCTCCTCCTGGACGTGTGTCTGCTCGAGATTTTTCCCGGGGGGGTGGGGGTGTATAAGAAGTGTATTTTTGCTCTCTGATAAGCTTGCTTTACATATCAGCTCTCTAGTCAAAATTAATTAAGTACGTTTGGTTCCAAGTCCCTTGCTCCCTGATTTGATAAGTAACTTGTAGGCAATGTTGCAGAATGCAAACTCAGAGATAATTTCCCAGACTTAGTCAAGAGTGAAGTTTAAAAATTCCTTTTCCGTGAGCAACAGAGTTTTTCCAAGTGAAACTTCCACTCGTGTTTATGTGGGTTTGCAACAACAGCCCAAAACGGTGCCTGGACACTGCTGTAGGTGCCCTTGACAATTAAAAATGCAGTCAAGTAGAGGAACAAAGCCACAGGCAAGCACCATGTGCAGTGATTAACCAGTCAGACCTACATTATGAAAAGGAGCAAGAAGTGGGCAGCAAGTTTATAAAGAAAACAATTCCAATAATGTTTCCATGTTTTTCTCCTTTCTCCACTGACACATCCTCTTCCTCCCCCAGCACATGCTGTTCAGCTGTTCTCCTGCTGAATTATCTTCTTTTATACTGGCCTAAATCGCTGACTTTAGTTTGACTTTTTTCCACTTTGTTTATCTTTGTGCTTCACTCTAGTTAAGAAAAACCCCACAAGACTTAGCTTTGAAAGGTTTGAAAGGCAATATTAACTCTGTTTAGCTCCCAGTAATAGTGTAAACAGCAATAACATGATTCTTTAACGATTATTACCTGAATTTATGTGCCTTCCTTACCTAACCTTTCTCTTTTTTTTTATGTCTCTTACAGATTATCAAGACCCAGTATTCTGTTGACTTTTGTTATTCATTAAAAATGAAGTTCAAGGTCAACTGATAAATACATGTTGCTATTACAGTCTTGAAAACAAATAACTTCCATTGCAATGCAGTGAGAAACATTTTCAAAAGGAAAAAAAAGGAAAGAAACTTCCTGTCTGTGCTGCATTATTATGCAATTCTAAGTAGGTTAAAAAGAAATGCACCGCTGTACTTTGAATTATCAGTACAATAATACACTGCTTTATCTTGCTCAACTTGCACCATCTTTCTGCAGAGAAGTCAAAATAGCAAGTTCCGGTAATAACCTGTGGTTATCTCCAGCAAGGTAAATACCTGAGAAAGTAATAGGCATTAACCTGCAGTTTCTTAACAGTGTCAGCTCTGTTATCAAGCCCTGAAGAGGTTAAGGTCCAAGTGCAGCCCAGATCTCCTGATTCCTGACTCTGTGAGGAGCAAAGGCAGCCTGAGGAAGGCACAGCCCGACAGGTAAGCACTGTGGGATAAGGGATTGAACACCACACTGAGGTTACTTCACAACCCAGGCCCTGCAGGAACCAGCAAGATGTCCATGGACACCTGGAGAGCAGGAGATAAATGCCACTGTGTACTCATGTCCTTGCCCTTTAGCAGGCCCAAGGCAGGGGGTGTGAGACTCTCCAAGGTGCCCTTGGAACCAGACTGCAGCCATTCTGCATGCTGGTACAATGGGCATTCTGCCTTCTTTCCACAAAACTTCCAAGGCTTTTCCAGCATAAGGATGACTGGGCACACACAGCAACTTGCACTACAAGGCTTGGCAAAGACACCAGCTTTTGTTTAGCAGGGTGCAAAGGACTAATAAGCCACTTAATGATTTGTGTTCAAACACTGAGCGGAGTCATTGACAGCAGCAATCGGCACTGGGGCTCCGGCAGTGCCTCAGCCCTCGGCTGGGCTGGGAGTTCAAAGCCTGGCCGCCAACAAGGGCTGGAAAAGATCTAATCCTCCTTTATTTACCTGTATAGCTACTGGAACAAAGGAAGGAATAGCAGCAAATGACACCAGTGAACAACCAGCATCAATAACAACAGTCATGGAGAGTGGAAATTAACCTGAGTGGAACAGAGTGCAGTGGATGACCCTCACCTGATTTTGGTTTCTTCCAACCATGAGGGTGTGCTGTTCCTTCCATGCCCTGCCCCAAGGATTGGTTGGTTGATTTTCTAGCAGCTGAACCTATTTCCAAAAAGAAACAATTGCTATTTTTATTTTACTTAGTGGTTGAGCTAAGGTTCAGCTGGAAAAAACACCCCAAACAAAATCTATGCCATAGTGGAATCCAGTGCAAGCTTTTCTACAGGAGTAGAAAAATTCGGAGAAAACAAATCCCTATTTATTGATCACATTTCTGGACTGCAGTATAAGAAGAACAAAAACCCACAGAACATCTTGTTGGACAAACCAGCCATTCTTAGCTTAACACAGGAGCTGAAGCTCTCTGTATAATCATTCCAGCCTTCTGAGTTACCCAAAGCATCAACTTAGAGACTTCTCTCCTTTTACTGAGCCCAGAGTGTACCTTCGTTCACAGGTTACACCATCATCTTACACAAATACTTATAAAACAGTTCTTTAGAACACCCTGCAGTTCTGGCCACCTTTAGTTTCTTTACTCCTTGAGTTTTTGCAGGGATTTGCATAACCATGCTAAAAGCAGGACTATTCACCTGCCTCATCTGATAAGAAAACTAATTTCCTGCTGGAGTAGGAATTTTATTTATTTTTTAAATACAAATGCATGATGCTGGCAGAGTAGCCATCAAAGATAAGGAAATATCCAGAAGTTCTGAACTCCTGACTTTAACCAGGAAGAAAACACTAACACTGAAAGTCTGTTATCTGTTGTTTTCAAAGTTGTCTAATAAACTTAATGTTTTCAAGGAGTTTAACAGCATATCTGATGTCCTACAGGTTGTTTGAAAACAAAATTTCAATGTACCTTTTGCCTCTTTATAGTCTCCAAATAAGCGCTACACAGAGAGGTTAAACCACAACAGAGAAGAAAGAAAATCAACAGAAATCCACATCATTTGCAGCTTCATCCCATATGTTTGGAAAGACCACAAATATTGAGTCAAATGAAGACAACAGGAAGCACTGCACACTGTGGCAGCTTAAATGCAAAACACAAATTAAAAATAAAACATTAAGGCAGGTCACAAGAAAGGCTTTGAAAAATAATTTGTAAAGGGCAAAGAAGCAGTTACTGACAAAGACAAAAGTGAACTGTGACGTGACACAAGGATCATGTTCATGCACAGCCTGGGGGCAGATTCTGAAGGATTTCGGTGATCCATCCAGAGGACCTGAAGTCTGTTAGAAGTCAGTGTAAGGCACAAGCTTCCTGTGCCTTACTGCTCTTGAGGTTCCCCTCCAACACGGATGACTGGATTGGAACAGACAGGTTTGGTGTTATTTTCCAAGGGTTGCTCTCGTCTACAACAGTTTTACAGTACAGTCTTGATATGACCCCAACCCAAATCATTCTGAGTAACTTATGAGACCAGTAGCTTGCTGGTCTCTGAAACAAAGAGAATTTCTTCTCCTTTCACTCATCCTGGCAGTGTTAAAGGTACTGACTTCCATGTTTGATTTTGGTGGCTTTAAGGTGACCACATACCAGAGCCATTCAGAGTGTTCCTGCTTCTCCAGTTACTTTTGAATATGCATGGTTATGGGTTTGTTCCCTTCTTTCATGAATTAAGCTCCTTCAGTACTGACACATGCATTCTGCCTCAGAACATTATTCAGAACTAGTTCTTCAAACTAGTTCTTCATGATTTGTGATGTGTAGAGCAACTAAACGCCCTTAAAGGACCAGTATATTTTGCCTCCAATTTATCCTGGTTGGAGTCTGTTTCTCACAAGTTACAAGAAAGCATGGGGTCTTGTTCTGCCCTTTCTTCCAGCCAGGGTGACTGCAATAACCCAGAGAAACATCCCAAATCAGCTCATACTGTTCCAGTGAAAGTATCCATCTGAATGTTGCCAGCACAGCCTCAGACAGTGTCCCACAGGGATAAGGAATTCCTGGGACCAAGGCCACTCAATAGTTATGTTGCAAATGCAGATGTACCCCCAGGCTGACAGAGGCTCAGTCTGTAAACCAGACTCCTGCACAACAGAGACTGAGCCTACTTTAGGCCTTCTCTGGTCCCTGGTTTAAAATTCACACCAAAACTGTTCCACAAAGGTCCCTTTGTAATTTTATCCTCCTTATTAGTAGAACTTAGATATCAAGATGAGATCACTCTCATTTATACTGTCTAGTTACACTTGAGTTCTCTTGATTTCATGTAGATGAACTGCAATTAGTTTTGAGATGGGGAAAAAAGGGTATAAACTTGTTCAACTGAAGTTCAGTTTTGCTCCATCCAGGATGTTTAGAGCATTTGGGGCCATTGTCCCTGAGACTATGCTCTTATGGAATGGTTTTAACAGCTGTTATAATTACATAGAATTTAAATGCACCATAAATTTGTGTGCCACTATATGTATTTCACCTGCTATGTTGACCAAAATGGGTGTGGAAGCAAAAATACAGGGGAAGTTACTCTTAATATTTGAAAACAATTAAAAAAAAAAGAAAAAAAACCACAGAGAGAGACTAATTAAAGTAAATGTACAAACCCTTAGTCCTGTGAGTAATGCTTTCCTCTGCAAATCATTCACTGACGTCAGGTGACGCTCTGTATGTGAGGCAGGATTATTTACCTGTCCAAGGCCTTGAGAGATCAGGTCTGAACACTATTCCAGAAAGAGTCCTCAGAGGTCTCCAACATTATCTTCATTATTCTGCCCTCTGCAAAGCAGCCATTCCACTGAAATTCCCTCTAGTAAATTCAGTTTCTTCTCTGGGCTTTCTCTTACCTTTGTGTTGGATTTTAGCTGTTTTCCTGCAGTCACAGTGACTAGAGCAGTGACCTAAGGCTGAATTTGGCAATGTAAGGTAATGCTCTTGCAGGAACAGCTTAGGCTGGACTTCTGGTATAAAGTCTGGTTTTAGCTCATCACTATGAAGAGTCTGAGCTCATACACTGATATATAAATAAAATAGATACTGATACATACCTAGTCTTTCACTGAGTTCAAGCAATGCCAGTACATCACTGTTTCCTTTGAACTGCTTGATAACAAGATTCCAGTCAAATTATCTCATCATAGATGCAGAAACCTGGCTGTTACAAAGCTTTAAAGCTTTTACTATAGAAATGACAAAAAGCCATCTTTTCTCATTTCTTTTCAATTGTGTGACTCCACAGTAAAAAAGATGGTCTAAATTGTAGTACATATCAGTAATGTATCATCACAATGAAGTCACATATCAGATTCATCGTTGTTCTAGTGAATTTTTAGCCTTGCTCCAATCTAACACTGTTTTATTGTTACATAGTAGTATATTTGGAAGATCACTGCCACAATCTAAGCTCAATAGTGTCTATGGTTTTTATTGTGGATCATGAAAAGGAGACAACAAAAGAGTTTTTTTAGTTCAGAAGCCATCTTCTTTGACACTTATTGAAATTGAATTTGCCCTTGAAATTGAGTGTATTAAAATATTCATGTAGCAGAATGCTATAAGGGAGTGAATGATGCTGTTTCTCTTGTGGCACTTTAAATCCCTTCTCTTAAGCAATACAGGGAGCTGGACATGTCTCTGTGTTCCCATCTGGACCTGGACATGGAACACATGGATGAGAACATTTGTACCCTATGCTGGGTGTTCAGATGCACAAGTTTTCCCAGAAATGGGGCAGTTTTCAGTTCTTCTGCCTCCTGCTGTAGTCCCAGCACTCGATGAAGTTCCCCACTCCATTTTAAGATGAAGGGTTTAAGATGAAGAGAAAACAGGAGCTCCTGCTCTATGAGAGAGCAGAAATGTGAAGTGTTCCCAGAGCCAGCTTGAAAGCATGGAAACAGGAAGTTCTGCTTGGGTGGATCTTTAGAACACACCTCATGTGGCCTCAAAACAAAGAAGGCAGCAGAGGGTGGCCTTTAAAGGCCATTTTGGTTTAGGTTTGATACAGAAGTGTGCTCTGGCATGTCTTACCAATTAAATCATTATCTGCTGCCCATTATCCCCCAGGGCCACACAAAAACTGTGGATCAAGTTTAGGATAAACACAACCCTGCCCGATTTCCAGAACAGCACCAACAGCAGGACTTATACAATTTAGGGTTGCAAGAGAGAAACTCAGACCAATCTGTAGGATAGATTTGGATCCGTGGTTTTGGCCAATGGCCCATCAATCATTTTCACAAGGACTAAAAAAACAGTTGATGCTGCACAGTCCTACCCAAGAGCAAAAAGGGATGAGTAACAAGGCATGTAACCTCATTTTTTTTCTGAAGAATTTGAATATAGAAGGAATTCATCTGGCACAAATCCTCATCACTGCTACAACAAGCTTATGAATGACAAGTTTCCACCATGGAAACTGGTATGGCAACTCTGGATCATAGCCTCAGCCGAAGCAGCAGGAAAACCCTGCTCAATTCAGAGTCCATACTCATATCAGCTGGATTCCCTGTGCAGCTGCAGGCTTACTTGTTGTCCTTAAACCAGATGGGATCCAGGCTTGATCCAACAGCTAGTTACCATTGTGTTGTGATGCTCAGATCCTGATTCTAAGGATTTTTTTTTCAAAAAGATCCACTTTCTAGATAATGATTAGGGTCTATAACAGAGTTTCATGTACCCACAGCCTATCCATTTGTGACTGGTGAAACGCTGGCCTTAGTGGTGAAACATTGGCCTTAGTAGTAAAACAAAGATGTAGATGTGCGAGTGAGAAAGATGCCCCTGAAAATGCAGGGCTTTTTAATGGTTTAGAGGGGGAAAAGAAATTCCATCTTGGCCAGAATGCATCATGAAGGATCGTGGCACAGTTCATGTGCAGAGGATGGGGAGCAGGTGCAGAAGTCCTGCCCAACAAGCACCTCTGCCCAGCCCAGTCACTCTGCTGCAGGATATATTTCTCCTGAGAACAGCAAAGCACCACTACTGCCACTTTCCCCTGATGGGCTTCCCCTGAGAAACAGGGTGGAAGCGAGAGCTGCAGTCCTCCTGAAGCATCCAGAGGCACCTGCTTGCCAGGAAGTGCTTTTTCCTCTTGGATTCCTGTCACTCCCCTCTTGTCCAAAGGTGGATTTTAGTGATAAGACCATAAGCCATGACTCACATTTACACAAACCACTGTGAACCCTAAAGGGAACAACAGCCCTTTGGGAAATTTGATCAATGTCACAGAATAAGCCTGCAAAGAAGCCAAAATTCAGGAGTATCACTTCCAATCCTAGTGGGATTTGATTTCATTTTTTAGAGAATCATAGAATTATGGAATTATTAAGGTTGGAAAAGACCTTTAAGATTACCAAGTCCAACTGCCAAGCAGTACCACCCCCATGTCCAACACTACACCTTGTCCTCAGGTGCCACATGCACATGGTTTTTGAACACTGCCGGGGATGGTGGTGTCACCACTGCCCTGGGCAGCCTGTGCTGGGCTTTATGGTGGGGTTTTGGTTTTGTCTTGGTTTTTAAAGTACTAAAAGCTGTAATTCTGATCCAAATCACAACACTCTAGACGTGGATGAGAGGGGGGAAAATACCACCACGGGTTTAGGGACACTCACATCCACGCTGTAACACTGCTGGAGCAGCTGGCCAAATAATCGAGCTGTTGCATATTAGCATGAGTCATTTGTTTGTTGTCAGTTTTAGCAGATGAATCAGTGACCCTGTGTGTCGAAGTCTCTAATGTTGATTTGTTTTGATATTTTCCTAAAATGTTAAATTGAACCATCTATTCCATTTACCAGGTAATCTTGCAAATTATTAACACTGCAATCCATAATAAAATAAATCATCAACAGCAAAACAGAGAGGTCTTACCAGGACAAAAACAATCATTTAATAAAGCCCCAGGCTCTAAACATTAAATTATTTCTTTCTAATTTGAGTTGCTTATATTTCTAGTTAGGAAAATGCAATCCGAAATGGAAAGCTCTCCCAGAAAAGATCAGCAGCAGCCTACTCTCTAGCCAGCATCTTTAAAGTTTGAGCTTCTCTGGAAACTGCAAACTCCTACTGCAGGAAGAGGAGAGAAGAGCAGGACAACAAATCTCCCCCAAATCTGTGCTGTGTATATCCTCCCAGCTCTGCTCTAAGTAACTGATAGACAATGAATCACAATGTTCTTTGTCTTCCTCCCTCAATAACAGTGTTTAAATTCAACTAACATCAGTTCAGAGAAACTGTTCATAGACAATTTTTCTGGACCTGTGTTTTCACTGCACTAACAATTGGTCCCCAAAGGCAGCCTGGCTTATCAGCAGAGTAACCCTTTGAGAGACTGAAATCCACTGTTCTAAGAGAAACCATCAGACTCTGAAAATACATTCCTTCTGGGACCAACACAGTCATTTATATCAATATAACAAAGAAAACATTTACTGTGAGAAAAAGCCTTCATTATTTTATGAACATAATAAATCAGGGCTGGTTGCTTGGAATTCTAGTTTCATTTAGGCCACTAAAATAAATCTGCAAACATTTCCCTGAGCTCTGTTTGTTCTTCCTCTGAGGACATTAGTGCTGTAAGATCTAAAACTCCCACACATACCTCTGTTTCTTTCTATTTACCCTTTAAAAGTAGAAAAGGACTGATCAGGAATGCCCTGTGCTGGCATCCTTCACTTTATCAAGTTCCTTAGGGACAGACAAAAATCCTAAAAAGTTAAGATAAGGCTGCACACAGGATTTAAGTCCATGGTGATTTTGATACTGACTTCAGATCAAACACATCAAATAGATACTAACTTCCAAGTTATTTTTTTAAAAGTGCAGGCTTTTAAAATGAGATTTTCATCTGCCTCTGCTCAAAGTAGATGCACAAATGCCACATTGTGCCATTCCAGGGGCACTGCTGCCAGGCTTAGACTGAATATTTAAGCTAAAGGAATGCAGGAGTGGGCTCCAAAACACTTGTGTTTTGTGTTCTGTGAGGATTCACTTCCAGTGTGGCCATTTCCATCCTGAGCACTTGGTCTGAAGGAGAAGCCCACTGGAACTGTCAGTGCCTTGACTCCAAGTGAGCTCCTGACAGAGCTCTGCCTGATCCTCCCTCCAGCCCCAGCCCAGGGCCCATTACCAGCATCTCTGCAGGCTTAGAGCCAGTAAATAGGAAATAGCTGGTGCTGAGAATGAGTAGGAGTCTTGGCAACAAGTCCTGAGGCTTTTAGGCCATCCTGCCTTACAAACCCTAAGGAAACACACAGCAAGGCTGCTTTTCCATCTGTAGGGCCACTGGCTGTCAGTGCCCACTGCCATGGGTCTGAACTCATGTCCAGCTGTGTCTCAGACAGGGGAGCAGTGAAGAAAACTTTCCATTAGGTGTTGTTAACATTGATTTACTATCAGTGGAGATTTACTATCAATGTATTTCCATTAACAGCTAAAACCAGCACCATGGTAAAGGCTCTATCTGCCAATTAAGGGATTTCCTCTGCAAGGCTTAGAGTACTTTAGATTTGTACTTATGCAGTAAAAGGAATATTGTTATATAACTAATTACATTTCTATTTTTGCAACAGTTCACTTCCCCTCACAAAAATGAAAAGTTTTCTGAGTTGCTTTTCTTTAACACAACAAATATTGCCGTTTTTCGTCAGACTGAAAGTCTCATGTATTTTGTCTGCCTGCCTTATCCAACTTGTACACGTGGCCTATATAATGTGTCATGCCTTTTACAAGAGTAAATTTTTAATCCACTGCAGTCTTGGTGACCTCCTTTGGAGCATTCAAAGTACAATTCAGGCTTGGTTTACATATTGATAGCCCCTCCAGAACATGATCAGTGAGCCATGGAGGTGTTTCCACATGAACTATGCTGCTGCTAGCAGTTGGTCACACTAAAAGCCACCCTGAGCACACCTGGTGACAGCTCCCTGTCCTGGTGGAGCCTGGCACAGACCCCTCTGGTGCAGGCAGAGCCAGATGTCCCTCACATGATGTTCTCTGTATCCAGGCTGACTCCAGTCCCTGCTCCTCCTCAGAGGATTTTCAGGCATGCCTGAACACAGGCTTCCTGTCCAAGAGTGTCCAATAGATTATGTACCGTATAGTCAACTTTGGCTCCCAAAAACAGGGGCTGAAACAGCTCCACTGTACAGTAGCAGACATGAAAATGCAACTGAGCTCTTCAGGCATCTGGCAGCAGGTGGGAGCTTTGATCCCAGTGGAATTACTTTGTCATAGTGGATATAGTGATATGAGATACAGGTGAAAATGTTGGTGGAGAGGCTGCCTCACCTCCTGCCATCCCAAGAGGTGGGAAACACGAAGGAAGGGCAGTCAGGCTGTAGGATTGAAGGGAAGGAGGACAGGCAGAGCACATTCCAGGCAGCAGTGACACACAGCACCATTTCCCAGCCCAGAGGAGCAGGAGGTTTCCAGGATAGTTGGAAATTGTTTCTTTTTGGCAGCCTGGAAGCCAGAACTGAGTGGCCCTAAGGACACCCCACAGCTCTCCGTGGGGAAAGGTTGCCTGGTTTGTCCTTAGGGATTTGTACCCTGGGAAGAAATGGGGAAGAAGCCACACATATGAAAAGCATATAATAAACCCCATAAAAACACCTACATATTATACCAAACAGTGCTATTAAATCAAGTGAGTAAGCATAAACAGATCTACACAAAGACAAGGGGAAATATGAGCACAGACTCCTCAGAGGAAATCAGAAATTTTCTCTTCCTGAGCAAATAGATTATCCCTGTTGGAACACTTCTGTCTTGAATGCAGACTGAGCAGAAATATGGTTTCTTCTGTTTATTGGAAGAACTTCCCCAAATCACTAGCCAGTTTATTTTATTTTCTAGAAGTTTATATAAAGCTGCTCTCCAGCTAGGTAGAGAGATGGATGGAAATCTTGAATTTCCATGTTTTTAGACAGTTTGTTGTTAGCTACTTGCAAAGTGCCCTGAACATCTGATGAATGGGAAAAATCTGGAGTACTAAATAAAATTGGATCTGCTTCCATGGCAGTTGCCCTGTGCTACCTACCACCCCTTGTTTTGTATACAATAGATAAATAGTACCAAGAGTTTGGGGGTGTTGGGGGTGTACTAAGGGCTTGTTTCTGGGACCCTTCTCAACTGCACAGAGTGTTCCCTCAGCTTCACACTTCACCTAGTCCTTGTGCTAATATTGTTGTTGATGTTTTTAACCACCTGAAATCGATTTGTTTGAATGACCCACTTCCCGATGTCAACCTGGCCACAAAATCAGCAAGTTCATAAGATTGAATCCATTAGAAACTGCTTGGACGGAGAAGGTAGGAATCCACAGACAGGAATTTCTGTCTCACTGGCAGGTCTCCAGGGAGAGGTGGCTGTGTCCTGTTGACATAGAGCTGAGCAGACACCCCTACCAAGAAGGAGACTGGGCAGACAGATACCTGTTCTCTGGACCACAGTCAGGAGGACACTCAAACACTACTCTTCCTCCTCATGATTTTTTTTCAGTCTGAATGAGGACTGCACCCAGATGCACTCCCAGGACATATAAACACTCGTATTTCCTTTTAAATACTTACAGCAGAACAGAAAACACAAGTTTTACTGCGTTTGCCCCAAAAGTGTGCACAACCACTGTGCAGTTACAACATTAGTGCAGTCTTGGACTCTGCTCCTTCCCATGCAGGACCTTTCTGAACCATTCCTTTATTTCACACAGCTCACTCGATGGGCTCTCTCCAATCCAACCTAGTACAGCATGTGTTGTGTCCCTTCAGGGATATGGGCTGTTTACCTAAGCTTGATAAAACAGGATTTGACCTGCAGCATGTTGAGGAAATACACCACTGTCTTTTAAAAGAAAAGGTAGAAGGAAATCTGAGGTAATGTATCCCTCAGCCAGCCTTTAATCCCTTGGAAACTCACGCACAAACAAATATGAGACAAGAAGGCAGCAATTTATGTCAAAGCCAAGCACATTCTTGGTGCAGCGAGTGGCCCAGTGGCAGGAGGGGCAGCCACAGAGGTTTCTTCCCTTCCCTTGGTGAGGCACATTGCCACAGGACATTCTGAGAAGGAACTATTACCTGGAGTGTAGCTATCAAATCACAGATGTGCAACTCGCTGAAAAAATTCCTCTCCAAATGTAGCCATCAGGAAAAGATTTACTGTCAGACCCCAAGGGTGTTGCAAGTGGGATTGTATCATTTAGGATGAGCCTAAAAGTTACATCTTAATGCAGTGACTGCAATGAGAACAGAGAAACTTCATTTACAAAATTTGCAAAGCAATTGCAAATGCTCTGGAAGCCAGGATCAAAACTCAAAGTTGTATTGACAAAATTAAAATTAAGTTAAAAAGCAAAGAGACAGGACCCTCAAGAGACTATCTTATCTACCCTCTGACCATAGGATCGGTTCTGTCAATACTATTGATTCCAGTAATTTGTCAAATTTACTCTTAAAATCCTCTAGTGGTATTCCATGTGCCCCCTCTGTGTTTTGGGTTTGTTTCCAAGGTGTAAGTACATTTACCGCTTTTCCAAAATCAACCCAAATGTCTCTTAATGTAATTAGTCTTTTTTCTTTGTCTTGTCCACTCTGGGCATAGAAGAAATACTGTTTTGTTTCTTTTTGCAGCAGCTCTTTAAGGCCTTCAGATTTATGTCCCGCTCTCCTTCTTTCAATTGCTTCTGAAGTGAGAGAATAGGGGTTGTTTTAACCTTCCCCTGAGAATCGTTATTTCTCAGATCTCTGAGCACCTTCAGTGCTTCCCTCCCCGTGCTCTCCAGTCAGCCCATGTCTCTCCTGAGATGTAGCATCCAAAGCTGGACCAGCTCCTGCTAATGCTGACCAGAGCAGACACATTACACTTTTTCAAATAATGCTCCTTCTTGCACACCCTCACGTGGTATTTACCTTCTCGACCCCAGCAGACCATTATTGATCAGCACTGGATTGATTGGCTTTTAGACTCCCTCTCCCACCCTCAATTCCTTCTCTGCAGAACAGCTGCCTTGGGGCATGGGGTCAAACTAAACTTCTTGGAATCCAACTGAGGAGCTGAGGGTTCCAAAGCCAGATATCCATGTCTCCATTTTTCCAGGGAAAGGCCAAATGACAGGGAAGTTACAAGCATGGTTGGTGGCACAGTTTGGATATTTTACAGGATTGGCAAATACTGTTTGGTTTGGGATGCCAGTAGGCAGAGCAAGTTTTCTGTTTTACACACATGGATCCATCACTGTGACATGGAGTTGATTTCCCAAAATACAGACAGTGCAAGACCAGCAAGATGTCCCCTCCCAGCACCTTCTTGTGCATGACATTTCCTTCTAGCACCTGCACAAACGTGACTGATCCTGATCCTTTTGGAATCAAAGTGACAAGTGACACCCTGCTTCCCAAGGAACTCGATTCAATCCCAACATGTCACCTGACTACAGTCCATGACCTGTCCCTTGGGGTCCTGCAGGGAGACATTTGTGTAGGCAGTGCCTCCTTTGATCCCTGAGCTCTGGGCTCTGGCAAACCAGCTGTGTCACTGGGTCAGCTGAGGTGACCTGAACCTTTAGATCTGTTCCTTTGCTGTTGTTTCCAAGAGCATTGTTTGGGAGGCTCCTTTTTAGGCGCTGCACTGCTGGCTGGGGCATTTCCTCCCTTTGCCTGGGCCCTGAGCAAGCAAGGAAATGCACAAGATGTTTCTCCCCACTTTGTCTTCCTTTCCTGTACTTCAATTCCTCTTTTCTTCCCCCGCTCTACTCATCACTTTCACTTTCTTCCTCTTTCTCTCTTCTTTCCTATGCACAGAATAATAGAATGGTTTGGGTTGGAAGAGACCTTAAAGATAGTCTCATTCCACCCCTGCCATGGGCAGGGACACCTTCCACTATCCCAGGTTGTTCCAAGCCCTGTCCAACCTGGCCTGGGACACATCCAGGGATCCAGGGGCAGCCACAGCTTCTCTGGGAACCTGTGGCCTCCCCAGCCTCACAGGGACAATTCCTTCCTATACATCCTGCCCATTTCCAGCACACATCCCAGCCACAGCTAACAATCCTAAGCCCAGCCCATTAAAGACTCAATTATTCAGATATTCTCTGTGCACCACAGCAAGCCAGCATCCCATTTCCTGTTTTCAGTGATGTCAGAAAGTCAATGCTTTAAAAGCCCGCAGGCACTCTCAGCAAATACCATAATCTCATTACAGATGGGATTTCTATTTAATTGGAAATAAATAAGCAGGCAAAATAGCCCAACAGCCCTCCCCTACCCCCAAGCCATGCTGTCACCCACCACTATTCCAGTATAAAATCCATATCCATTATTAAAGACGCTTGGCAAGTGTGACCATGCAAGGCTCCCAATCCTACATTTATCCATGGAAAGGTGATGTGTAGGAACAATACCTTTTCCTCATTGCCCTGCTATGATCACAGGTAGAGGAGCAAGTCAACCCCTGTCACCTGAGGTGACTGATAATTTGTCAGGGAGAGCACTAAAGTCAGTGCCAATCCTGCTGGAGAAGGAAGGCTGGGATCAGTCACTCCCAGTAATCCACACTGAGCTCTGCCAGGCTGACATCTGTCACCCTAAGTCACTGATGGCTGAAGAGATGGAAATTGGGCTGAAGCACCCATGGATGGGAACTCTGTCCAGCTGCCAAAGTGGAGAGAAGATAGGTAATGTAAACCACAGAAAGAGTTGCTTCAGCTGGAAGCTTTCCAACAGAAAAGCAGGATTCCAGACATTGCTAAATACACCAAGTTTTGCATCAAATAAGATGTTAGCAAATCTTCTATTTAAATTTTTTCTTGCCCTCAAAGATAATAAAAATGTCAGTTTGCCACTTTTTCATTTCTCTCTCTTTTCCCAAAAAGTCCTCGTCCAACTGTCTTTCCAAAACTTTCTGTAAAAATAATGATGTCAAAAGGAAAACATGCAAAGGAAAATATGTAAGAGATCTAAACATCATCCTGCAAGCCTCATCCAAAACAAAACAAAAAAAAGCAGAGGGAAGGCAAGGAAAAATGCAAGAAATATAATATTTTAAAAGTCAGATGTATGAATATAAGACACATATGACAATCCAGTTCACTTTCTAACCGTTGTTTTATCATAAAAAGCTACACAGGAGAGTAAAAGATTCCACCAGGAGCACTTCATCCATGCTTCTGCAGAAGATTTTTCAGGGACCCTTAGCCATAAACTGCAATGCCCAAGAAGAGAGTACATACAATAAATCCTCCCATCTTTCTCCATCAGACACACGAAAGGTTTGAATTTTTTTCTTGGAAGCTTCCAAATCATGCAGCACTGCCATTGCTCGGGTTGGGTTACACAATCTGAAATCAACAGCAGACAACCAGAAGCACTGTTGGTTTTCTTTATCTTCCTCTTTGTTACAAGAAGTCAGACAATAAATAGGGCGTATAAAAATCAAGCCAGGAGAATTCTGCAGTTCTGTTTCACCTGAAGAAAGGCAGGGGCACTGGCTCACAGAGCATCTCATAGAAAACTAAGGGAGAGTTGGGAGAGCAGTCAGAAAGCACAAATCGAGAAGCAGTTTTAGCAACCTCCTTGCCAAATCTTTCACTTCTCCTTAAGTCTTTAGGCACTGAATCCTGTTTTCATCTATTTTATGATGCTCTTTTGGAACAAACCTAATTTATTTAAGGAAAATGGAGACAGAAGCTGATTTTAGTCTAAGAACAGTCATTAAAATTACTAAAAATACTCTAGGAAAGGTTAAAAACAAACCAAAGGTTAAAATCAAACAAACAAAAATCATGAGATTATCTTAAAGTACAGATCAGCAAGTGCTTGCCAGTGGTGAAATATTTACAGGAGCTCCACTGAATTGGCAACATTTCTAGTAGCTTTTTGTTATTTCTACTAACTGACCAGGGTTTACAAATATATTAGTTTAAAGTTGTATAAAAACTACATACATATACGTGTATGTGTATAAAAACAAAATAAGGAGGACCCTTAGCAAGACCCCTATTACTGAGATGAGGAATAAGCAACAACAAAAAGATCCTCTCCCCCAACCTTCCAGTATTGTTTGCTTTAGTTAGATCCTAAAATACTGTGAATCTGTCAAAAGACAAATATTTTGGGCAGACATTTGAATGGTCTGTCTATAATAAGAATGCACTCAAACACTGAACTGGTATTCTGCTAAGTGCATCTATATTCCCATGAGGACTCAGCCCTTGTTCATGGTAAATACAGGGCACCTTCCTCTGTGCTAGAATCAAACCACCTAAGGAATGGTTAAGGGTGTCCACGTGGTAAATTATTTGTCTTACTTCAGAGTAACTTTCCCACCTAGGCTTCACTATGTTTATTCTTCTCTGTATGAATGGTTTCAGTGAGGTCTGAAAAGATAACTGGAATAAAAACCTGTTTTATTGTTTTATTTTATTGCTTGAGAATCGTTTAGGTTTTGCTAGAGCATTTTCCCCCTTGAATACAACAAACTCATTTTCTAAGCATGGCAGCTACTTCTTTCCTTACCTGTGTTGCCTTGGAAACACAGGCAAAGGTTAATTTTCTTAAGCAGGCCATTGATTTCCTCTCCTGTCTATACTTCCACTATATCACAGCTGCAAGAGTTATGCTCCAGTGAAACTGAAAGCTTACCTCAATGTCATCAAAACACTTGGTAGCAGTAGGTGCTACTGGTAGGATTCTTCTCTTCCTATGCTTCATCCATGCCTGGAATATTATAGAGCAGAAAAAAAAGATCAATATACACATCCAAATCTTCACAAATTTGGGGGAAAGAATACAGCTGAAAGAATTCAACTGCTTGATCCAGCCAGCATTTGCTGTTCCATTTACCTTTTGCACTGCCCTCTCCTTCCTCTAAATATGAACATGAAAAATAGAACAATCCAACATTTAAGATTAAACTCCACAGATTTTCACACTGAGTTGACTGAATTGGATACTGACTCTTACCCAGCACAAGGAAGCAATTTGTGGATGACACTGACTGTATTTCTATTTGCAACAGAAAGAGTGAAAGGCCTGGAAAAGGCCAATATTTCTAGTTTCTGAAGTAGGTGCAAACAAAAGGTTCTTGTACATTACCAGGTCAGCAAACGTGACTGAGCAACAGCATTTCAAAAACCCTGGTGTCCATTGTCTGACTGCTGACTGTTGGCCTGCAAAGGATTCCCAGGTTGTGTGCTCAGCGCAGGAGGGCTACAGAGAAAAACCTCTGTAAATAAGATAAGCATCTACATAAAGCATCTGAATATCAGCATTTGTTGCTCCTCAGCCCTAGCACACTCAAGCCAGCAGAGTTAACCAAAAATTTGCACTGAATATTTCCCAGAGATCATATCTTTAGTTTCATAGGGCTAGCAGCAAAGAATCACCAAGTTCTTGAATGCTCACAGTAAATACTGGGGACTAAAGAAGGAAAAAAGGGTCTAGGAAAATGACTGAGATTTAGCCCCTAAGGGGCCACAGAACACACGGGGTGCATGGAATCAAAATACAAAAGCTTTGCTGCTGATTTAGGGAGAGTAATGTATAGATGAGCATTTACACCAAGACCTGTGGGCACCCTATGTCTGATCAGGGACACCTGCAAGAATGAAGAGAAGCAAGGCAAACAAACAAACCCCACTGCAAATCTAGGCCTATAATCTTGTAAAGTGCAGGTTTAAGCCCATCAGTGGAGCTCAGGAAGTTCTAAGTCAGTTCGCTATTTTTAACCACCCAACGTTAAACAGTAAAAAGAGACAGCATTCCAAGGAAAGCTTTATCCATGTTAATCATTTCTCAAGGAACCACTGACAATTGAGTAGGAAGTAACAGTGCTATAGATGCCTATGTGTTCACTCACTGCTCACCAGTCTGGTATCTTAAGAGCCTTTAAGCAGGGACTCTAAGGGAAGCAAGGCAACTGGGAAGTTGTTTAATCTGTCACGAACAAATATTAATTTATCAATAAATAAAAAATTGAAAATCATTGTGACATTATTAAATGGAATCAATGATTCTGTGATTTTTAAAACGTGTCAAACTCTATGATTCTTGTGGGTCCCATCCAACTCAGGATAGTCTGTGATTCTGTGATTATAAAATCCTTATATTAATGTGATATTTGTTTAATGGTGACTGGTGTTTAACTGTAATGGCACACAGGGAAACAGTGCTGCATTTTGGGCAAATAGGACTTCAATCATCCAAGGGAGTTTTTTATGAATGGTATTAGGTACTTTGAGAATTAATCTACTCCAGGTCCTTGTTCATCCCCTGAACATGCCCTGTGCTCTGTACCAGCTCCCAATATAGTTCCTGACGTGACAGGATCTCCAAGCCCCACGACACCCCAGGGAATGGAGACACGGAAAATACCAGCGTGTTTTTATTGATTTAGAGTCAGCAGTGGCAAACCAGCATTGACAGCTGAGATAAATGTAACCTACATCTGGCAAGGGACACATTGGAAAAACAGAAGTGGGGCAACAAAAGGCCAATCTCAATTAGCTTTTATTGACCCTGTTGCATAAACAGGCCAGACAGCAGCTTCAGTGCAGAGGTCTAAATGCATTTTTCCCTTCGGTTGTTTTCCAGAAGATCCCAGGATATTCCATCCTAACTACATGTTGAGCACAGCACAGAGCACCCTTAACACATTTGAACACAGAGCAGCCCGGAAAGCAGCTGAGTAATAGTCTGGCCACAGGGTTGAGCAACTTCTGGAGAAAAATAACAACTACATATTCACAAATTAATCTCAGGAGAAAAGCTTTCATCAGTTCCCCAATATTTTAAAATGCAAATTCTATTTTTACCATGTGTTCTCTTACTATGCTTACCACAGTGAGAGTCCACCACCAATTCTGCTGACAATAAAAGTGGCATTTCTTAGCAGTTCTGGGTGCTATAGGAGGTATTTTCTTTCAGAAGAGACTTGCAAAAAAAAAAAAATAAAGTGTTTAAAAAGGTACTGAGAAGAGGCTGACATTCATAGAATCATAGAACTCTGGAATTATGGAATGGTTTAGGTTGGAAGGAACCATCTCATTCCACCCCTGCCATGGGCAGGGACACCTTCCACTAGCCCAGGTTGCTCCAAGCCCCGTCCAGCCTGGCTTTGGACACTTCCAGGGATCCAGGGGCAGCCACAGCTTCTCTGGGCACCCTGTGCCAGGGCCTCCCCACCCTCATAAGTAAAAACTTCTTCCCAATATCCAATCTAACCCTGCCTTCTGGCAGTGGGAAGCCATTTTCCTTTGTCCTGGCCCTCTAGGCCCTTGTCCCAAGTTCCTTTCCAGCTATCCTGGAGCCCCTCTAGGTACTGGAAGGCTACTAATTAAAACCCTCCTAATTAAAAATAGTCCAAGAGGAGATGCAAACAATGATTGGATGCTAAACTTATCATTATCTGAGGAACAAACTTCATGACCAGCACAGAGACACCAACTGATTTTATCTAGTGAGGGGATGTTCATTTGTCAAAATTCATGCCAAGCTGTCATTGAGACCCTCATCTGGCCAGGTGTTAGTGAAAAGCCAAGAGGAGAAGGGGTGATGGTATTTACTGTTCTAAATAGTGTCTGTAAGAGATACTAAATAATAAATCTTAACATGGAGGCCAGCAAGTAGAGCTGGGAAGAGTCACTGCCACTGCCTTACACACTTTCTGCTCCGTATCTGGAGAGAGCAGCACCCTTCACCTTGTCCACGAGTCCTTTGAGGAAGCTGAATTTTGCTTTTTAATTTTTTTAAGCATTCTTTTCCTGACCTTCCCCTCATATTTCACTGTGTTTTCACCCTGCTGGAAGGAGGTGCCTTTCTGCTGACGTCCATTCTGACTCATCCACGCCTGACAGTTACAGCACTGGCCACATTTCAGCTCAGGCACAAAGCTTAAGGTGAGATATGTCAAGTGTGCTGCAGCCTTTCCCAAGGAGAAACAGCCATCCCTAATGTGCATTTTAAAGGGCACCTTTATTTCCAGCCTGGCAAGGAATACTCTTTGAAGCAAAGTTTTAAAACAAACAAAGATAGGTTTTAGCCACATGACCATGGAAAATAAACATCTTTAGTAAACACACCTCACTGTTCTGAGTGTGTGAAACATGCCAACTGGCCTTTAATGGAGCTGCAGCACTGTCAGAACTTTGCCTCAGACAAAAGCTGGCCAATTCTAATTCCTTAATCATCTTAACTGAGGTATTTTAAACCCAAAGCACTGATTTCTTGGCAATATTAGAATTTACAGATAATTACAGTAATGGGTATTTGGAAACATGGATTCACACTATATAGGAAACAATTCTAGAGCCTGATTCTGATGTTGTACCAATAAACATTACTCTGGTAATAGCTCTTTAATAGCTACTGACTGTTGGAGAACTGTAAATTACTCACACAAAGAACAAGATCAGAATTTGAATCAATTTCATGACCAGCCATAAGAATATCACTTGTGTGTAGTAGGCAGGTGATGTTTTGGCTCTCCAAAGTGCTTGACATACACATTAGTTAACAAATACCATCATCCTGTAAGCAGCAGGAGCACTGTCCATCATATATTACAAGTGTAGAAAACAAATGCAGCCGTAGAACCAAAGTTTACCTCAACTGAAGCACCTCAGACAAGGCACAGTTCAGTCCCACCTTCTGCAAACCAACCCTTTGAACTGTGCCCTCAGCTGACAAATTCAGACAAGTTTAGGCCAGCAGGAGTAGGAAAACTCACCATTTTTCTAGTTTTAGGTCCTATTATCAGGAAACAAAACCATATCATTATTGCCACTGAATCTCAGATGCTGATTCTTATACGGAAAGAAAGGTAAAACCTCAAAAAGCAAAACTGGGATGGGAGAAAGGAATCCAGTATTGGATATCTGTGATTATCTAACTCTGGAAGACACAGCTTTCCCAAATAAGAGCAACTATAGAAACTAAAAGGCAAAATAAGTATAAAAAAAAGAGGGGGTTCCTCACAAGTACTGTGGTCACTATGCACCCACTTACACATTGGGAAATGTCTTCCTAGCTACCCCAGCTGCACAAACCCCAGAAGGATCCCAAGAAGAACTCTGTGGGACTTCTAGAGATTCTTACAGAATTTTCCTTTTTTCAGTGTGGATTTCAGAAAGGGTTGTAGTAAGATTCATATTTTTACATCCAGTGCCCCAAGACACCAAATTAAGCTGTGCATGAGCTTGTGCATTGTTACAGCCAAACAGGAAGTGAGACTTGCTCCACACATTTTCTGCATTAGAGAGGTTCATTAAGAGCCCATTTAAAAGCACATCACTTTCCATTAAACTCCTTGATTCTCACAGAAGCTCAATTGTTTCATCCTTATTAAATTCTTGAGAACTTGTCCATGAGAATATTCTAACAGAGCTGACAAACTGTGAAGATTTCAAAGATATTCTAAGCATTAGATTATTTATATCCTTAAGAATGCTCTGCTCCAGACAGTGAAATTAATTTGAGCTGGCTTGCCCTAAATTTTTTTCCAGCTCCTCAAGAGATTTTGCTACTGGGTTTAACAATATCAAGCTGGTAAAGGACAAAGTACCACAAGATTTGTAGAACAATCCGTAAATCGCGTGTAGAATAAAAGTTCATGGAATTAGATTTTTTTGAAATAAAGGAATTATTATAATTCAAAGAATAAAGTGGAAAAAAAGAGTGATATTCTTTCCATGCAGTAAGTCCAGATATGTAATTGGGTTTCTTTTCTACAAAATATCTTTGGAAACTGTTGACTACTTTTGCCAGCTACAGGTAGGTCTGGGAAAGAATATAAGAAAGAACACTCATACTCAAAATTTGATCACCTCCCACAGCATTTGCTATTTGGAAGCCTGCAGAAGGGTGCCACAATAGCAAATACATTTTAAACTCGCTCCTTTTTCACTAGGAAGAGCATATCAAAACCCTTTGACAGGGAGAGCTTCTCCTGGAGGAGCTGCAGCTGTCCTGGAGCCACCATTGCCACTGCAAGGATCAACAGGAGTTAGTTCCATTTCTGGGAGATGTGGGTATTCCAGGTGTGCTGAGGTTCTTACTGCACTCCTGACTCTCTAGCTGCTGCCTGGCCTCATCACAGGAATAACAGACCTTTCTTTCCAGACCTCTGTGGTGAAGACATGGCAGTTGCCCAGAAAATCTGCTGTAAACTCATTTTATCATGAAATGCACTATAGTTTCTTAGGCAGGGAAAACAAGGTAGTGTCTTTGCCCTTACCACAGTTTTTTTATCCTCAAAAACTTAGGTTCTTCTTCAGTCTCCTCTTCCTTAAGCAACACAGAAGGGGTTGTAAAACATGAGCAAAGGCTGCCCAGGGCAGGGGTGGAGTCACCATCCCTGGCAATGTTCAAAAACCATGTGGATGTGGCACCTGAGGACAAGGTTTAGTGGTGGACATGGTGGTGGTGCTGGGCTGATGGCTGGACTTGGTGATCTTTAAAGGTCTTTTCCACCCTTAACAATTCCCTGATGCCTCAGACACCTTATTTTCCATATCCCTGGTAACTCCCACCACTCAGCTGGGGACTGCTGGCATTGGTCCACCTCCATCTCATTCTTGCAAGGCGCATTTCAAACACTGAAAACTGAACAACTCCCTTGACTGAAGGCCTTGCCAAAGGCAAAAGCTCCTGCCCTGAGACCACTAAGAAAGATTTTGCTACAGGAAAAAGAGACCCAGACCTTGGGTTAGTGAGGCTGAAGTAAAGGAATCATGGTCAATTCTATAGTGGAAGAATGGCAAAAAAAAGAAATGCTAGTATTACTTTTCACCTGCAGATTTTGAAGATTAGTTGTAAGTGCATGAAGATGTTTTCAGTACTTGGAGGTACCTCGTTGATTATCCATTACAAAGCATATGGAAGTGCAGATGGCACAGCTCTGTTTCACATATTGTGTTACACAACTATGATTGGAGGGAGCCCAAACTGCCACAACAAGACATTTAACCCTCAATTTCAGGCCAAATGTAAAAAAGATATTCAGATGCCTAAAGATGTAGATTGAAATCACTCAAATGATTAAAGCAAATTAAATTCAGCATGCATATACAAGTATGATCTTGTAAATAGTTATAATGAATATAGTGTTCATTAGTTTGGGAATTATTAAATCAACATTTTGAACAGCTTCAGGAAAACAGGCACAGCAAGAACTGGGCTTAGATGAAGACTTACATAAAATCATCAACTCAGTTGTTGGCAGCTGTCAAGAAGTAAAGTCTCAGGAGTTGTTACAAAAGCAATACAGCATGAAACAGGCAGGAAGATTATACCATTATATACATCTGTGGATCTTTCATACTGAGTATTCTGGGAAGCTTTGGTGAAACACAAAACATGCAAAGTGGAAAAGGGTCAAAAGAGAGCAAAGACAATGATGAAATGTATGGACTGACTTCCCTATGGGACTGACTGAGTGGAAACCCTGCAGCATAGGAAAGGCTTGACTTACAGGGGGTATTTTAGAAGGTTAGTATTCTTGAATAGCCTGGAGGAGGTGAGTAAAAATCAACTATCCCTCTCATGCACCAGTTCTTGTGCTGGAAGAGGAAGGGAAGTTAGCAGAAATTGGGTTCTGAACAAACCAAGGCTGTTGGTCTTTCCAAAGCACTTGTTCAGCTCTTTCAAAGTACTGTAAATTTCGTGCATCTACAACATCCTTTGGTGAAGAGCTGTACAGGTCTACCACAAGCTACAACAATCTGTCTCCCTTTGTGTTTTGGCTGGGGAGTTCTGCCCAATCAAGCCTCACATGGATGTTGTTCCGCACCTTTGTTGTCCTTTCCATTTGCTGCCTTTTCCATTTTTAATAAGCAAAAAATTACATGAGCTCCCAAAGCAACTGGACAAATGCTTAGCAAGAGCTGTAATCGGAATTATAAAAGTGACAAATCCCATCAGCCCTGCCTAAAAAACCAGCTGGGAGATCACATGAGATTAGTCAGAGAGAAGAAAGGGAGAGGGAAAGGTATGATGCACACCCTATTTTTTTACTTTTTTCTTGGCATCCATCCCCTTCTGGCCACTTGGGTCAGAGTCAAAGCAGTGGCCAACTTGGTCCCAGTCAGCATATGTGTTCCTATGTTGCCTAAAATCAGATTGAAATTTAAAAAACAAAATAATTTAATGGGCTTCTATTCAATAAAAAACTAAACAGTATTTGTTATTCTGCCTTGAGCTGTTATTTTTGGAGCACCATTAGCTAGGAATTAATTAGTAGTAATTGGTAAAGCCTTACTGTGAATCTTCCTGTAGATTTTATGGTTTATCAAGATGTTTTGTGAAGATGCATTCTCATGACTCAGATGTGAGGAAAATGTTTTCCTTCAGGACTCCTGCAGGTTCCCTGCCATGACTCAGTGCTGTTATTTATTCTCCATCCTAAGGGCACAGCTGGTTTGTGAGAACAAGTGACCAGACTGATGGATTCTCATCACAACCAAAACCAGAGGGGATGGATGGCTTCAACCTCTCACAGAGTTTTAATGCTATCTCACAAACTGCCCATAAACTGAGCTGAAAGACACAAGTTGCTCCAGATTTTGGAGTATGTCCAATATTCTGACACACAGATGTTGTGAAAACATCTTACTCCTTATCTTTGATAGGGCAGATGCCAGAAACCTGTGATTTTGTGTTGTGAAAAGCTGATAAGCACACACAGATGCTTCCTGCTTGATACCGTAGGCTTCAGCAGAGCCTTCAGTATCAGCAGACATTGGCGAAGAAACTCTTTTATCTTTGTTGGTATTTTGAGTCCTTTGATCCTCTTATTTAAAATCTGCATCCAAAAAATCCCAATTTATCTTTATTTTAGGCTCCTGAGAGAGAAAACAATCCTTTAAAACACGTGAAACTCCTGAGTAGTAATGAAACTGTATTTTGAAAACATTATTCAATCCCAGGAGCATTCTGAGGGCAAGGCTGGGCTCAAGAACAGGACTACTGTTTCTAAAGAAGAGCTGGTTCTCTATTGTATCAATACAGGCTCAAAGCTTCTTGACCTTTTTTACCTCCTTCCCTGTACAGGAAAGATGCACTTCAAGCACCAGGAAAGCCTTGGGGCTCCCCTGTCCACCTTTACTCTGCCATTTACACACCAAAAATATCCACCTTCAAAAGAGGAGCGTGAACCCGTGCTTTGGTGTTTTTCTATCAGGTACCGAAATAAAAGAAATCAGTGCTTATGTTTGCAAATCCATTTGCTACATCAGATCACAGGCCTACATGCTGCATTTATAAATTCCTTTGCCTGGCAATATTTGGGGAGCAGCAGGAAGAAAACTTTCAGTAGACAAACAAGCTCTGTGTAATCAGGAAGTTAGTAAACCCTGTTGTGGAACAGCAGCATAAGCTGCATAACACTTCTACATTTCATGACTGACAACCAAAAGAGAATTCCTAGACTTAAAAAGGGAACAACTAACAGATCAAAGTGAATGAAAAATGCATTTGCTGCCTGCCCTTTGGAAGTTCCCTGCCTGTGAGCCTGCAGGCACAGCCACCAGTGATCACACAGAGCCAGCCAGGTGCCACTATGGACCAGGCAAGGACAGCACCTCAGAAAAGAGAGTAATTAAAACCTTACAAGGCTTCATAGATCCCTTTATTCATAAGGAGACTAAAAGAACTGAACCAAGCCTTAAACCCATCAGCAGCAAGACCTTATTTCGAGTATAAACAGCAGTGAGTGACATCACGGAGGAGAGACTTCACCTCCAATCCAATTTACATTGTCTGATCTGCTCCAGACACAAACGCTCTTAATTCCTGCAGGGGTAACCTCAGAGCAGTTTCCCAGGCCAGGTCACCTCTCCTAGCCCCGGAGCTGTGATACTGACCTTAGCTGGGCATTTGGGTCACTGCTGGGTGGCCTCGGTGATGCCACACACAGGAGCCCCAGAGCAGCTCTCACAGGAGGGGAGGAGCTGTAAAGCCTCTGTGAAGAGCACTCAGCGCTGCAGCAAGAGAACAACGTGTGCTGGCAACAGAACAGGCCTTAGCAGGAAAATACATTGGATGGGTTGAGATGTTTTTCACGGAAAGCATGACTAGTCTTTTTTCTCTTTTTCTTTTTTTCTGATTTTTTCTTTTTATTTTTGCAAGTGTCATGTGCTAATATAGAAACATAAAAGCTTAAATCTGATTTTTTCCTGAGCTGCAAACACAGTATTTCCCCACCCTCTTCATTCAAACCACTCTAGTCAAAACTGTCGCTTGCTGTGGTCAGACACTTAGGAAACACAGCAAGTCCCAAAAGTCTATGGAAAAGTTTATTTTTTCTTTGCCTACTCAGACAGTATTTCCCTTCAGCCCTGTCATACTGCTCTTTCCACCAGATGGTTTGCTGGTTCCTATTCTAGCTAAGAGGGATTTAACCAGCTTGAATTAATCCTTACAGTTGTCATCGACTAAGTGTTAATGCTCTGACACTGCTTTAATCCTTAGGGATTTCTTTCCCCTCTGCCCCCACCCTGCCGTGTGGAAAAGGAGGGAGGGAGGGAGGAGGGCACTCGGGATGTTGTGCTGACAGAACAACCCCGTGCTCCAGTTCAGCAACAAGGTTACAGGCACTCACTCACCTGGATAATCCATCCCGGGACATTCGTATGGGAGATAAACAACTGCCAAGGAGCTTCTATTACAGCAGGAAAATAAAATAATTTCAGTGATTATATGTGAAGCAGCAGCACATGTACACATGTAAGATTTGGCTTGTTGCTTTTTAGCTTACTCGGGGTATTTTGTGTCTTCCACACTGCCTACTTTTTAAAATTTTCTGCTTTAATGTATTCCCTGTTTTCTGAGAAGTAGAATATGATATAAAGTAGCTTTCGTGCTGGGGGGGAGGTTTCCTTTTAGAGTCCACGTTTCCTGTTGTACTGCTGAGCTCATGAACCCAGCGCACCTGCATGCCCTTCGTGTGCATTAGGAACACCTCCCGGAATTTGGGTCATCAGCACATCGCTAATCTCCACGAACTCATTATTATGCGCACACCCGATTCGCACTGACCTTTTCCCCCAGCTGCACCGCTGACAGACTCCCACCTTCCCCTTCCCACTGTCCCTCAGGAAAGCATGGATTACTGGGTGTTCCCAGGAGGTACAGGGATCACCTGGCAGGCACTTACCATTCCGGAAGAGATGGTAACGTTTGTCACTTCTTTAGCAACAGAAGCAAATATTCAGGGGAAAAATTCAATTAGAATTTAAGAAGCCTCTTTGCTACTGATGGAGGTCCTCTATGGCAAACCTTGCCTCCAGAAAACATCTGAGCTCCTTCTGCTGGGCTACAGACAGCAATCTGGGAAGCATCCATTGAAATCTGGGTGGTTATTCAGGGGGCACTGTTCCCACTGTCCTTGCAGGAAAGCTACACATAACAAAGAAATTATTTGGACTATTACATCAGAAACCATTTACTAGAAGAGTGATTTTAAACCACGAAGAACCGGGTCTAATTGTGGCAAAACATACAGTCAGCCTACCACCCCTGGATTTGAAAGCAGCTGTATTTGAATTCTTTTGAAAAATGCTTTGAGAGGCTTATAAATTGTCTTAGCAGCAACCAGACAGCCCTAGACATGCTATATTCAGTAAACTAAACATGAAGTAATTTAGCAGAACTTGGACCATGATCTCACATCCATTCAGCTTAATAACAGTTCACATGTATGAAATTAATACCTTTAGACATTTGCAGGAAAAATGTTTTAATAAACATTTCCAGGTAGTGAATGAACAATTTCAAAAGAAAATATAAGCCTTCCCTGGTTATGGCTGGGATCCCAAAGGGGCCATTCATAGTTCCAATTTTATCTTTTCTGTCTGCTGATTTTCTACTTTTTGCACTAGCATTTTAAGGAGCATAACCAAAGTGTTTTTACAATAGAAGTGTATATTTATTCTGTTATATTCTACGTTTCTGCAGTGCTTTCAAGAAGCAGCAAAAGAATTTTTGCTCAGGTTTTCTAAGCTTATTATTCAAGCAGCAACAGAGTGTGCAGGAGTTGTACCCAAAATTGAAGCAGGTGGAAACATGTTGGTATAATGGAAACCTTAGCAAGGCTGCAGCTGGCATGAGCAGCTTCCAGTGTTTGGGTTATATTTCTATTTCTCTGTGTATATAATTTCCAAAGTGCTTTCCTACCCCTCCACATGTTTATATACTTTATGCATTCCCTTTTTTCCATATGCCAAACTTTACCTGGACCATTCTTCTTCCCTTTTCTTCTGCACACCTGGGCTCTGGCCTCTCAATCCTTCCACAGAGAAGATGAACAAACACAACTTCTCAATCCACTTCTGTGAATTTTGGTTCCAGAATTTATACCTCATGTTAATTTTAAGCAAACTTTTGAACAGGGATACTGGAAGGTAAAATTATGTGTAAAGTGCAATTAGAAATGAGGGGAAAGTTTAGTGTGCTGGGATAGCTTTTATTATCCATTTTCACACTACACCAAAGCTGCCTGTGTACTTTTAATTGAGTGACTTTTTTTTCTCCTGTTTCTCTGTTCCACATAATGATAGAAACATGGAATTAAAGAAAGGTTTGGGTTGGAAGGGGCCTTAAAGCTCATCTCTTTCCACCCCCCTGCCATGGGCAGGGACACCTTCCACTATTCCAGGTTGCTCCAAGCCCTGTCCAGCCTGGTCTTGGAAACTTTCAGAGATGGGGCAGCCACAGATTCTCTAGGCACCCTGTGCCAGTGTCCCACCATAATATATAATTATGTATATTATTAAATATATGCTATAGTATATCCAAATATCTACAAAAGTGCAAGGGTCCCAGCACAGCAAAGCAGGGCTGATGACTGATGTTAGTGTCTCAGAAGGCCCAGTTTAAAGTGATTCACAGCACTGTGGGATGTCTGCAGTGTCTGCATGAGGCATAGAAATCATGAGTCACCTCCTCTCATCTTACTGATCCCTGTTTCCTAAAACTGAAAGTATAAATTGAAACATTAAATGGAAAATGGGGGTTTCAGTCTGCCCTGCAATTTACACACACACACAGAGTCCCCACTATCCTGGGGACAGCAGTGGCACTGCAGCACTGCCTGTCCTCACCTACCTGCAGCAAGAAACCTGGTTTGACTCAGGCTACTGCAAACTGATCCCAAGAAGGGAAGCATGTCCCCAGTGTCAGGGCAGCCAGGCAAAGGATTCCTACTTTGGATCAGTTTAAAAACACTGACATTTTGCTTGGACAAAGACACAGGGAATTCCCATGTGGGAATATGAGTTTTACAGATATTCACTCTATGTCCTGCCACTGAATTCCCCGTGTCCATTAAATACTGTAAGACTCTAAATAAAAATTGAACAGTAGCAAATAATCACATTGTCAATAATCACAAGAATTGGTGCTCCAAAAGTTATCATTTCTACATGAAACCCTTTCTAGAGGTCCTCAGCCAGCCAAAAAAGTCACAGGTAAATTAAAATGTGTGGTTATTCTGTATCCCACTGCAGAAAGCCAGCTCAAGTCTTGGTGGCAATAGTTGTGTCTGATAAAAGTGTTGAACTACTGATTGATTTATGGGGATCTAATATTTAGGATTTTTCCAAAGTGGTTATGGGAAGACCTCCCCTTTAGGAGAATTATCCTTTTCTAAAAATGACCCATCTCCTCAGGCTGAGTTCCTGACCCTTGTTGCTCTCTGCTGTGCTCCAGAAGTTGAGCAGATTTATTTTAATTATGCATAATACCTTTACTTGCTTTCAAAATTATGGCCATGATTCTTATCTCCTAAAGACAGTTAATTAAAAAAATCCATTCATGGAAGCATTATTTTGCATGATGTCAGTGATTACCTCTGCTCATACTCAGGACAACATCTTGTGCAAACCTGTGCCCCACAATTAGTAAGACAGTACTCTTGGTCAAAAAAAAAGGGAGGCAGCAATCATTTTAATCACATCCTTCAGTGAATTTAAGCCCTGACATGTACACCTGCTCATGGTAAATACCTCTGGTTATTGTCTCTTCATCAATTTAAATATGAATGTCTATTACTCTAACCAAACACAAAGCTCTGAGTAGAACATGTAGCAACTAAGATTCTTGGTCGTGTTGTGGCCTGTAATGATCACCATGCTTTCCACCAGTCTGGTTTAATGTTTGCTTTGATGAATATTTTCCCCTCTGCTCACCAGTTAAAACAGCAGGAGAGTCCCCCTGGCCCAGAGGGTGCACGTGGTCCGCACACTGCCTGTCTTCCATGGAGAGGCAAGGACAGGGACAAAGGAGCACACTGCAGGGTTGTTCCACAAGGAAAAGCTATTCCCCAGTGCTGCAGCCTCCCCATCAAGCAGCCTCTGACAGAAGGGAGGAGGAAAGGCTTCACAGAGCAGTTCCCTCCCCTGCAGAGACAACAGGGATAAAGAAAAAGCAGCAACAGAGCTATTCTTGCACTGAGGGGACTTGTAAATGGAAGTTCTGCAGAAGACAAAGGACAGCTGATGTCTCCTCCACTAAACCCACCAGCCTGACCTTTACATACTGATTTAATGGATGCCAGCAGAAAGGAAACAGGAATTCTGCACTTGATAGCGTAAGCCCCTGTCTGGAAAATCCCTGTGCCTGGAGTAGCTGGCAGAGCTCCAGGGGAGCCCAGCACACCATCCCCTTCTGCTCAAAAAATTCCAGTGGACACAGCCAATACTGTTTGATTCAAACTCTTCCCCAGACCTCTGTCCCTTCTCACCCCATAAGGTTTCAAAGTCTCACAGACCCAGGGTCTGTTTGGGCTGGCGAGTCCCACGTGGCTCTGGACTAACCAGCTACTCACAACTACCTAGAGCCCTTTTTAGAGGACCCCAGCAGAAAAAAAAAAAAAATCCCAGGTAAATTAAAATGTATGGTTATTCTATATCCCTCTGCAGGTACTGCTGGAGAACTGCAAATTTAATCTGGTGAAATGTGCTGTGATTAAACCGTGCCAGATTCCTTGTTCTGTCAAGTTAACAACAGGCCTTTCCACCCGTCGCTTTATTGCAGGAATTCAGAGCTCTGCTTTCAAAGGAAATAGCTTTAGGCTGCATCACATGTTCTACCTCCATATGGGGAATAGATATAAAACTCTTTTTTTCAACATATCCAGGAAAACTGAGTTGCTGTCAAGGCTGGCATAACAGTCTGCTTTATCTCCTCAGTGGATGAGCAGACTAAAATAGCCTTTTCCTCACAGAATGCTAACACAGTTCTGTTTCTATATATAATCCCATGGTTTTATTGCAAATCTACTGATAAAACTAGCACTACAATAACTTATGCAGACTACTTGGGGATTTTTTCCCCTTTAGAATTTTTGAACATACTAGTATTTTTTCAATTTAAATCTTTTAAAAAGTTGCTTTAGGAAGACAATTTTATTTCAGTGCCTAATTTGACAAGCACCTGAGAAAGCAGACATGAACCAAACAATGCTAACTAATATCTTTGGGCTGCCTCTGTCAGCTTGGAAGGGACCTTGACGATAATCTCATTCCACCCCCTTTATCTCACCTTCCACCAGAGCAGGTGAAATTAAATATATGCCTTAACTTATCAAATGTCCATCTAACAATATTGTGGCCAGGTGAATTCCAGGTTTGTTGGCAGTGGCAATGTCTGACCCTGCCTGCTCAGATCTGACCTGGTGGCCAGTTTTTGGGAGGCTGCATTCCACTGCCAGTCACATGCACCCTGCCAGCTCCCAAACACCTTCCTGTCCTTTATGGCTTTGCCTGAAGCAGTAGGAATTCTTCCTTTTAGACACATGTTCTGTATACTGTTAGTAGCTAATGGTATGCCAGCCCCCTTCTCCTCCCCTATTTCCAGTTCTCCAAACAAACATTTATGCAAATCTTTTTTAGTAGCCTGAAAATGACCTTAAAGGTGTATTCCAGCCTAAATGAGTATATGAAAAAAAGAAAGCAAAATTGATTATTTAGGTAAGCATTCAGCAGGTTTTTTTATACTTCTGAACTTCTTTCTATCTGCTGTAGTTACTGGCAGGTTCCAACTACTTGTGGATTCAAGTTCAAGACCTGATGTAATTCTGACAACAATAGACCACACCTTTTTAAGGTTTCTAAGAAAGGTGTGGTCTAGACAGTTTCTAAGTTGTGGTAATTATTTGTGTGTCTTGTGCTCAGAGGAATGGGTAAAGGGGTGAAAGGCAGCTGCATTGGGAAGTGCTATTATATAATGCACCCAGCTTGAGCTCCAATTATCCAGTAATGCAGTTTTTTTTTTTTTTGTTTCTTAAAGTTCCTCCTTTTTTCTGCTGTTAAATCAACATGGGCTTTAAATGTGAGAATTTTCCTTTAACACTTCTCAGCAACTGGTTTCCCTTTCCTGGTAATTAGTAAGTGCTGGCCTAGATATGCCAGAGCTAGAGGAGAACAAAGGAGAGAGAATCGTTGGATGAAGCCAGAGGGGAGGGGGGACCGGGTCTTGTATTCTAACTCAGCAGCTCGTTCATGGTGCTCCCTTCTTTGCAGTTTCTAAGGGGGATTTAGGGCTCGTGGTTTTTTTCTGTCAATGACTTGATTTTCCCTAAATGCAGACGATCATGCAGTGATATCCCATTCACAGGCAGCTATGCTGGCCACCAGCTCTCCATGTTCTCAGCAGGTGTAAGCCTGCACAGAAAGCCTGGGTGACCCAGACATCTGAAACAGATGGAAATCCAGGGGAAGGTGGGGTGGGCGGGGTCAGATCTGATACAGTGACACTTGCATCCTCCTTTATTACTCACACACTGACTGCCTAGAAATCCTTTGGAAATGGGATCATTATACTGCTCTTCAGCTCTGGTGTTTTCATTTAAATGCTCCTATGTCTTGCTCACCTCCACTTACTGAGATGTCACTGTTTTTTTAAGAAGGGAAGTTAAAAGCTGACACAGAAACTGAAGCTGAGGCACCCAGGAAAGTTCAAGATATTCCCCCTCTGGGAAACACGAAGCAGAACAAAAATGAAGAACAAATCTTGCAGCACAGTTTGTATTTCCCATTATTATTATTTGCACTCTCTGGATGTTTGGTATCGCAAGGAAAATTAAACAGCTCTGAAACCTCTCTTCATTGCTCCCAAACAGTCTAGTTGGTCTCATTAGTCAGCCAGACACTCCTACTATTTTCACCTCCTTGCTTTGTTTACCCATGATAGCATGATTGAATACATTTCTCTCTTACCATGCAAGTAGGTGTTAAAATTTATGCTTTGTTTTCTTAAATAACCTCCTACAACAGACTCCTTCCTCTTCAAAATACAATCTCCACTGCATTCCTGTTTTTTCACAGGCAGCAGCTGAGGCACCACTCACGTTGTCATTGCTATAACCCCTGAAGTCTAATCCCAACACAAGAAGGATGTAGATCTGTCGGAATGAGTCCACAAAGTTGAGTCCACAAAGAATGAGACCACAAAGTTGATTCCAGGGCTGAAGCCCCTCTGCTCTGGAGCCAGGCTGGGAGAGCTGGGGGAGTTCACCTGAAGGAGAGAAGGCTCTAGGGGAAGCTCAAAGCCCCTTCCAGGGCCTAAAGGGGCTCCAAGAGAGCTGGAGAGGGACTGGGGACAAGGGATGGAGGGACAGGACACAGGAATGGCTTCCCACTGCCAGCGGCATTAGACTGGGAAGGAATTGTTCCCTGTGAGGGTGGAGAGACCCTGGCACAGGGTGCCCAGAGAAGCTGTGCCTGCCCCTGGATCCCTGGAAGTGTCCAAGGCCAGGTTGGATGGGGCTTGGAGCAACCTGGGCTCGTGGAAGGTGTCTCTGCCCATGGCAGGGGGTGGCACTGCGTGGGCTTTGAGGTCCCTTCCAACCCAAACCATCCTGTGATTCTGTATTCTGTAAGTGAGGCAGCCTTGCTAGAACGGGGCATGACTTTCTCAGGACTCACTGAGAGCTGCCTGTCAGCCACAACCTTGATGTAAGAAGCAGATTGAGGGGCTGTGGGGAGACAGGAAGAGTTCAGTCTTCAAACTTCTTCAACCCTTGTCCTTTTCATTGAACCTCTTGGGAGAAGAAATCCTTGTCTGTCTGGAATAGAACAGAAATCACATCTACCTGCCAGCCCAAATTGTATGGTTTTTAGCTCATTCCAAACCTGAGTGTGCACTGACAAGTTTATAGATGAAAATAATAAAATGTCATCCTTCAAACCAATGATTCTTTACCACTGAATGCTACATAGAATTAAATCATTGTGTTCTCCACGTGTCTGCCCACAGCAACTTCAGGTTGTAGCACTAATGCTGATCTGTGATTCTACTGTTTTACAGGTCAAAATTACAAAAATCTTCATGATACAGTACAAGAATTTCCAAACCAGCTAAAAATGATGGAACTTTGTAGAAGAAAAAATGTGACTTCAGAAAAAAAATTACTTACTTGACAATTGCTGCTTAATGAAGCAAAGTAAATAGAAGCACCCTAGTACCTAGTACAACAACACTGTATTCACTATTGGATACACACTCTCAATCAGGTCTGCTATTTCCCAAATACATGGACAGTATTTACATTACAGATTAACTATCCTTGGAGTGAAAACATTACATACCCTTGTCACTAGGTAAATATCTTTAAGCTAAATGTTCAAGTTAAATTTCAAACTCCTTTGCCCAGTTCATTATGTCCTACTGGGCAATGTTTTTCTGTTAAATATCTTTCTGAATTGGTTTTGCTCTGGTTCATTATTCCTAAACAATCTCTTGAGGAAGTTCACAGGATAAAGACTTAGCATGTCTTTCCAAATACAAATGCCTCTCTTAAACTGTGCTGTCATAAGAGTCACGAGGTCTCCCAGGCCTGTTAGTGTGCCTGGGGTGAGAAACAAGAAAAATATTGTACTTACAAGTTTTGAAACTTAAAAATATAAGCACAGCTGATCACAGGCTCTCTTAATTCAATTGCCCCTCCCAGCCTGCCTAGAAAAGACCTGCTCTGCCAAAAGAAAGTGCAGAGACTTATGTCAGAAGCAGACATAAAGTACTTTTAGTTCCCTTCATCTTCAGGTGGAGTCACTTGACCTCCTCAAGAGGCCACTTAATATTCCTTGTGTATAAAATATGCTCAGGTTTACCCAGAGTTTGCTGTCTTGTAACATAACCTCCTCAACATATTCAAGACATGAAAAAAAAATGTTGCCATAATAAGGCAGAATCCTTTTTCTCTGATAGAAAGACCTAGCAAGTTTTTATTGCTTCATCAATATAAGATAGCCTGGACTCAGCTAAAACTTTTGTAACCCAATCTACTTTCATGGGGTTTGTTTGTCCTGGAATCTGACCCCTTCAGCCTGTAACAGATGTTTTATCAACATAAAATGCCATTAATAATTAGATACCTCACTCCTCTAACCATGGGAACTAAATTATGTGTACCACATAACATTCTTCTTTCTTCAGAAATCTTTTCATCTCTGTGTTAGTTATCTTTTCATCACTGTCATTATAAAAATGGATATGGATTTGAAAATGGGTCATGCAAAAAGAAAATATTCTAGAAATTATGCCCCAAGACATAATCAGAACCCTTACATCTTTATATTTCACTGGGTTCAGTGGAGCTATAGTGATTTAAGTAATTCTTTTCATGGTAGTCAGTGATCAGAAAATACTTCTGCACATTCAGTAATGCTTCGTCATTCATTCTTTACACACTATAGTAGTTTATTTTTCAATTTATACTTATGAGTTTGGTCTCAGGAGGTTAGTGGCACTTTCACATATTCATATAAGCTCTCAGTTTCATAAATGTAGTGTCATGAATAATAGTCATCACCCAAGAGGGATGTAAAGCCTACCAAGATTTTTTTAAAAAATTGAGTAATCCTTATCTCACACCAGGGATTTCTTGGTTTTAAGTGTCTCCAATTAATTACTGCTGCCTCATAGATTCATAAGCTCTCTAATATTTCCTGGAGAGACATAGAGGCAGAATTCCTTCAGAGAAGCACATCCAGAAAATACTACTCGCTCACTAAAAAGAATGCTCTCAACTGACTGTGCTAACAGCTCATGTTTCTTACATCTTCAACAGCTACAGTCTTGAAAATATTTACAACTTTTTTATCTTCCCTTCCCACCC